>JAFEMH010002459.1:0-339923 GCA_022495995.1 Adenophora triphylla var. japonica
AGGCCATTCCCATGCCCCAAACCTTGCCCGTCACTCCCTCCAGCCTACCAGAGAGTGATCGAGAGTACTCCAAGAACCCGTCTCCTCAAAGTTTCAAAGCCGCAAGGTCCACCTCTTTCTTTCCCAGCTCTGTTTACCAGGACACCGTCCAGGTTTGTTTCATGGCCAAGTTTCGGTGATAATAACTGATGAGAATGGGACCTTACCCCCGAGAAATTTCCTACCATTGGAAGAAGTTTGGCAGGTCCTCATGGCTATTGAGAAACGCCAAGGTGAACAACAAGCCTCGGATCAAAGGCGCTATGCACCACTTCTCGGGGACATTAGCCACCCAATCTACCCGGGGCTTCCAAAGTCATGACTGCTCCTGCAGCTTCTAACGCCTCTCATTGCTCTCCTCGTAAGTCAACTGCCGTTGCCCTCGTACGAACCATGCGCTTATGACATAAGGCTGCTGTGACCCTCCGGGAAAGCCTGCCCATTCAGCCTCGAGGTCCCGGTACCACCGCCGAACAACGGACACATCTCGGTGGGACGTCTGCGATCAGCTGCAAAGTGCTTGTCCGGAAATGGAATTCCAGGATGAAATGAACGGAGGGCCGCCCTCGAAGAAAGAAGCAAGCCATCTTCTCAACAAAAACCGAAGAAGAGGTAATACGAATCCGGTGATCCCACACCGGAACCCTTGGAGAACCCTCAGTGAAAGTTTGACTACTATGTCATCTACTTCCAAAGAAGCCTCAAAGCCCGCACAAGTGCCATGGCAACGTTCTCGGCTTCCATTGATCACTGGGACGGAGCTCCGGGCATCCGCCACCGAAGGCCCGAAGGTCCGTATAATCCAACCCCGCTCTTGGGAAGATCTCAAAGCCACTATCGATGCAAGTCACAAAAGCTATGACAAAGTGAACGAATTCGAAATGCGCAACCGGCCCTACGCCAATCGTGGTCCTCCCACTACGTAAATAGGAGAGACAAGCAAAACAAGAAGGGGCCAAGTGAACGTTCCGACACGTTCCGGCCAAATCCCAGAATCCTCCACGGGCAGACAAAAGGCCGCCATACCTCGAGCCACGAACCGAAAAGGGGCCCTACGCCAAAGAAGCCGAAACCTTGGACCCAAAGGCCGAAGATCCTCGCCTTAACACGCCTCAAGCGTACTCAAAGCTAACATCTCGCTCCGGTCCTTACTCACTTCATCTTACCCGCACAAGCTCAAGTTGGAAGAAAGCTCTGCCTGCACCATGGTTCCCATCACGGTGACACCCGATGAAGCAGCCTCGTATGATTGGCAACGCATTACAAAGAATATCATCACTTTCACAGAGCTCGACCTTTCCAAAATTTGGGGCCGACCACAATGAGCCTCTCTACATAACAAGCTCAACCGGACGAGCGTCGTCTCCCACGGGTTTTGGTAGACGGGGATCATCCATGAATGTCCCGCCATCCAAAATGATGGATCTCGCTAGGGATCAAAGCAACGATCTAAAGCCCTCAACTCAGTAATCAAGGCATACGACTCAACGTCCCGGAATAGCCACTTTGAACCCGTGGTTCGGAAAACAAATGGTCCCGACGGGATTTCCAAGTCATCGACATACCGATCACATTCACCGCCATTTTGGGACGCCCTTGGCTACACCCGTATCAATGGGGTGGCATCCACTCTCCATCGTTGCGTAAAGTTTGGTCCAAGGAACAGATCTAACCATCATATACGGTGATAGCGTAGTCACCGAAAGGACCGACACAAACGGCGTCCCTGCCTTAGAGATCAAACACGACGATGATGGCATGATGCTAATGGGTTCACCATCGAAAGCCCAAAGGCCTGTGTATGCCACATAGACCTGCCTTTGATTTGGGACAAGATCCCTCCCCCGATGAAAATGATGAAGCACATGAACTACATCCCTGGGGCTCGGCTTGGGAAAACGCCATCGTGGTACCCAACAAATCATCCATATCAAAGAACAGTAATACCCTCCATGGCTCGGGATACTCTCCTACTCCCGAACACATTGCGGAGGACAAGCGAGCCGCACGGAAATGCTCCACGTATAGCAAAAAGAGGCTTGCACGCAATCTTCGATCTTCGTCCTTACATGTTTCGACATGACTCAAGTACTTCACAAAGAAGGCCAGCAACTTGGAAGAAGATCCAGAAAGGGAACAGAGCCGATCGGGCCGCCAAACAAAGCCGGCCGACAACTATGGACAAGCTCCAAATGAACCCGGCAAGATTCAGAGGCCTCAAGCCAAATCCCGTCCGAAGAGCATTTCTCGACACACCGCCTCTACCGGGATCCATGACCACCACTATTCACAACGAATTTTGGTTCGGGAAAACCCTCTTTGGCGTAAGAACTCGAAAACTCTCTCGTCAACATTTCGCCTTAAACAAGCTGGGACGAGCCCGCATTCGAGCTAGTAATGCCCAAGACAAAAGCAAAAGACTCCGCAGACGATGCTTGGAACGAGCCACCGCTCCACCTCGGCTTCTTCAATGAAGAAATCGAGATGCCGATCTAAACGATTTTTGTTTCGATAACTCGTGATAGCCATGATTGGGAACGGTGACACAAAGGCTTTCAAACCCCGCCTCCTATCAAGCTCATTGCCACTCAATAACCGGGCCACCTTCTCCTGACTCCACCGCTGCAGAAAAAGGACATGATCGAACAACTTGGTCCGACCCCTCGAGTTCTAGAGTCCAAAGTGTCAAAACTCATCCCGAGTCCATTATCTTTGAATTTGAGTCTCTCGAGTCATCCGATGGCCTCACGCAAGAAGATTACGAACTCATTGCCAATAATGTATTCCCGTATGCTCTTAATGAATGCTTCGATCTTTCCGAGTATCTCTCAATTGCATCTTTAACAACCGATAAATTAACTCAACACACAAACAAGCTAATAACGATTCACTTGATAAAGAAGCGTACACATTAAATGAACAATACATTAAGCACATCTTTAAGCATGTTGTCAAACGAGAGAAAACCGGGCCCAAGCCGCGAGGAGGTTTTAACCAAAGTGAATTTGGGAACCGCCAAGAGCCAAAAGAGACGCAAATCGGAAGTTTCTTCACCGGCACAGGCAAGACGCATTGACCGCACCGCTCAAAGAATTCGTGGACGTGTTCGCTTGGTCTTACCAAGACATGCCCGGATTAGATCCAAACATTGTAGAACACCGGATTCCCTTGAATCCCGAGGCTAAGCCCATCAAGCAAAAGCTACGCCGAATCAAGCGTAATGGTCTTTTACAAGTCAAAGAAGAGATCGAAAAAATGCTCCGCCGGCTTCATCGTGGTGATCGAATACCCTACATGGCTCTCCAATATCGTCACGGCCACCAAGGCCAATGGAAAAGTACGTTGCTGCGTGACTTCCGAGATCTCAACAAAGCAAGTCCCAAGGACGATTTTCCACTACCCAACATCGACATGTTGGTAGACACTACAGCCCAATTTCGAAGTCAAGTCCTTCGTGGACGGGTTTTCCGGCTACAATCAAATCAAGATGGCCGAAGAAGACCAAGAAAAGATAGCCTTCACAACCCCCGGGGAACCTATTGCTACACGCAATGCCGCTCGGACTAAAGAACGCCGGGCTACTCTACCAACGGCAAAGAACCGCCCTCTTCCACGATATGATCCACAAAGAGATCGAAGTGTACGTCGATGACATGATCATCCACTCAAAGGGATCGATGGACAACACCTCGCGTACCCGAGAAAATTCTTCAACCGCTCCGAAAACACTCAATGAGGCTAAACCCCGCCAAATGCACATTTGGGGTTAGCCGAGGCAAGGTCTGGGATACATGGTCACCGAGAGAGGCATCGAGGTTGATCCTCATAAGATCAAGGCCATCATCGAAATGAGACCACCGCAAACTCGCACGCAGGTGAAAAGCTTCATGGGCCGCCCGCATTATATCACCCGCTCACAACCAATTGACCTCCATGTGCGAGCCAATCTTCAAACCGATGAAGAAGAACGCCGACATCGAATGGAACTCGAATGCCAAGATGCCTTTGAGGAAATAAAGGCATACCTTGTGAGTCCTCCGATTCTCTCGTCCTCCCCACGAGGAGAAGCCACTGTTGCATTATACCTAATCGTGACCGACACCGCAGCTTGGAGCCATGCTTCCGTCAAGAAAAGAAAGAGTCACGAGTCGAGAACGCCATCTACTTCGTCGCCGAAAGTTTCAAGGCAAATAACTCAACTACTCAGCCCTCGAGAAAACCTCGCGCAACTCGGTATGGGTTGTTAGAAAATTACGGCACTACATGCGCCGCACACGGTACACTTGGTGTCCAAAATGGACCCTGGGCCAAATACCTCTTCGACAAACCATCTCTCGTCAATGAGGCTCGCCAAATGATCTTTCTTCCTAGCAGAATTTGACATCAAGTACGTGAACCAAAAGTCAATCAAGGGACGGGCAATGGCTGAACAACTGGCTGACTTCCCAACCGACGAGGCTCGAGGCCCTGAACCACAATTTCCAGACGAGGGAATCTTTGCACTTGAAGGCGAAAATCTATGGCAACTGTTATTCGATGGAGCAGCCAACAAAAAAGGAAACGGCATCGATATGCTTTTGGTCGATCCCAAGGACGAGCACACCCCAATCGCCATAAAGCTCAATTTCGAGGTAACCAAAAATGCCGCCGAATATGAAGCCTGTGCTGCCGGACTACAAGCCGCACTCGAGAGGAATGTCCATAAACTCGAAGTTTATGGGGACTCAACCCTGATCATCAACCAAGTCTCCAACAAGTGGAAAACCATAGACCCAGGCTTGCAAAAATACCATGCTTGCATGGAGGACCTCATCACACAATTCGAAGAGGTCACCTTCCACTACTTTCCAAGAGACCGAAACAGGTTTGCAGATGCCTTAGCCACCTTGGCTTCACTTGTGGAAATCCCTGAAGGAAAAGCAATCAAACCCTTCAAAGTCGGACGAAAGGAAATTCCCGCCTATTGTTGTGAGATCAAACCAGAACCTAAGCCCATCAATGAGCCATGGTATAATCAGATCTTCCAATACCTCAAGAACGTGGAAACCACCTTCATGAACAAGGAAGACCCACACACAGAAGGGGTCAAAACCAAGAGCATCATGGCCCTAAAACGCCTCGCCTCTCACTTCGTCATCCTTGGGGACATGCTATACAAGAAACGCTACCATGGACCACTCCTACGCCGCATCAACCAGAAGAGGCAAACAAGTTCATGAACGAAGTCCACAATGGGGCTTGCGGTCCCCACATGAACGCTAGAGCCCCGATGCAAATCATTCTCGTGATGGGCTACAACCGGATCTCCATGGAGGCGCATCGCATCCACTTTGTCCGAAGCCGCGACAAGTGTCAACGGTTCTCCAACCTCAATCATCTACCTCCCCACGATCTCTACCGCATGACTACACCCCCGGCCATTTGCCACTGGGAATTGACGTCATCGGGAAAATCGCTCCGCCAAAAAGAATCGGTCACGAGTTCATCTTAGTAGCCATCGACTACTTCACCAAATGGGTCGAAGCTGCAAGTCCTACAAGGTACTCACCTCCAAGAAGGTCGCGCATTTCCTCAAGGAAAACATCATCTCGCCGATACGGCATCCCAAATGAGGTCATATCGCATAATGGTTCACACTTCGAGGGGGAATTCGACAAATCGCCGGCCGAATTCAAGATCACACGCCACAAATCTTCTCCCTACCGGCCACAAACAAACGGGCGCCGTGGAAGCAAGAAACAAAACCCTCGAACGGATCATCCGAAAATGACCACCCGAGGACGAGATTGGCCCGAGAAGCCGCACCTTGCACTTTGGGGCTACCGCACATCGCCGTAATGCCCACGGGAGAAACCCCATTCGCCCGACATACGGGATGGAAGCAGTCCTTCCCATTGAACTGAAATTCCTCACTCCGAGTGCCGCTGGAAAATGACGTCAACGAAGTCAAATGGCTCCGGCCGACATGACGAATTGGCTCGCTAGATGAGCGACGACTAAAGGCCATGGAACACGTCCGAGCCTATCAAAGCAGATGGCTAGAGCTTTTTGACAAGAAAGTCAAGTCCCGAGACATCGTGGAAGGCGATCTGGGTACTCAAAGAAAAGCCTCCCACTCAAACCAACCCATCTGGGAAAATGGGAACCCACATGGATCGGCCCTTTCGTGGTTCAAAAGATCTTCTCCGAGGTGCCATGAAGCCGACGCACCTAGACGGCAATCCCTTCATGAATCCAAACAACTAAGCAAACTCCGCAGATACTTCTCCTAAAGAAGAACAATTGTGCATCTCTTGGCACTCCATGTAGTGTCGAACTACGCAGCACTGAGCCCTCTAGTCCGGGGAACGTAGGCAACCTTAATTGGTCCTATTTAAAAATACAAAAAAGTCAAAAGTTTGAATGTCAATCAAGACCTCCATCAAGCTACGCGCTTTTCAAGAGCACGCCCCAACGTCACCTTGACCAAGTCAAACGACGGCGGCAACATCGAAGGACATCCGGAGGCCACTCAACGTCAAACGACTGACCCATGTCTACTTCCAAGCCAAGGGCTTGTCTTCGCCCTCACGCGCTTCAAAAAAAAAAAGAGAGAGCTCGAGCATGGGCTCACAAAAAAAATATATAAAAAAAAGAGCTCAAGCAGAAGCTGCGAAATTGAGGTCAAGAGCCCGACGCCAACAAAGGGCAAGGAAGCTATGGAAATGACCGTCAAAATGACTTGTCAGGGGATCATTCAACCTCTCAGCCAAGCACAAAGCCTAAGCAAAGGGGATTGCCATCATGGCCTGCATCGTTTCACCCGCAAATGCAACAGAAAAGTTCAAAGATGGACGCCGACAAGGTGCACAAAAGAAACAAAGGCAAACAAGAGATCTTGCATCTCGACAAAGCTTTAAAAGTAAATCACAAATCACTAACGGTTATAACATTTCTTGATGAGTTCAAGCACGGTCTACTCTCAAGTTCACAACATGCTAAAAGACAGCTTAATACATTTAACAAATAATGTGTGTTACAATGCAATGAATGAATACCTAGGAGGTCATTCCGCGCCAGCTGCGCTTGTCCCCTCGCCATTCTTCCCTTTCTTCCCTCGTCCCCGGCTAGTCTTCTTTCGCTCCACGCGAACCAACTCGCGTCTCTCGCCCGAGATTAGGGTCCTCCCCGTAGAGTCAAGCAATCCAGCAGCTCTCGTGGCTTCATTCGCCCGTGCTTCGGCTCGGATCTCCTCCCCGCGAGTCCGTAAAAAGAGGACCTCTCCTCGTCAATCGGTCAACTCGGTCTCGTAGTCAAATAAAGTGTCTCCCGTAACATCCCGAGGGTCGACTGTGCTTCGGCACTCCTAAGGCAATAGCTACTACGGCAACCGGGTCCCGTAATCGCTACACGCCCGCTTCTCCAAAGCCACTTGGGATCGCCCAACACGCCGCTCATACCAAAGCCGTGCACCGAGTCGTCAATACGACACTCTCCCGACGTCTAAGGAGCACCACAGAGGGAAAGCGGAATACTTCCATACCCTCGTAAAATACAAGAAAGCACCCGGAGCTGCCATACATAGAGGAGCTATCTCCGTAGTAGCAAGGTCATCCCAGCCCAACAAAGGCTCCCCGCTTCATCCCAAACCGCCGGAAACAAGCGACGGAATATAGAAGGAGGACCAAGACAAACCTGGAACTCTAACGACATAGGACCCTTCTTGAAAGACCCTCCAAGTCTCAATCCTCCAGTGGGGAACCCACCAACGGATCTGATGCGTACCAAGCTGTGCCATCCATCTCTCCCAGGCGGACTGATCCATATCTAACACAAGAGGTCGCTGAGCAAATGACCACGGGCTAAACGACGTCGGAGCCTCGGGCATGGCCTGAAGTCTCTCTCGCAGCCACAAGGTGAGCAAAGCGGGGCTTCCCCTCTCATGATACGATCCCCGGGCCGCGACGGTCAATACCATGAAGAGTCTCCCCAAAGACCAACGGGACAATATCCTCTCCACTCTGCAAAGGCCCAACCACATCTAACAAAGCGCCATCACAAATGCCAAGGGAGCTGACCATGAAAAGCGTCGCCATCACGAGGCAAATGCGTCCCAAGAGACATCGCTCTCATCATCAACCATAAACCGCTCCGGCAGCTCAGAAATGTCAATATGACCCGAATCAAGGATCATGCCCTGCACTTCTTCCAACGAAGTACGAAGAAAGCCTGCAAGCTTCACGCTCACAGCAGCACCACCAATCAAAGGAAGCGAGATGGCCTCCACCTCCGGTCCTCCAATCAAAGCCCGAAAATCCTCGAAAGTGGGCACCATTTCATTGTAGGAGAAGCAATACACATGCCTCCTAACATCCCAGAACTTCGCGGCAGCCCGCAACAAATCCCAATCAGGAACCAACTCCTTAAAAGACCAAATCGAGCAAAGACGAAACCTTACCTCGAAAACCCGTCTCTGATGCCTCATACGGTGCCGCATCCACGTTTTCAGCTGCTCAAGGAAGTGTGATTGCCTCTCCTGTGAAAGCCTCGGCAAAATTCTAGGAACGTACGAAGAATCCATGGCAAAAATGGAGGTTCCTAGAGAAAATGGGGAAGAAAGCTCGAAAATGGCTGCAAATGGGGAAATGGGGAAAGACCAGACACTGGAAAGCATTTATTTCCTTCCCAAAAGCAAGGTTGGTCCGTACGGACCTCTTTGCAACTTAGGTCCGTCCGTACGGACCTTATTGCATCTTGGCCCCACTTTCTCAGCAAACAGTACAACAACCAGCTTTGTTCTCAATGAGTGACCTTGCTCCAAACTGCCTAAACACTGGCCAAAGCCATTTTCGGCAAACATACACTACCCACAAATGCACTCTCAGCTCACGTGGTATGCACAAAAAAAAATAGCAACAATTTCTAGGACAATTCCCGGGAATCACAAAAATGACATTACATCCGAAAATAAAATGCGTTTGCCATGCAAATACGAGTGTTTTATTACAGGTACATCTAATGTCTGTTGCTAAAAGAAAAAAAGAAGATATGGAAAGAGGGAAAGCAAATGAACCCTAATCCAAATCTTCAGCATCATCCTCCTCACCAAGGTCCTCAGGAGAGAAGACGGGCATCCCGGTGAACTCGCCCGTCACATCCTCGTCGTTAGAGTACCGAGCCCCCTCCGGAGGCTGGTACTCAAAGTAATCAGAAGGATCAAATCCGACGAAACGATTGAAGAAAGAAGGCTCTGACGAACCCTCACCCTGTGCATCCTGCTGAGGAAAGAACTGGTAAAGGGTCTGCGGCCTCGGCGCTCCCGAAGACGTCCCGGCATCCATGCTATGTCGCCCCCGCGAAGGTCCCTCCTGCTGTGGCTCCGGCTCAGCTCTCGGTGGAGGAACATCTATAGAATACCTCGAAGGCATCGGCGTGTACGCCGGCACACGTCGCGAAGACCGGCAAGACATCTTCGACGCCATCTTTTTCGCAAAAGACCGCATCGCCACGTAACGGCGGGTCAGCATGTCAAAAGCCCTCCCCTGACTGTACAAGCAAGCAAGCCCAAAGAAACGCTAAGAATACAATCATACTCAACAACAAAAAGAGAAAAATACGAAGGATGCCAAGATGGAAAAGAGTAAGCACACTCACCGGTTTATCAGATCCACGCGGTAGGCGGCGGGGAGCTGCTCGGGGGACCGGGCACAGACACCCTCCTCCTCCAGGAATCCCCACGAACATACGTAAAGTCCGGCCCAGGCACCGGAACCTCTGGGGACCCTGCGGACCAGCCTCCCTCTCCCTCGCCTACTCAACAGCAATTCAACAACCGGCCGTCAATGTAAGCCCGGACTTCGCCTACTCAACGGCAATTCAACAACCGGCCGTCAATGTAAGCCCGGACTTCGCCTACTCAACGGCAATTCAACAACCGGCCGTCAATATAAGCCCGGACTTCACGCACTCAACGGCAATTCAACAATCGGCCGTCAATGTAAGCCCGGACTTCGCCCACTCAACGGCAATTCAACCACCGGCCGTCAATGTAAGCCCGAACTTTGCCTACTCAACGACAATTCAACAACCGGCCGTCAAGCCCGGACTTCGCCTACTCAACGGCAATTCAACAACCGGCCGTCAACGTAAGCCCGGACTTCGCCTACTCAACGGCAATTCAACAACCGGCCGTCAATGTAAGCCCGGACTTCGCCTACTCAACGACAATTCAACAACCTGGCCACAATGTAAGCCCGGACTTCGCCTACTCAACGGAAATTCAACAACCGGCCGTCAATATAAGCCCGGACTTTGCCTACTCAACGGTAATTCAACAACCGGCCGTCAACGTAAGCCCGGACTTCGCCTACTCAACGGCAATTCAACAACCGGCCGTCAATGTAAGCCCGGACTTCGCCTACTCAACGGCAATTCAACAACCGGCCGTCAATGTAAGCCGGACTTTTCGCCTACTCAGCGGCAATTCAACAACCGGCCGTTAATGTAAGCCCGGACTTTGCCTACTCAACGGCAATTCAACCACCGACCGTCAATGTAAGCCCGGACTTTGCCTACTCAACGGCAATTCAACAACTCAGGACTGTAACGAAAATTCAACAACCGGCCGTCAATGTAAGCCCGAACTTCGCATAATCAATGGCACTTCAACAACCGGCCGTCAACGTAAGCCCGGACTTCGCCTACTCAACGGAAATTCAACAACCGCCGTCACAAGCTCGGACTTCGCCTACTCAACGGCAATTCAACAACCGGCCGTCAATGTAAGCCCGGACTTCGCCTACTCAACGGCAATTCAACAACCGGCCGTCAATATAAGCCCGAACTTCGCCTACTAGACGGCAATTCAACAACCGGCCGTCAACGTAAGCCCGGACTTCGCCTACTCAACGGCAATTCAACAACCGGCCGTCAATGTAAGCTCGGACTTCGCCTACTCAACGGCAATTCAACAACCGGCCGTCAACGTAAGCTCGGACTTCGCCTACTCGGCAATTCAACCACCGGCCGTCAATGTAAGCCCGGACTTCGCCTACTCAATGACAATTCAACCACCGGCCGTCAATGTAAGCCCGGACTTCGCCTACTCAACGACAATTCAACAACCGGCCATCAACGTAAGCTCGGACATCGCCTACTCAATGACAATTCAACAACCGGCCGTCAATGTAAGCTCGGACTTCGCCTACTCAACGGCAATTCAACCACTGGCCGTCAATGTAGGCCCGTACACGCCTACTCAACGGCAATTCAACCACCGGCCGTCAATGTAGCCCGGACTTCGCCTACTCAACGGCAATTCAACAACCGGCCACAAGCCCAAACTTCGCCTACTCAACGGCAATTCAACCACCGGCCGTCAGTGTAAGCCCGGACTTCGCCTACTCAACGGCAATTCAACAACCGGCCGTCAATGTAAGCCCGGACTTTGCCTACTCAACGGCAATTCAACCACCGACCGTCAATGTAAGCCCGGACTTCGCCTACTCAACGGCAATTCAACAACCGGCCGTCAACGTAAGCCCGGACTTCGCCTACTCAATGGTAATTCAAAAACCGGTCGTCAATGTAAGCCCGGAATTCACCTACTCAATGGCAATTCAACCACCGGCCGTCAATGTAAGCCCGGACTTCGCCTACTCAACGGTAATTCAACAACCGGCCGTCAACGTAAGCCCGGACTTCGCCTACTCAACGGTAATTCAACAACCGGCCGTCAAAGTAAGCCCGGACTTCGCCTACTCAACGGCAATTCAACAACCGGCCATCAATGTAAGCCCGGACTTCGCCTACTCAATGGCAATTCAACAACCGGCCGTCAATGTAAGCCCGGACTTTGCCTACTCAACGGCAATTCAACCACCGACCGTCAATGTAAGCCCGGACTTCGCCTACTCAACGGCAATTCAACAACCGGCCGTCAATGTAAGCCCGGACTTCGCCTTACCAATGGCAATTCAACAACCACCGGCCGTCAACGTAAGCCCGGACTTCGCCTACTCAACGACAATTCAACAACCGGCCATCAACGTAAGCTCGGACTTCGCCTACTCAACGACAATTCAACAACCGGCCGTCAATGTAAGCTCGGACTTCGCCTACTCAATGGCAATTCAACCACTGGCCGTCAATGTAGGCCCGTACATCGCCTACTCAACGGCAATTCAACCACCGGCCGTCAACGTAAGCCCGGACTTCGCCTACTCAACGGCAATTCAACAACCGGCCGTCAATGTAAGCCCGACTTCGCCTACTCAACGGCAATTCAACAACCGGCCGTCAATGTAAGCCCGGACTTCGCCTACTCAACGGCAATTCAACAACCGGCCGTCAATGTAAGCCCGGACTTTGCCTACTCAACGGCAATTCAACCACCGACCGTCAATGTAAGCCCGGACCGCCTACTCAACGGCAATTCAACAACCGGCCAACGTAAGCCCGGACTTCGCCTACTCAATGGTAATTCAATAACCGCCGTCAATGTAAGCCCGGAATTCACCTACTCAATGGCAATTCAACAACCGGCCGTCAATGTAAGCCCGAACTTCGCCTACTCAACGACAATTCAACAACCGGCCGTCGATATGGCCGGACTTCGCCTACTCAGCGGCAATTCAACAACCGGCCGTCGCGTAAGCCCGGACTTCGCCTACTCAACGACAATTCAACAACCGGCCGTCAATGTAAGCCCGGACTTCGCCTACTCAACGGCAATTCAACAACCGGCCGTCAATGTAAGCCCGGACTTTGCCTACTCAACGGCAATTCAACAACCGGCCGTCAATGTAAGCCCGGACTTCGCCTACTCAACGGCAATTCAACCACCGACCGTCAATGTAAGCCCGGACTTTGCCTACTCAACGAAAATTCAACAACCGGCCGTCAATGTAAGCCCGAACTTCGCCTACTCAATGGCAATTCAACAACCGGCCGTCAACGTAAGCCCGGACTTTGCCTACTCAACGGAAATTCAACAACCGGCCGTCAATGTAAGCCCGGACTTCACCTACTCAACGGCAATTCAACAACCGGCCGTCAATGTAAGCCAGGACTTCGCCAACTCAACGGCAATTCAACAACCGGCCGTCAATATAAGCCCGAACTTCGCCTACTAGACGGCAATTCAACAACCGGCCGTCAACGTAAGCCCGGACTTCGCCTACTCAACGGCAATTCAACAACCGGCTGTTAATGTAAGCTCGGACTTCGCCTACTCAACGGCAATTCAACAACCGGCCCGTCAATGTAAGCCCGGACTTCGCCTGCTCAGCGGCAATTCAACGGCCGGCCGTCAATGTAAGCCCGGACTTCGCCTACTCAACGGCAATTCAACAACCGGCCGTCAACGTAAGCCCGGACTTCGCCTACTCAACGACAATTCAACAACCGGCCATCAACGTAAGCTCGGACTTCGCCTACTCAACGACAATTCAACAACCGGCCGTCAATGTAAGCTCGGACTTCGCCTACTCAATGGCAATTCAACCACTGGCCGTCAATGTAGGCCCGTACATCGCCTACTCAACGGCAATTCAACCACCGGCCGTCAATGTAAGCCCGGACTTCGCCTACTCAACGGCAATTCAACAACCGGCCGTCAATGTAAGCCCGGACTTCGCCTACTCAACGGCAATTCAACAACCGGCCGTCAATGTAAGCCCGGACTTCGCCTACTCAACGGCAATTCAACAACCGGCCGTCAATGTAAGCCCGGACTTTGCCTACTCAACGGCAATTCAACCACCGACCGTCAATGTAAGCCCGGACTTCGCCTACTCAACGGCAATTCAACAACCGGCCGTCAACGTAAGCCCGGACTTCGCCTACTCAATGGTAATTCAAAAACCGGTCGTCAATGTAAGCCCGGAATTCACCTACTCAATGGCAATTCAACAACCGGCCGTCAATGTAAGCCCGGACTTCGCCTACTCAACGGTAATTCAACAACCGGCCGTCAACGTAAGCCCGGACTTCGCCTACTCAACGGTAATTCAACAACCGGCCGTCAAAGTAAGCCCGGACTTCGCCTACTCAACGGCAATTCAACAACCGGCCATCAATGTAAGCCCGGACTTCGCCTACTCAATGGCAATTCAACAACCGGCCGTCAATGTAAGCCCGGACTTCGCCTACTCAATGGCAATTCAACAACCGGCCGTCAACGTAAGCCCGGACTTCGCCTACTCAACGACAATTCAACAACCGGCCATCAACGTAAGCTCGGACTTCGCCTACTCAACGACAATTCAACAACCGGCCGTCAATGTAAGCTCGGACTTCGCCTACTCAATGGCAATTCAACCACTGGCCGTCAATGTAGGCCCGTACATCGCCTACTCAACGGCAATTCAACCACCGGCCGTCAATGTAAGCCCGGACTTCGCCTACTCAACGGCAATTCAACAACCGGCCGTCAATGTAAGCCCGGACTTCGCCTACTCAACGGCAATTCAACAACCGGCCGTCAATGTAAGCCCGGACTTCGCCTACTCAACGGCAATTCAACAACCGGCCGTCAATGTAAGCCCGGACTTTGCCTACTCAACGGCAATTCAACCACCGGCCGTCAATGTAAGCCCGGACTTCGCCTACTCAACGGCAATTCAACAACCGGCCGTCAACGTAAGCCCGGACTTCGCCTACTCAATGGTAATTCAAAAACCGGTCGTCAATGTAAGCCCGGAATTCACCTACTCAATGGCAATTCAACAACCGGCCATCGCGTAAGCCCGGACTTTGCCTACTCAACGGTAATTGACAACCGGCCGTCAATGTAAGCCCAGACTTCGCCTACTCAACGGCAATTCAACAACCGGCCGTCAATGGCCCGGACTTCGCCTACTCAATGGCAATTCAACAACCGGCCGTCAACGTAAGCCCGAACTTCGCCTACTCAACGGAAATTCAACAACCGGCCGTCAATAAGCTCGGACTTCGCCTACTCAATGGCAATTCAACCACTGGCCGTCAATGTAGGCCCGTACATCGCCTACTCAACGGCAATTCAACCACCGACCGTCAATGTAAGCCCGGACTTTGCCTACTCAACGAAAATTCAACAACCGGCCGTCAATGTAAGCCCGAACTTCGCCTACTCAATGGCAATTCAACAACCGGCCGTCAACGTAAGCCCGAACTTCGCCTACTCAACGGAAATTCAACAACCGGCCGTCAATGTAAGCCCGGACTTCGCCTACTCAACGGCAATTCAACAACCGGCCGTCAATGTAAGCCCGGACTTCGCCTACTCAACGGCAATTCAACAACCGGCCGTCAATATAAGCCCGAACTTCGCCTACTAGACGGCAATTCAACAACCGGCCGTCAACGTAAGCCCGGACTTCGCCTACTCAACGGCAATTCAACAACCGGCTGTTAATGTAAGCTCGGACTTCGCCTACTCAACGGCAATTCAACAACCGGCCGTCAATGTAAGCCCGGACTTCGCCTACTCAACGGCAATTCAACAACCGGCCGTCAATGTAAGCCCGGACTTCGCCTACTCAATGGCAATTCAACAACCGGCCGTCAACGTAAGCCCGGACTTCGCCTACTCAACGACAATTCAACAACCGGCCATCAACGTAAGCTCGGACTTCGCCTACTCAACGACAATTCAACAACCGGCCGTCAATGTAAGCCCGGACTTCGCCTACTCAACGGCAATTCAACAACCGGCCGTCAATGTAAGCCCGGACTTTGCCTACTCAACGGCAATTCAACCACCGACCGTCAATGTAAGCCCGGACTTCGCCTACTCAACGGCAATTCAACAACCGGCCGTCAACGTAAGCCCGGACTTCGCCTACTCAATGGTAATTCAAAAACCGGTCGTCAATGTAAGCCCGGAATTCACCTACTCAATGGCAATTCAACAACCGGCCGTCAACGTAAGCCCGGACTTCGCCTACTCAACGGTAATTCAACAACCGGCCGTCAATGTAAGCCCGGACTTCGCCTACTCAACGGCAATTCAACAACCGGCCGTCAATGTAAGCCCGGACTTCGCCTACTCAATGGCAATTCAACAACCGGCCGTCAACGTAAGCCCGAACTTCGCCTACTCAACGGAAATTCAACAACCGGCCGTCAATGTAAGCTCGGACTTCGCCTACTCAATGGCAATTCAACCACTGGCCGTCAATGTAGGCCCGTACATCGCCTACTCAACGGCAATTCAACCACCGACCGTCAATGTAAGCCCGGACTTTGCCTACTCAACGAAAATTCAACAACCGGCCGTCAATGTAAGCCCGAACTTCGCCTACTCAATGGCAATTCAACAACCGGCCGTCAATGTAAGCCCGGACTTCGCCTACTCAACGGCAATTCAACAACCGGCCGTCAATGTAAGCCCGGACTTCGCCTACTCAACGACAATTCAACAACCGGCCGTCAATGTAAGCCCGGACTTCGCCTACTCAACGGCAATTCAACAACCGGCCGTCAATGTAAGCTCGGACTTCGCCTACTCAACGACAATTCAACCACCGGTCGTCAATGTAAGCCCGGACTTCGCCTACTCAACAGCAATTCAACAACCGGCCGTCAATGTAAGCCCGGACTTTGCCCACTCAACGGCAATTCCACCACCGGCCATCAGTGTAAGTCCGGATTTTGCCCACTCCAACGGCAACTCAAGCACCGGCCTTCAAAGTAAGCCCGAGCTCCTTCTCCAACAAGTCAAAAGGAAGTCGTACAAGACTACATATCCCCAGAACCGGCCGACAATGTAAGCCCAAACTTCAACCACTCAACGACAACGCAAGCACCGGTCATCAAAGTAAGCCCGACGTCACCCTCTCAGCATGAAAAGGCCCCTATAAGGCCACAATGATCCCCAACAGACGAACACTGGCGGCCGTCATAGGTCCAACCTTCTCCCCAGCGGATAAAGTACAAGGCAATCACGCCTCTCGAAATCAAGCACAAGGCAACCACGCCTCACAAAAAGCCTCGCCAGGTTCATACTCCTGAACCAAGCTCCAACTTAAGTTCATACTCCTGAACTAAGTCTCAAATGCCAGGTTCATGCTCCTGAACCCAGCCTCAACTTAAGTTCATACTCTTGAACTAAGTCTCAAACACTAGGTTCATACTCCTGAACCAAAACCCACAGTCAGAAGACGACTCAAGTCTTCATACATGGCAAAACCCACAGTCAGAAGACGACTCAAGTCTTCATACATGGCAAAACCCACAGTCAGAAGACGACTCAAGTCTTCATACATGACACAACCGCAGCCAGAAGACGACTCAAGTCCTCACGCATGGCAACCCATAGTCAGAAGACGACTCAAGTCTTCATACATGACACAACCGCAGCCAGAAGACGACTCAAGTCCTCACGCATGGCAAACCGCAGCCAGAAGACGACTCAAGTCCTCACGCATGGCAAACCGCAGCCAGAAGACGACTCAAGTCCTCACGCATGGCAAACTGCAACCAGAAGACGATTCAAGTCCTCACACTACCTCCAGCCCGGAAGGCTTTAAACTACTCGGTCCGGAAGACCGTATAAACCTCCCACATTACTACCTCCAGCCTGGAAGGCTTTAAACCACTCGGTCCGGAAGACCGTATAAACTTCCCAAATCACTATCTCTGGCCCGGAAGGCCTTAAACCACCCGATTAGGAAAATCGTAAAATTTCCATCCCAGGACGCCACCACGTCCTCACAATTGACCTCGGCGGTCACCACATCTTAGGACACCACTCCGTCCTTACCACTGACCTCGGCGGTCACACGATACTTCAGGGCACCATCACGCCCACATACACTCACAATTGCACGACCTCTGAACTACGTCCCGGCTTGATTCCCGCCAGGGATACGTAGGAATCCTATCACAGGGTCCAGCCATCGACCTATACGGTCACCCAGGACACCACCACGTCCACCCATAGAGTCTTAGTCAGAGGACGTCTCCCGTCCTCGTGCACTACCACGGTCACCCCACACACGAACTACGATCAGGCTTGATTCCCGCCAGGGATACGTAGGAATCCTATCACAGGGTCCAGCCAACTGACCTAAACGGTCACACAATAGGACACCGCCACGTCCTCACCCCGACCTCCACGGTCACTTCCTCTCCCAGCACGCGATCCAGATTAGGACCCTTATCTTATCAACGACCCCACTTCCTCCGTAAGTGACGTCGTTGAGGGGCTTCTGTAAGTACCCCAATCTGGATCACCCTCTTCCGAGCACATGGGAAACACCGCAGACTCACAAACACAGTCTCGAAGACCTATGGCACTTAAAACCCTCAAAAAATCCTCAACCAAACCAAGGGAGGAGCCTTTCTGGGATAAAAAGGGACAAAAGGACCTTTTGGGAATTTTTAGGAAATTGGGAAAGCAAATAAGGTCCGTACGGACCTCTTTGTTGCCATAATTACTGAATCCCCTTAAAGTCCACAATATTCCCTCAAATCCCGGAGAAATCATTACCCCTCATGCATGGTTGGTCCGTACGGACCTCTTTGCATGCCAATATGGTCCGTACGAACCTCTTTGCACAGGGGGCATCATCATTCCAGAATATTCACAATTATCACATATTCCCTCAAATCGAGGAAAACTAAAATTCTGGATAACCTAGGAGGTCCGTACGAACCTCTTTGCATTTTTCTCCTACTATAAATAGAGGGCTCCCCCTCCCTCATTTTACACACCTCCCTCTTCTCTCCTCTCCCCCCAGCCTTTAGGCTCCCCTCTAAGACCCTTCGGGGCAATCCCGGCCCCTTTCGGATCCTTCCGAGGCCTTCCGAGCCCCCTCGTGGTGCTCCGAAGCCTCCGCGAGCACTCCCGCAATGCTCCCGCGCTGCCCCAAGGCACTCTCGAGGTACTCTGAGGCCCCTCGTGGTACTCCGAGGCATTGCCTGGTCTTTCCCAAGGTGTCCCGGCTCTTTCCGAGTCAAATCGGTAACTTGAACGCACGCCGAAACTCTGCCCGAGTGACTCCTGCCATCCCAACGCATGCCGAAACTCTGCCCGAGTAATCCCTACGATCTCAATGCACGCCTAACCTCTACCCGAATGCAGCCTACAATTTCAACTCACGCCGAAACTCTGTCCGCAGACAACCGGCCCCTCCCGAAGCAATCCCGGTCCGTGCCGGAACATCATTCCATCCTCAAACACTATTCCCCAGCGGAAGACAGACACGAACCAACATTGGTAAGGCTTCCTTCCATTACTATTTCAATACATTTCAATACGTAGTGTACAATGTAGACATCCGACACAGCATGCATTTTTAAAAGCACACACACACACACAACATTTAAAGAATATTAGGGGTATCCGAAAGACTCGTTTTTATGAGGCGACTCGGGTGAGCTCTAAGATTCTAATATTCTCTTCTCGAGGAGTCATCTGACCTCCGAACTCAAAATCTCAACGCACAAAAACAGTTTATTATTATTTTTAAACTGATGCCCTTTTTCAATGTTTTGGGCTTAATAATAAAAACGGCGTGGCGACTCTACAAAGCAAAACACAGCGAGACACCTCCAACTAACGCTAAAGCGGAATGAAGCCAGATGTCGGGGCGCGAACGCGCTGCCTCTCGGATCCGGGCAAACATTCCCGAACAACGACACAAATGCGAGATGCCGGGGCCCGCGCGCGAGCCGGATCCCGGGTAATTTCACAAACGCAGCGGAAAATGATTTTACAATAATAAAACCCTAGCCCTTAAATCCGTCTAGCATGAAGAGTTTAGAAACATGAAATAGAATTACATACCTTGAATGCAATATATGTTACGCAAAACAGATCTCAAAATTCAAGCTTTAGAATTTTGATGTCGAATCTTCTATCTTCCTTGTTCAACTTTGGTGATGAATCAATCAATGGAGATCTTCAAAACTTAGGAGATAAAGCAACCTCCCTCTAATGGTGATCCACATGCGAACGAACCAAGAACGCTTCTTGTAGGATTGCTAGATGATCCTTTTGATTATTGAATCAATATTCAATAATCAAAGCCAAAATAATGGAATTATTTGGGAGCTTGTTATTCTTAATCAATAATCAAAATCTAGAGTTTCATAAATCTAGAACAATGATGTAGGGAGAGAAGTTTATGTGTGACCTAATAGGAATTATATTATGTTGGTAGTAAGTCGAAATATCGACCTCACAAGACATAAGTTGTTTCTAGCAAACCATTATATCCACCCAATTAATATAACATCAAAGCTTGATTCCTCGATAGATCAAATGTCACAGTCCCTTTGTCCACGATGTCAAATCAAACATGAGTTATGGTCCATGTAACTCACATGTTCAATGCTTTCTCGATTCTGAATATGTTGATAATCCAAATGCATTTGATCTCTATAAAATCACTTGAGTGTGGCCACACATTTCATCAACATCATTCATCGAGGGGCCCAAGCAAACATCTCTCTCAACGAGAGGGACAAATCCCATCTTAACTTTATCATTCTTCCCTACATGAATCCAATTGTGCCAACATAGCCCTTATTTCTATCCGATTAAAGATAGTGTTAGACTATATCAAACACGATGTTCATCATGTGGAAGATGATGATAATCTCAGGTTCAAAGGATTCAATGACACGACTATCATGAGATTTAATCATGACATATATGACTATAGACCATGTCATAAATCTCATTGGTAGGTCATGTCCAATACTTGTTCTCTAGCAAGTATCCATAAGTATAAAGTGCATCACATGCATATAATCATCTCCATGATTATCCATTACCAACTTATACTAGTTATTCATAATAACTAGGGACGCAGTTCAATATAATAAACATGTAAACATATAATGAACCAAATAAACTTTCTCTATAATAAATGATAAAGACGATTACATAGCGGTTTAAGTTATAAGTCAAACATAACTAAATGCCTAAGGCACTACACCAACAATCTCCTACTTGCACTAGGCTCCATCTATGTATCATATACCCATGGACCTCACATGACCATCATGCTTTGCTTGTGCGAGGGGCTTAGTAAGTGGATCCCCAATGTTATCATCGGTTGTACTTTGCATATCTTAACATCTCCCCAATCAATGAACTCTCGAATGAGATTGAAACGTCTAAGTATATGTTTGGATCGCTGATGTGACCTTTGTTCATTTGCTTGAGCAATGGCACCATTATTGTCACAATAAAGTTCCACCGGATTAGTGATACTTGGAACAACTTCCAAGTCACTAGTGAACTTTTTGATCCAAACTGCCTCCTTAGCTGCATCGGATGCCGCTATATATTTGGCCTCGGTTGTAGAATCGGCTATGGTACTCTGCTTGGAACTCTTTCAACAAATTGCACCTCCGTTAAGCATAAACACAAATCCTGACTGCGATCGGAAATCATCCTTATCGTTTTGGAAGCTAGCATCTGTGTAACCTCTTACAACAAGATCTTCTTCCATCCCTCTAAAGACCAAGAAAGCATCCTTAGTCCTTCTTAAGTACTTAAGGATCGTCTTAACTGCCATCCAATGGTTTTCACCAGGATCAGATTGGTATCGACTCGTCATGCTGAAAGCATACGAGACGTCGGGTCTAGTACAAATCATAGCGTACATGATAGATCCAATAGCCGAAGCGTATGGAACCTCATTCATCCTCTTTTGCACATCAGTTGTCTTATGACACTAATTCTTGCTAAGAGTAACACCATGACCCATTGGAAAGTTGCCTCTCTTAAAATTTTCCATCTTGAATCTTCTAAGAACCTTATCAATGTAGGTACTTTGACACAAGCCAATTATCCTTTTAGATCTATCTCTATAGATCTTGATGCCAAGGTTGTAAGCGGCTTCACCCATATCTTTCATTGAGAAACATTTCCCTAACCAAGACTTGACCGTCTGAAGTGGAGGAATGTCGTTTCCAATGAGTAAGATATCATCGACATACAATAAGAGAAATAGTACTACGCTCCTACTAAATTTCATGTATACACAAGGTTCATCTTCGTTCTTGACAAAACCAAACTCTTTGATTTTCTCGTCAAAACAAAGATTCCAACTCCTAGAAACTTGCTTCAACCCATATATGTGTTTCGGCTAAATTTGAAATTTAAACGGGGTACCTTGGAATATAATGATTGAAAAGGTAGAACAAAATGACAAAGGAGTTTAACGAGGAAAGCCCTTGAACAATTTGTTCGTCGGCATAAAACCTCGGACCAATGGTGTTTTATTATCTTTGTGGTGGAGAGTGAGTATGAGTACAAGGAGTGTAACAGGTGGGTATGTGTACAAATGGTGTTCATGTAGGTGCCCCCTTTACATGTGTTCCCTTTGTGTTTTTATACTAAGAAACGATAAAGTTTATTATAAAATCATAACGGTCCCTAATCTCGCTCCTTGATTTGTGGCTAGGAAGTAAATGTAGATAATGATGGTTGTTGAATGAGGTTTGACTTGGTCCATAACTGCCCCTTTTCTTGCTCCATGTTTTGATAACGGTTCCTAGAAAATAGGCTGAAAGTAACAGTCCTGCAGGATGTTTACTCAGGTTTGTGAACTCATGTTGTTAACTCATTAGGTTGTTAAATCAGGTTGAAATGCTAGGATGCTGATTTTTCTACCCCAAACAATTGCCCCTGAATTTTTGAAGTTAAAAGAGAATTTAATTTTGAAAATTCAACTCTAACCTATGTCATCCACCAGCAATTTACGTTGGGCGGATGATGAGACATTTGTTGGTTGCATGGCTCTAGGTATTAGAGTCATTATGAGATTCTTGAACCGTCAGACTCCTCCTATTAAACCAAGAACTTGAACCTATCTGAGGAGTATGCAGCTTTGAGGAGGATCGCTGGAGAAGAAGCTTATGAAGTTAACTCTAAAGCTTCAGATGAAGAGAAGGCCGAGCAAGTTGGAGAGACTCAAGAAGAAGAAGATATTTGAGTCATAGTAAGTTCGTATTTCTGCATGTAGGGGTTAGTACGAAAACAATTTATTTTTATATTTTAATTAAGTATTACAATAGAGGGGGAATTTGGTAAAGTAATAGAGTATGAGTGTGTAGCAAGTTGATGCTACATTGTGGAATGAAATGGAAAGATGATTGATCTTTTATTCTTGTGTTTGTTTGGTAACATATTAATGTTACAACCAATGATTTCAACTTGAGTTCATAATTTTAATTAAGTGCAAGAAGGTAATTAATATGTGCATAACACTTTGGCCCACCTACAACTAAACTAAAACATGAAAAGCGTGCGCCCACGCGAAAGTGTAAATAACCTTAACAACTTGAGAAGGATTCAAAATCCTTAAACCTTAGAAAGGTGTGTACCTTTACATCTTAATCGTAACTTTGGACTTTTTTGGTGCAAATCTGACTCAGCTTGTGGCAACTTGAAGATTAACTGCATACTATTTTAGTAACCTTGATTTTTCAGCAAGCTAAATCATCACCTTGTTATATTGGGTTATTTTGCAACTTGAACTGAACATGTTGATCATGTCGTCTTGAGTATAAACCTTAAGTTGCCTTGCAAGATAGAAACATGTTAGGGGGTGTTATCTTAGCTAACACCCCTCCGATGCTTAAGTCAGTAGGAGTTTGAAATAAAGCAAAGTAAATTATACCTGATTCTCGAAATTGAATGGACAAGCTACAACTTACATGAAGTATAACTTGAGGTGGATTGAACTCCAACTTCTTGGAACACTTGTGCCATCTAAGGTTGATAATCTATATGCCCCCTTTCCTGCTTCCGCATCAACTTGTCCTCTTCCAACCTGATAAACTTTATTGCCCTTGTTCTGACTTTCTCCAGTTTCTTGCAAGGAGTCATTACCAATTTTTTATAGTAAGGGGAATCCCTCTTGAGTCCCATCCTGAAGGCTTCAGTTGCTGTGGACATGTCCATGTTGGGGATGTCAACAGCTTCCTTGTTGAACCTGCTTAATTAGTCTTTCAAAGATTCATCAGGTTGTTGAACTATCCTGTAGAGATAACTGGTTAGTTTCTTAAAGACCCTGTTGCAAGAAAACTGGTTAGTAAACATATAAGATCCAATAGGGCCTAGAAGTGGGTTGATGAGTCATCTCCAGGCTGCCCCCGTCAAGGCCGAGTCTCCTTGGTGGGAATGGAGAGAACATGTTGGTCCCTATGTTAGGATTCACAGCCTAAAAAACAGTAGGTACTACATTCGGATGGGTTCTAGACGAACCAGCCTGGAGAATAGAGACTTCACGTTGTAAATTGGAAACATTGTTCATCAACATTGTGGAGGTATCAGTCTGCAACATTATCTGTTGCCTCAGCTTGCCCATCATGTTGGTCAAGTTGGAGGCAAAATCCAATGCGATTTCTTGCGAAGCTCCAACCGATGCTCCTCCTAAAACTTGGGTTGAACTTGATATTGTGGTAATTCAGCTTCCAATGACCACTATATCCTGCAGCCTTACATAGTTGATGTCGGCAGCACCACTACTTTTTTTTGAGTCAATAAGTGATACGTAACAGGTAGGGGTAATTTAGGAAAATGAATTCAATGTCCAGCTCCATTTAGTATCAGCATAGACCCCACTAGATGACTTCTTGCTGATCGAAGCCAGCCTTGAATATTTTCTATACTAATCTTCTTCTGCATCTCAAGTAAGTTAAGAAGACACAGCTATACCTCTATACTAGAGCTCTTCCTTCTGCCGTTCGTAAGCATTCCTAACTTCATCCAACTCCGACTCTGGAATATGTATATTTGCATCTAGTATCTCAACCCAGTCCAACCACGGAGATTTCGTAGGGACAAAGAATTTTGAAACTTCAGGTAACATTATAGATTTGTAGAAGTCATCAACTGCATCAAGTATTTCTTCCGACTCGACCAATGTCAACATTTCAGGCCTAGTTACATTACCAGGTTTCTTCCTCAGTTCAAAATTGTTTCCTCGCAGAATCAAAACTTCCGATGGATCAATGGGAAGGACAATTCTTGTAAATTTATGCAGAGATAATTGAAGTATGTCTCTTGGGGGTTACTGTTACTGCAATTCAGAATACTCAAACATCTCTATTTTCAGCTGATTGAATTGAATTAGGGTTTGAAATTGAAATTATGATGATGGACATCTTAGACCTTTTCAATAATTAAAAAACCAAAGGGCCCCTCGGTGGGCGCCAAACTATTTCGGCCAAATTTGAACAATTTAAATGGGGTACCTTGGAATATAATGATTGAAAAGGTAGAACAAAATGACAAAGGAGTTTAACGAGGAAAGCCCTTGAACAATTTGTTCGATGGCATAAAATCTCAGAACAATGGTGTTTTATTATCTTTGTGGTAGAGAGTGAGTATGAGTACAAGGAGTGTAACAAGTGGGTTTGTGTACAAACGGTGTTCATCTAGGTGCCTCCTTTACATGTGTTCCCTTTGTGTTTTTATACTAAGAAACGATAACGTTTATTATAAAATCATAACGGTCCCTAATCTCGCTCCTTGATTTGCGGCTAGGAAGTAAATGTAGATAATGATGGTTGTTGAATGAGGTTTGACTTGGTCCATAACTGCCCCTTTTCTTGCTCCATGTTTTGATAACGGTTCCTAGAAAATAGGCTCAAAGTAACAGCCCTGCAGGATGTTTACTCAGGTTTGTGAACTCAGGTTGTTAACTCATCAGGTTGTTAAATTAGGTTGAAATGCCAGGATGCTGATTTTTCTACCCCAAACAATATGGATCTCTGCAACTTGCACACTTTGTTAGAATTTCTTAGATCGACAAAACCTTCGGGCTGTGTCATATACATATCCTCGAGTAACTTCCCATTTAGGAAAGTCGTTTTGACATCCATTTGCCATATCTCATAGTCATAATACGTAGCTATGGCAACCAAAATTCTAACAGACTTAAGCATTGCAACAGGCGAAAAGGTTTCATCATAGTCTATACCATGAGTCTGCCTATATCCCTTTGCTACAATCCTAGCCTTGTAAGTATGCACCTTCCCATCCATGTCAGTCTTCTTCTTGAAGACCCACTTGCACCCTATGGTTTTTACACCTTCGGGTGGCTCAATCAAGTTCAAAACATGATTATCCGACGTGGATTGCAATTCGGATTCCATGGCTTCTATTCATTTCTCCGAATCTGGAGTGGACATCACCTCTTGATAGGAAATAGGTTCGTCATTTTCAATGATTTCCACTTCATTACTTTCTGACACGAGAAATCCATATCTCTCGGGTGCGGATCGTAACCTATCCGATCTACGATGGACTTGTGGATCTTGAACCGGTTCCACAACTCCTTATAGATTTGCTTCAGTCTCTACTATCGGTTCCATGTTATTTTCGGGTTCTTGAATTTCTTCAAGATTATTTTTACTCACACTAGATGCTTTATTGAGAAACTGTTTCTCAAGAAAAGTACCATATTGAGCAACAAACAATTTGTTCTCATTGCGGTTGTAAAAGTAATACCCTTTGGTTTCCTTAGGGTAACCAACGAAAATAACCTTGTCAGATTTAGGTGCTAACTTATCAGAGGCAAGTCTCTTCACATAAGCTTCGCAACCCCAAATCATCATGAAAGACAAACTAGGTTTTCCTCCATGCCACATCTCATGTGGGGTCTTAGGAGCCGATTTAGTAGGGACTCGATTCAGTGTCAACGCAGCAGTCTCTAATGCATGTCCCCAAAAGGATATAGGAAGGTCTACTTGACTCATCATCGAACGAACCATATCTAATAGGGTTCTATTCCTCCTCTCGGAAACACCATTCCATTGTGGCGTTCTGGGTGGAGTCAACTCTGAAACAATTCCACAGTTTTGAGATTATTGTCAAACTCTTGGCTCAAATATTCTCCACCATGATCGGATCGAAGTGATTTAATAGTTTTGCCAAGTTGATTTTGTACTTCATTTTGAAATGTTTAAAACATCTCAAACGATTCCCTTTTCGACTTCATCAGATAGACATAGCCATATCTAGATAAGTCATTAGTGAACGTAATGAAATACCGAAATCCTCCCCTAGCAATGCTGCTCATTGGTCCGCATACATCAGTATGTATTAAGACCAATAAGTCACTAGCCCTTTCACTACTCTTAGTGTAGGATTGTTTGGTCATTTTCTCCAATAAACAAGATTCACATATCTCATATGATTCATAATCATGTGAGTCTAACATTCCATCCTTATGAAGTTTAGAGATGCATTTCTCGTTTATATGACGAAGCCGGCAATGCTACATAAAGGCCATAAAGTCCATTAATTGAATTTGCAATATAATAGAGCATATCATTTAAATAAATAGATAACTTCTTATTCTCAATAAGAAAACTAAAACCTTCTTTATCCAAACAGGAAACATAAATAATATTCCTACTCAAATTCGGAACATAGTAACAATTGTTCAAAACAAGTACTAATCCACTAGGTAAAGTTACATCATATATCCCTACGGCTAATGCAATAACTCTTGCTCTATTCCCCACACGTAGGTCAACTTCACCTTGTTTGAGTATCTTCCTATTCCTTAGTCCCTGCACATTTAAACAAATGTGAGATCCACATCCGGTATCCAATACCCATGAACTAGAAATAGAAAGGAAAATATCTATCACATAGATACCTGAATCAGAAGCAATTGTATTGCCCTTCTTTGCCTTTAGGCCTTCCTTATAAGCCTTACAATTACGCTTCCAATGACCAACCTCTTAGCAATGGTAGGAAATCGCATCCTTTTGAGACACTTTGGGTGCAGCATCTCCGGTAATGGCAACTTTTGCATTAGGTTTAACAACACTTGCTTTACCTTTGCCATCTTTCTTGAACCCTTTTCCCTTATTAACCATTAACACATTTGTCGTTCCAGGCTTCTTGATATTCTTCTCTGCAGTTTTAAGCATCGCATGCAATTCTGAGAGATTCTTATCCATGCCACTCATGTGATAGTGCATTATAAACTGACCATAACTTTCAGGCAATGAATTCAATATCGTATCTGTGGCGAGTTCCAAACTCATCGGATTTCCAAGACTTTCCAGACGCTCAATGTAACCCTTCATCTTAAGGACATGAGCACCAACCGACTGCCCCTCTTGCATCTTACATGCATTTAGGGCCTTTACCATGTCATACCTCTCTTGTCTAGCTTGCACTTGTGTAAGTACCCCAATCTGGATCGCTTTCTATCCCAGCATACGACAAAACCAGAGGCAAACTTCCGGAGATCATAACTCCTTCATACGAACTCCGATTGAGACGTGCCATATATGGTTGGAAAGCTCTCGACAAGAACTAGCTTGCCAAGACCAAAAAACTGGTAATGGCTGCTTATGTCGTGCGACATACATCGTGCGACATACTCTGCCAAGAGACATAATGATTACAGAATATTCTTAATCATTACAGATTCCCCTAAATCCAGGAAAACCAAAAAACTGGTAATGGCTTATTGTGTCGTGCGACACAACTAGCCATTTTCTGGACCCTATAAATAGAGGCCTCCCCCTCTCATTTTTCACACACCTCCCTCTTCTCTCTTCCTCCCTTAGCCTTCTGGCTCCCCTCTAAGTCCTCTCGAGGCACTCCCGGCCCCTTTCGGATCCTTTCGAGGCCTTCCGAGCTCCCTTGTGGTGCTCCGAAGCCTCCCCGAGCGCTCCCGAGACGCTCCCGCGCTGCCCCGAGGCACTCTCGAGGTACTATGAGGCCCCTCGTGGTACTCCGAGGCCTTGCCTGGTCTTTCCACGGTGTCCCGGCTCTTTCCGAGTCAAACCGACGATCCCAAGCCACGCCGAAACTCTGCCCGAGTGACTCCTGCCACCACAACGCACGCCGAACCTCTGCCCGAGTGATCCCGACGATCCCCACGCACGCCGAACCTCTGCCCGAACGCAGCCTACAACCTCAACTCACGCCGAAACTCTGTCCGCAGACAACCGGTCCCTCCCGAAGCAACCCCGATCCGTACCGGAACGCTACTCCGACCTCAAACACCATTCCCAGGCGGAAGGCAGGACACGAACCAACATTGGTAAGGCTTCCTTCCTACACTATTTCAATACATTTCCATACATAGCATACAATGTAGATATCCGATCTGACATGCATTTTTAAAAGCACACACACACACACAACATTTAAAGGATATTAGGGGTATCCGAAAGACTCGTTTACGAGGCTACTCGGGTGAGCTCTAATATTCTAATATTCTCTTCCCGGGAGTCATCGACCTCCGAACTCAAAAATCTCATCACACAAAACAGTTTAAAATTATCTTTAAGCGATGCCCTTTTTCAATGTTTTGGGCTTAATAAAAACGTCGTGGCGACTCTACAAAAACAAAAACGGCGAGACACAATCGCTCCAACGCGAAAGATGCCAGATGCCGGGGCTGCGAAGCCTACTCGGATCCGGGTAATTTCAGTTGGCGACTCTGCTGGGGATCGTTTTTGTTTTAAAAACTTTTAAACAAAACAAAAGATTTTTAAAACGATGATGAGGGTCAAACTTTCATTTTACCCCTTCCTTTAACTATTGTGTGTGTGTGCACGTGCTTCGTTTTTATTTTACAAAAAAAAAAAAAAAAAAATACAAAAAAAAAATGCATCAATATACATACATTGCATACATTTAAAATTCTTCAAAAACTTCTGTTTTGCTCGGAAAAAGAATTTTAGAGACCGCACACTACGCGCACCGCCGCCTCGGTTACACCGCACTCTACTCGCACCGCCTCGGATACAGCACACTACAACCCTCAACCCGGAGTGGTCTCGGTTGCGATCCGTTAGGTCTTCCTAGGCCTCTGGGACGCGCACGGGATCATTCCAAACATCCCATCCTAGCCAAGCGTCAACCACTGCACGTTTGAGTCTTGAGTCACACTCTGTCCGGACTCGGTTGGTTTTACCCGGTCCGTGTCATACGGCTGGATACATATACCATGCCGGCCATTTTTCGAGTCAAGGCTCGGAACTCAAGATCCCTTGCGCAAGCAAAGCGATGAAAGGTCATGCTAAAATCTTGACACGATCTTGATTTCGAAGCTACACCCAGACGATGTTCCGTCCGGATATACATCCATGCTCGCATGACACCATGTCATCACGCCTTTGATACGTCGGCCATGACGATATGACCCAGCCAACGCCTAACGTCACGGATCCCTTGCGCAAGCAAGGTAAAGAGAAGGTCATGCCGAACTCTTGACCTGATCTTGACTCGGTGGCCGGCTCGGTTCACTATTCACATGGCTAACGCGTCAAAACGAACATGACAGGCTCGGCCCTTAGGTTCGATTTTCTTTTAGGCCGGTGGAAACCACTTGCACTATAGGACCCTCGCACAGATTTGTCCACCCTGGGAAGTCGAAATACGGGTGCAAAACGAGGGCTTATAGCCGCATGGTCTCCAGTGACCCGGGATCTAGCATAGTTGCGAAAAAGAAGAGCAATCTTTTCCAACCTACCTAGGATTACGAGAAAACATGTTTTAAGTAAATTAAAACAACAAAAAAAAATCGAGAAGATAAAAGAAACGGAAACCACATGCCACGTGAGCTTTCCCCTTTTATCCCGTCGGGCCATTCCCGTGTCTAAACCTTGCCCGTCACCCCTCCGGCGAACCGAGAGTGGTTGAGAATACCAGGGAGCCGCCTTTTCGATATCGAGGTCACAGGGTCCGATAGCCCTTCCGGTTCAACGGTCCGCACCGTCCGCTACTCCCCATGACGGGATCAACGAGATAACAGTGAGGGAAACGGAACCCCGCCACTAAGGAACCTCCAGGACAATGGAGGAGGTGCTGCGAGCCTTCGAAACCATCAAGAAGCGCCAAGAGGAACGGCAAGCCTGGATCGTAGACACCTGCGTCTTCGAGGAACGAGTTGCGGTTCCCCAACCCGACCGGAACCTTTGTTCTCATAGAAGACGAAGATATACCGGCTCCCCGGTTTCTCAAAGCTATCGGCGGGTCCCGCCTCCGCCAAGCTACGAGATCCCGGCAACGCAAGCGGCTCTCGCTCAAAGCTCCCCTCGGGCGTCGGTCAAGCGGCTCAGAGCATGCCCGCCTCGGCACGGTCGGTTTCCGGCTCTGCACATCAAGCTCATTACCAACGGCACACATACGTGCTGCTCCGCGGATCCCAATGCATCTCGGTATCCCCGGGATTCAATCCTTTGCCTCTATACGAGCCTCGCAACCACAATCAAAAGTCCCCATTCTTACCGGGGACGAGGCATCCCGAGCGGATATCCCGACATCTCCAGTTTGCCACACTGCTAGTACGCGATTGGGGCTAATGAATCATTTCCCCGGTTCCCAAACACAACCCTTAGCGGACCTGGCAATCACGCCCTCAACTTCAACACCCCGGGGTATGGGTTGGTATACACTCGACTACCTCCCAAGACTCCCGAATGGCGATCCCATCGGCCCAATCCACCTCCATCTTCGGTTTCCGTCCCTGAAAACGGTAACCCACCTCGGACAGTGACCCTCACATGACTTGGTTGATCGAACAAATGAAAGACATGCAAGGCAAGCTAGCTAGTTCTCGGAAGGACTCCCTCACGCCTCTTGACCCGAACAAAGTGGTCCCTCTCCCTCCGAAATTCGGGATGCCGGAAATGGAAAAGTTTGACCAGACAGGGAATGCCCAAAAACCCACATCGACACCTACGTCACGGGTATGAGAGCCAAAGGGGCAACCCCTCAACGGATGGCGAGATCATTTTCGGCATTCCCTCAAATCCACGGCACTAAGGTGGTTCCTCAATGTGAAGGCGAGAAAACCGCTCCACGTGGGATCGGATCGGTGAAATCTTCTGGAGAAGTACCGCGCCAATCTTGAATGGGAAACAAACCGCCATGACACTGCAAGCTACCGAACAAAAGGATGACGAACCGGTGGGCGAATTCTACAAAAGATGGGCTGGAAGCTAAGCGAGATAATGGATCCGCTTTCCAAGGAAGAAGCGAGATGGACATCTTCCATTCCTGCCTCAAGCCATCTTTGAGAACCTTGATCGGCCACCATTTCTATCCGGATCTCCGTGCCATGGTCAACGCCGGGACAAAGTTTGAAAAGACTACGAGTCTTCAAAAGGCAACGGCAACCCACTGCCTCATCTTACCGCTATCGAACAAACACAGCAGCAACTTCAACTCCTGCCCCGACCAAAGGAAAGGAAGCGGCCGGACAGTGCACTACATTCGGAACGGGCTCAAGTAAACCGCGATCAAGCGGCCCCAAAGAATAACAACCCCCTCGCTTCCCACGGTTCCGGCATTTAGATAACTGGAAATGCCCTTGGGTCAAGTATTTGAAGCTTTGGTGAAGCGAAATCTTCTCAAACCACTCGAGAATTTCCAACCGAAGACCCTCAAACCCAACATGGATATGAGCAAACCTTTGCGCCTTCCACAACTACCCGGCCACACCACCGACAATTGCTTCGTACTCAAGCGGGTGGTCCAGGGCTCATTGAGGAGGGAAAATTGGAACGCCCCGTGGTCCCAATACCATCGGAAATCCATTCCCACGGAACGACAGGGTAAACTCAATAGCCTTTGATGAAACTCAAGCGAGAGCGGAACTCCACCGCAATTTCCGAAACCGTCGGCATCTTTGTCCCGCTATGGCCAGGAGCGTGAAACAAGAGTCAAAAGGTCTCGTGACCGGGAATTCCGACAAGAACGCCCAAGGGCAAGCTGTCTCCCTACAATCTTTGCCCCGGCCCAAGGCATACAAATGGATGGATCGAACGTTCCCTGAACGAGGGCGAGTCCAACGGTAGCACGGGAAGCGGTTTAGCCTTCACGACGATGACTTGCCAATATGTGAGAATCGGCACAACGAAGCCCTCCTCATCCTCATAAAAATAGAGATGTTCTTCCTCCCGAACGTCTTGATTGATAACGGCTCCGCGATCAACATCATCGCTTTAAGCACATTGAAACGACTCCGCATCGACCGTTCTCGATAAGGCCTTCACCTCGGGTAATCCGAGCCTACGACTCCTTTGCACGACCAATCGTAGGAGTCATCAATTTGAGGATCAATTCGACGTACAAGCTGGAGTCGGTAGAGTTCCAAGTCGTGGAAATCAAACCAACCTTCTGCTTTGTTGGGACGGCCTTGGATACATCGGATGAAAGCGGTATCATCTACTCTTCACCAATGCGTGAAATTCATCAATGCCAATGGAGCGATCGAAGTGATCCGCGGAAGCGGTGCAATGGCAAGTGCTTGGCCGGCAAGCTATGACCCGGAAGAAGGTCCCGACATGACCGAATACTCTTCTCCGAGATGATTCTCCTACCCTGTCCCGCTACGAAGTGGATCCTTACATCCACGCTCTAAGCCGCGACGAGTGGAAATTGAAGAACTCATGGGTCGGGATGACAACTACGACATATGCGGCGTGAAGAATGCTTGAGAGAGGATCAAGAGATGGATGCCCTAATGGAGATTGATCGAGGAGTAGACCCTTACTTCGCCGAAAACCCTCTTGCAAAGCGGCTCATCACCGATCCCCGGTACAAGACAACCCTCTAGTCGACACCCTCGGATCTTACGGGGACGGCCATCACGGCTTAGTTCAATTCAACATTCCGGTGTCCGAGCCTGACGAACAGTGGCGCAACCTCCTCCAAGGCTTAATCGGGGAAGGAGATATAGCATGCCCGCTCGAATCGAGACATTGTAAACGTCGTCCAAGCAAAGATCCCGAGATAAAGAAGCGGATTCTATGAAAGTGATCAACATCAGCAAGAATCCACTCCGAATCAGCGAATGCTTCGCCCTCCTAGAAGTAGCCCTCAGCGACTTCTATCATCAAAAACCCCCAAGGACTGGTGGCAACACTAATGGAGGGACATCATCGGGGGAGCAGCCAAAAACCTCCGCGATCTGGTTTGAAATCGAACCGCATGCAAGCTACTTTCCGGGACTCATGCCAAGGGAAGATTGGCCACCTGAACCAGCACCACTCCCTCTAGAGCTACAGCCATCCGAGAGTAATGAAGCCTGGTCCAATCCCTCGTCGCCTATAGTCTAGCTTCGAGTCTTGTTGTCTGTCTATTCACATCTTTTGAGTCTTTTGACGGCTTTACGCCCGACGATTGTGAATCTTTGATCAACAATGTACAGTCTTCACGCTTTCAATAAAAGGTCCGACCTTCCTAAAAAATCATTTCATTGCATCTTTAACAACTGATAAATTAACTAACACACAAACAGTTAATAACGATTCACTTGATAAAGAAGCAGACACATTAAACGAACAATGTATCAAGCAAACATTTAAGCATGTTGTCAAACGAGAGAAAAACCGGGCCCAAGCTGCCGAGAAGGTTTTAATCACAACGATTTGCAAGATCGCTGAAGAGCCAAAGAGACGCAAGTCCGACGCCATTTCCAGCACAAACCAGATTTTCCAATACCTCAAGAGCAGGGAAACCACCTTCATGAACAAGGAAGACCCACACACAGAAGGGGTCAAAACCAAGAGCATCATGGCCCTAAAACGCCTCGCCTCTCACTTCGTCATCCTCGGGGACATGCTATACAAGAAACGCTACCATGGGCCACTCCTACGCTGCATCAGTCAAGAAGAAGCAAGCCAGTTCATGAACGAAGTCCACAATGGGGCTTGCGGTCCCCACATGAACGCCAGAGCCCTGATGCAAATCATTCTCAGGATGGGCTACTACTGGATCTCCATGGAGGCAGATTGCATCCACTTTGTCCGAAGCTGCGACATGTGCCAACGGTTCTCCAACCACAATCATCTACCACCCCACGATCTCTACTGCATGACTACACCTTGGCCCGTTGCCACTTGGGGAATTGACGTCATCGGGAAAATCGCTCCGCCGAGCGACAACGGTCACGAGTTCATCTTAGTAGCCATCGACTACTTCACCAAATGGGTCGAAGCCAAGTCCTACAAGGTACTCACCTCCAAGAAGGTCGCGCATTTCCTTAAAGAAAACATCATCTGCCGATACGGCATCCCAAATGAGGTCATATCGGACAACGACTCACACTTCGAAGGGAATTCGACAGAGGCTGTGGCTGAATTCAAGATCACACGTCACAAATCTTCTCCCTACCGGCCACAAACAAACGGCGCCGTGGAAGCGACAAACAAAACCCTCGAACGGATCATCCGAAAATGACCACCCGAGGACGAGATTGGCCCGAGAAGCCGCACCTTGCAATTTGGGGCTACCGCACATCGGTCGGAAACGACCACGGGAGAAACCCCATTTGCCACGACGTACGGGATGGAAGCAGTCCTTCCCGTCGAGCTAGAAATTCCCTCACTCCGAGTGCTTTCTTTGGAAAATGACATCAACGAAGTCGAATGGCTCCGGCCGACATGACGAATTGGCTCTGCTAGATGAGCGACGACTAAAGGCCATGGAACACGTCCGAGCCTATCAAAGCGGGATGGCTAGAGCTTTCGACAAGAAAGTCAAATCCCGAGACATCGGGGAAGGTGACCTTGTACTCAAAGAAAAGCCTCCCACTCGAACCAACCCACTGGGAAAATGGGAACCCACATGGATCGGCCCTTTCGTGGTTCAAAAGATCTTCTCCGGAGCGCCATGAAGGCGAGCGGACCTAGACGGCAATCCCTTCATGAATCCAAATAACGGAAGCAAACTTCGCAGATACTTCGCCTAAAGAAGAACAAACAGTGCATCTCTTGGCACTCCATGTAGTATCGAACTACGCGGACTGAGCCCTCTAGTCCTGGGAACGTAGGCAACCTTAATTGGTCCGGTCTAAAAATACACAAAAAGTCAAAAGTTTGAATGTCAACCAAGACCTCCATCAAGCTCCGCACTTTTCAAGAATACGCCCCGGCGGTCACCTTGACCAAGTCAAACGACGGCGGCAACATCAAAGGACATCCGAGGGTCACTCGGCATCAAACGACCGACTCGTGATTGCTTCCAAGCCAAAGGCTTGTCTTCGCCCTCACGCGCTTCAAAAAAAAAAAAAAAAAAAAAAAAAGAGCTCGAGCAAGGGCTCACAAAAAAAAAAAAAAAAAAAAGAGAGCTCGAGCAAGGGCTCACAAAAAAAAAAAAAAGAGAGCTCGAGCAAGGGCTCACAAAAAAGAAGCTCAAGCGTGAAGCTGCGAAATTGAGGTCAAGAGCCCGACGCCAACAAGAGGCAAGGAAGCTACGAAAAAGACCGTCAAAACGACTTGTCAAGGGAGCATTCAACCTCTCGGCCAAGCACAAGGCCTCAAAGAAAGGGGATTGTCGTCGTGGCCTGCATCGCTTTCGGTCCGCGGATGCAATGTAAAAGTCCAAAGATGGACGCCGACAAAGTGTACAACGAAGCAAAGGCGAACAAAAGATCTTGCGTCTCGACAAAGCTTTAAAAGCAAATCACAAATCACTAACGGTTACAACATTTCTTGATGAGTTCAAGCACGGTCTACTCTCAAGTTCACAACATGCTAAAAGACTGACTTAATACATTTAACTAATAATGTGTTTGCAATGCAATGAATGGATACCTAGGAGGTCATTCCGCGCCATCTCGCGCTTGTCCCCTCGCCATTCTTTCCTTTCTTCCCTCGTCCCCGGCGAGTCTTCTTTCGCTCCACGTGAACCAACTCTGCGTCTCTCGGTCCGAGATGCGGGGTCCTCCCCGTAGAGTCAAATAATCCGATAGCTCTCGGGGCTTCATTCGCCCGTGCTTCGGCTCGGATCTCCTCCCTGCGAGTACAGTAAAGAGTACCTCTCCCTGTCGGTCGGTCAACTCTAGTCTCGTAGTCAAACAAAGTGTCTCCCGTCACATCCGAAGGGTCGGACCGGGCTTCGGCACTCCTAAGGCAATAGCTACTACGGCAACCGGGTCCCTGAATCGCTGCACGCCCGCTCTCCAAGACCACTTGGGACTGCCCAACATGCTGCTCATACTGTGCCAAATGCGAGTCGTCAATACAACGCTCCCCGACGTCTAAGGAGTACCACGGGAGGGAAAGCGAAATACTTCTATACCTCGTAAAATACAAGAAGGCACTGAAGGCCGCCATACAAAGAGGAACTACCTCCGCGGTAGCAAGGTCATCCCGGCCAACAAAGGCTCCTGCTTCATCCCGCACTGTCGGGAAACAAGCGACGGAATATAGAAGGAGGACCAAGACAACCCTGGAACTCGACAACGTAGGACCCTTCTGCAAGATCCTCCTGGTCTCAATCCTCCGGTCAAGGAACCCACCGGCGAATCGATGCGTACCAAGGCCGTGCCATCCATCTCTCCCGAGGTGGGTCGATCCATATCCAACACAAGAGGTCGGCGAGCAAATGACCACGGGCTAAACGACGTCGGAGCCTCGGGCATGGCCTGAAGTCTCTCTCGCGGCCACAAGGTGAGCAAAGCGGGGCTTCCCCTCTCATAAAACGATCCCCGGTCGCCGGACGGTCGATACCATGAAGAGTCTCCCCAAAGACCAACGGGACAATATCCTCTCCAGCTCTGCAGTGCCCTACCACATCTAGCAAAGCGCCATCACAAATGCCAAGGGAGGCGGACCGTAAAATGCGTCGCCATCACGCACAAGGCAAATACATCCCAAGAGACGTCACTCTCATCATCAACCATGAACCGCTCCGGCACTCGAAATGTCGATATGACCCGAATCAAGGATCATGCCCTGCACTTCTTCCAACGAAGTACGAAGAAAGTCCGCAAGCTTCACGCTCACGCAAAGACCACCAATCAAAGGAAGCCGAGATGGCCTCCACCTCCGGTCCTCCAATCAAAGCCCGAAAATCCTCAAAAGTGGGCACCATTTCATTATAGGAGAAACAAGACACGTGCCTCCTAACATCCTGCAACTTCGCGGCGCCCGCAACAAATCCCAATCAGAACCAACTCCTTAAAAGACCAAACCGAGCAAAGACGAAACCTTACCTCGAAAGCCCGTCTCGATGCCTCATACGACGCCGCATCCACGTTTTCAACCGCTCAAGGAAGTGTGCTTGCCTCTCCCGCGAAAGCCTCGGCAAAATTCTAGGGACGTACGAAGAATCCATGGCAAAAATGGAGGTTCCTAGAGAAAATGGGGAAGAAAGCTCGAAAATGGCCGCAAATGGGGAAATGAGGAAGAACCAGACACCGGAAAGCATTTATGTCCTTCCCAAAGCAAGGTTGGTCCGTACGGACCTCTTTGCATGCTAAGTATGTCCGTACGGACCTCCTTGCAAACAACCCATTTCCCCAAAGCCAAAACGGTACAAAAGCCACCGTCCTCAATGAAAACCTTGCTCCAAACCGCCCAAACACCGGCCAAAGCCATTCCCGCAAACAAACACTACCCACAAATGCACTCTCACTCACGTGGCATGCACAAAATAAAAAATAATAATAGCAACCATTTCTAGGACAAATCCCGGAATCACAAAAATGACATTACATCTTAAAATAAAATGCCGTTTTGCCGTGCAAATACATGTGTTTTATTACATTGTGTACCAATAAATGTCTGTTGCTAAACAAAAAAAAGGGATATGAAAAGAGGGAAAGCAAATGAATACTAATCGACTCCTCAAGCATCATCATCCTCGCCAAGGTCCTCCAGAGAGAAGTCGGGCATCCCAAATAACTCGCCCGTCACATCCTCGTCGTCGAATACCGAGCACCCGCCGAGGCTCCCATGAAAAGTACTCAAGGATCAAATCCGGCGAAAGGATCAAAGAAAGAAGGCTCGAGGAACCCTCACCCCGTGCGCCATGTGGAGGCATGAATCGATAAAAGGGCCGCTCCCTCGAAGGCCCCGCAGCCTCCCGGGAAGATGTCCCGGCATCCATGCTATGCCGCTCTCTCAAAGGTCCCTCCCCGCCGCGGCTCCGGCTCGGCTCTAGGCGGAGGAACGTCTGCTGCAATGCCTCGAAGGCATAGGCTCATACGCCGGCACGCGTCGCGAAGACCTAAGAAGATATCTTCGAGGCCATCTTCTTCGCAAACGACCTCATCGCCACATAACGGCGAGTCAAGATATCATAGGCTCTCCCCGACCTCGCACCAACAAGCAGCCCAAGGAAACGCTCAAAGCAATACAGCTTATACTCAACAACAAAAAGAGAAAAATACGTAAAAGATGCCAAGATGGAAAAGAGTCGCACACTCACCGATCTATCGGGGTCCACTCAGATGCGGCAGAGCTCGCTCCGGAACGGGTACATGCACCCCCTCCTCCTCGATCCGTCCCCGCGGACGTACGTGAAATCCGGCCCCGCATCGGAACCTCTCGGGAGCCCGCGGCTGCCTCTCTCTCCCGCGCCAAGACTGCGGCGCTCCTCGGCCTTCCTCCTCACGAAGGCCCCGTACTCCTCTCCATATAAAATGAACTCCTCGGCGCCGACACCGCCCAGGTACCTCTCAAAGTCATGCACATCCATGTCCCGGAATCAAGCATCCCAAAGGGAGGGTCCCTGAGCCACGGGAAGCACACTCGGGGCCATCGCCGCTGGAAGACCCGCTCCCTGTGTACATGACATCACAAGTCAAGCCCCGCAAAGATCTTCCGCCGCGTCGTCACCTCTGAGCCCCTCGAACTCATCCCCTCATACCGAGCCCACGGGAACAAGATGAACCCCTCCGGCTATCCCTCTCCGCACGCTCCCGCACATCCCCGTAGGCGATGGTGAGCTTCCCCCGGGGTCCTCCTCTTCCTCGCCGTACGAGCCCGGCCCTAGCATACAGTGGTACGCAGAATGCCATGGATCTCTATCCCACGGGAAGCACCGGAAAACCTCATAAAACCACACCCGTGACAAAAAAACAGAGAAGGCTCAAGGCAAAAGACAATGGAGAAAAGACAAGTTGCTAAATCAAAAACAAAGAATAAACTCATACCTCCAAAGCGAAGTCAAAACAGCCAACGAATCAGCCACACCCCGCTAAACCGGTCCAAGGAGAAGTAGAGCTCGCCAAGCCTCGCTCGCCCCAAGCAATGTCGCGCACTCCTATCCAGTCAATCAAGCTCTCCAACAGAGCAAAGGGAGCCGCGGTCGCGTGGTTCGAGAACAAAGTCTCTGACAAGGCATACCACAAAAAGGAGCGCGCTAACCGCTCCGCCGTCACCCGGCCGGTACCCCGGATGTAGACCCCAATACCGGTCGTAATCTTCAGCTCCACGTCACTTTACAAAGATGCCCAGCCCTGCGAGGACGAGGCTCAAAGCCCAAGAGCTCGGTCGAGACCACATCGTAGATCATGTCTCTCCACCTCACAGCCCCCCTTTGAAGGAGAGCCCTAATAGCGGCAAAATCGTATGCGTCACCGTCACCTCGCCCACTCGTGTGGAAGGTGTGGGTGGTATCCCACCAATACTCGATAGACCCGTGAAGACACTCTTGTTCTTCCTCGTGTCGACACTCCACCTGTGTTCTCAACGAACACACCTGTGCCAAGCATAAACCAGCCTCCGGGACTCGGCCTACCGTCCACGGAAATATCGTGCATCCGCCGCCATAGCTCAACAACAAATGCCTCGAGCGATCCCCGAAGTCTTTCATCCTCTTCGCCTTCCCGCCATAAGCCCCGCATCCCGCAGTAAACACAAAGAAAGGTACGTCAATCACAGTACTTAATATAAAACAAAGGCACATATAACCCGTCACAAAACACGGCACACAATGCACATATTTTTCACATATAACCCGTCACAAAACACGGCACACAATGCACATAATTTTCACATATATCATACAATTTTTCCCATGCAGTCCGTCACAAAAACACGGCACCCACTGTACACATTTTCTCAAAAGAAAAAAAAGGGGGGGGGATTAAACCCTACACGACACATTTTCAAAAGAAAATCCGTCCCAACACGGCACATATTGCACATATTTTCCCCACAAAGTCCGTCACCCAAGAACATGGCACACACGGCACGACACATATGCATAACACATTTTTCAAAAAAAATCCGTCCCTACACGGCACACACTTTCAGACAAAACCCGTCACAAAACACGGCACATGTCACATTTTCTTCACAAAAATTATCACTACACGATAATTTTTCTCATAATGTACATACATAAATAGCATACGGTACAAAACACCAAAGCATGCATTTCATTAGAGAAGCACTTTATTTTCACAAATAAAAGCTAATCAACACATTTCTGCACAAAATACACATACCCACAATTTTTACATGTCCATTTTCAACAATTCATCAAGAATTTCACAAAAAGGCATAAAATAATAACAAAAAATACAAATTAAAAATGCGAAAAACTAAAACCTAGTTCTAGCATTCAAAAATTCGAGCAGAAATCAAAACGGAATGCATTTCTTACCTCCCGACGTTCGTAGAGCGACGATTGTGCACCTCCGGATTCGGATACAAGACATCCGGTTCTTCAAGATGGAACGAACGAAATCCAATTCCTTTGGAGCTCCATCCGTTGCTCGACCACCTCTTGACTGCGTTGACGACGACTCCTTCGAGATCCCTCCGCCATTGCAAGCAATTCAAGCTAAGAAAAATGGAAGATTTTGGACAAAAATGGAGTTTTCTCTTCTCTCTCTCGCCGGTTCACGACCGGAAATGGGAAATGAAGAGGGAGCCTCTAATTTAAGCCCGGTCAAAACTGGGAACCGTAAAAACTGTGTTGGTCCGTACGGACCTCTTTGCAAGGGTGGCCAAATTACTTTCCTCGCCCTTATAATCTTTGCCCCCGGGCTGTCCTAAGGCCTTTTCCAAGAAATCCAAGTGCGTAATGGTCCCTAACCCTTCAATTCAATCCCGGCCATCGCCGTAAGACCGGTCCTCGCCACTTCAACGGCTAATTCAACCACCGGCCATCAACGAAAGACCGGTCTCGCCACTTCAACGGGCAACTCAACCACCGGCCATCAACGAAAGACCGGTCTCGCCCACTTCAACGGCAACTCAATCCCCGGCCATCAACGTAAGACCGGTCTCGCCCACTCCAACGGCAATCCAACCACCGCCCGCTCAACGGCACCGGGAAGGAGCCAACACCTCCCAAAGACGAATATCCAGGCACAAGACGCCTCCAAACGCTCAACGACAACTCAACCACTGGAGGTCCGAAGTCATCTTCCCAACAGGAAAGGGCCCCTACAAGGTCACGCATCCCCAACAATTCAAGCACCGGCCATCAACGTAAGACCGGTCCTCGCCCACTTCAACGGCAACGCAAGCACCGGCCATCAAAGTAAGCTCGAGCTCCTGCCCAACAAGTCGAAAGTGGAAGTCATACAGATCGCATATCCTCAAAGACTGCCATCATCCTTGCCCACTCAACGGCAAAACAAGCACAAGAAGGAGCCAACACCTCCGAGTACAAGCCCCAAGGCACGAAGCGCCTCCAAAATGCCAAATGGGGAAGCAATCACCGGCCGTCATCCCCGCCCACTTCACCGGCAACGCAAGCACCGGGCAAGCCATCGTAAGTCCAATCTTCTACTCAACATGCAAAACACAAAGGCATCTACGCCTCTCGAAGCACAAGGCGCCACGCCTCCACAATCGCGGCTAGAAGACGATTCAAAGTCTCGCGCATTACATCAAACTGCGGCTAGAAGACGATTCAAAGTCCTCGCGCATTACATCAACTGCGGCTAGAAGACGATTCAAAGTCCTCGCGCATTACATCAACTGCGGCTAGAAGACGATTCAAAGTCCTCGCGCATTACATCAACCGCCGCCAGATGACGATTCAAAGTCCTCCAGCGTGGCACCAACCGCCGCCAGAAGACAATTCAAAGTCCTCCAGCGTGGCACCAACCGCCGCCAGAAGACGATTCAAAGTCCTCCAGCGTGGCACCAACTGCGGCTAGAAGACGATTCAAAGTCCTCGCGCATAAACCGCCGCCAGATGACGATTCAAAGTCCTCCAGCGTGGCATCAACCGCCGCCAGAAGACGATTCAAAGTCCTCCAGCGTGGCACCAACCGCAATCAGAAGACGATTCAAGTCCTCACTCTATCTCCGGCCCGGAAGGCCTTAAACCACCCGATTAGGAAAATCGTAAAATTTCCATCCCAGGACACCACCACGTCCTCACAATTGACCTCGACGGTCACCACATCTTAGGACACCACCCCGTCCTTACCACCGACTCCTGCGGTCACACGACACTTCGTGGCATCACCACGCCCACATGCACTCACAAATTCACGACCTTCCGAACTACGACTGGCTTGATTTCCCGCCAGGGATACGTAGGAATCCTATCACAGGGTCCAGCCATCGACCTATACGGTCACCTAGGACACCACCACGTCCTCCACATCGACCTATGCGGTCACCCAGGACACCACCACGTCTTCACCACTGATGTCGGCGGTCACACGACACTTCAGGGCACCACCACGCCCGCATTCACAAAACACTCACCCCACACACGAACTACGACCAGGCTTGATTCCCGCCAGGAATACATAGGAATCCTATCACAGGGTCCAGCCAACTGACCTAAACGGTCACACAAAAGGACAATACCACGTCCTCACAAACACCGACCTACACGGTCACCTCCTCTCTCAGCACGCGATCCAGATCAGGACCCTTATCTTATCGACGACCCCACTTCCTTCATAAGTGACGTCGCCGAGGGGCTTCTGTAAGTACCCCAATCTGGATCGCTTTCTATCCCAGCATACGACAAAACCAGAGGCAAACTTCCGGAGATCATAACTCCTTCATACGAACTCCGATTGAGACGTGCCATATATGGTTGGAAAGCTCTCGACGAGAACTAGCTTGCCAAGACCAAAAAACTGGTAATGGCTGCTTATGTCGTGCGACATACATCGTGCGACATACTCTGCCAAGAGACATAATGATTACGTAATATTCTTAATCATTCACATTCCCTAAATCCAGAAAACCAAAAACTGGTAATGGCTTATTGTGTCGTGCGACAAAATTAGCCGTAATCTGTAATTATTACGTAATATTCTTAATCATTACTGCATTCCCCTAAATCCAGAAAACCAAAAATCGGTAATGGCTTATTGTGTCGTGCGACACAACTAGCCATTTTCGGACCCTATAAATAGAGGCCTCCCTCTCATTTTTCACACACCTCCCTCTTCTCTCTTCCTCCCTTAGCCTTCCGGCTCCCCTCTAAGTCCTCTCGAGGCACTCCCGCCCCTTTCGGATCCTTCCGAGGCCTTCCGAGCTCCCTCGTGGTGCTCCGAAGCCTCCCCGAGCGCTCCCGAGACGCTCCCGCGCCGCCCGAGGCACTCTCGAGGTACTCGAGGCCCCTCGTGGTACTCCGAGGCCTTGCCTGGTCTTTCCACGGTGTCCCGGCTCTTTCCGAGTCAAACCGACGATCCCAAGCCACGCCGAAACTCGCCCGAGTGACTCCCGCCACCACAACGCACGCCGAACCTCTCGCCCGAGTGATCCCGACGATCCCCACGCACGCCGAACCTCTCGCCCGAACGCAGCCTACAACCTCAACTCACGCCGAAACTCGTCCGCAGACAACCGGTCCCTCCCGGGCAACCCCGATCCGTACCGGAACGCTACTCCGACCTCAAACACCATTCCCCAGCGGAAGACAGACATGAACCAACATTGGTAAGGCTTCCTTCCTACACTATTTCAATACATTTCCATACATAGCATACAATGTAGATATCCGATACAGCATGCATTTTTAAAAGCACACACACACACACACAACATTTAAAGGATATTAGGGTATCCGAAAGACTCGTTTTACGAGGCTACTCGGGTGAGCTCTAATATTCTAATATTCTCTTCCCGGGGAGTCATCTGACCTCCGAACTCAAAATCTCATCACACAAAAACAGTTTAAAATTATCTTTAAACTGATGCCCTTTTTCAATGTTTTGGGCTTAATAAAAACGGCGTGGCGACTCTACAAAAACAAAAACGGCGAGACACGTCGCTCCAACGCGAAAGATGCCAGATGCCGGGGCTGCGAAGCCTACTCGGATCCGGGTAATTTCAACTTGGAACATTTCCTTTAAGTGGTCGGCAAGATCAAAAGCAGCTTCCATGTGTTCAAGGTCCTTCTGAAGAGGCTTACAAATGGTGGCAAGCATAAGGCATGTCATATCATTAGAATCATCAGTATGTTTCTTATGGGCATCCTTATCTGCCCTTGAAGCATTGGCAGCAGGTGGCGATGGAATGGGTTCGTCAAGAACGTACATTTTCTTCTCTTGCCTTAGAACAATTCTTAGGCTTCTGATCCAATCAGAATAGTTTGTACTATTCTCTTCGAGCTTGTGCTTCTCAAGGACTGATCGCAGCGAAGTGGTTGATTATTGTGAGTTGCCATTACTACAATAAATATGCAAACAATAAACATATAAGTATCAACGCATTTACCATCTAAGAGCAAATAATGTATTTCATAAATACTCCCACTAAACTATACATCTTCAAATACAAGCATGTATCATATAATCATAATGGGCTAAGATCCATATTTCACTTGATTTTGGTTTAACTGAGTCAATGCCCGAAATTAATCTATTTAGGTAGATAACATCAATCATATCATATATGACTCTTAGATCTTTTATGAGATTCCTAGACATCATATGTCAAAAATATGTTTTCAATCTCATCTATGCCTTGGGTCAAATCTCATTTGAAAGCACCAATTAAGTCCAACCTTTTTCAAACGTATGAGACATGGAACAATGCACCTAACTGAGTCAAAACTACATCAACCATTATCTCATCTTGATCACAAATTAAGATATAATGATGCACCCAACTGAGTCAAAACTACATCAAAATACCCTAAAATTTCACAAGTGTTCTAATCAAGGGGTGGCATAAAACTTAAACATTTAGAAGGTTTTACACATATCAACAAACATTGCATGGTTGTAACATGAAACTTATGTGTACATAATTATGAACATAGGACTTCACAAAATTTTCCAACCAAACAATTTGATTCAATTTTGAGAAAATACTAATCTAAATAATCATATTAAACAAATCAACAACCTATGTAAAAAATTAATCATATTAATCAAATATTAATCACAATCATGGTATATCATATATACTTGTTTTCTCAAAACAACACATATAAAATCATAGACCTATTTCATATATAGCATGTTAAGCATTTAATAATATTAAATCTAGCATGCCAATTTTAACCTAATCATGATAAAATGCGGCTCTGGAAGAATCTTTATAAAACAACAAAACCCTAGCCATTGAATCCGTCTAACATGAATAGTTAAAACCATGAAATAGATTTTACATACCTTAATGCAATTTGTTTTTTCAAAACGAATCTCCAAAATTCAACCTTTGAATTTGTTGCTAAATCTTCAAACTTCTCCTTGATCATCCTTGTGATGAATTGATCCAAGCTTTAGGTGATAACGGAACCACCCTCTAATGGTAATCTACACGCGAACGAACTAACAATTCTTGTAGGATTTCTAGATGATCCGTCAATTATTGAATCGATATTCAATAATCAATGGCCGAAACAATGAAATTATTTTGGGAGCTTTTGATATTTTGATTCTCAATCAATATCAATATTTTAGTGTTTCATAAACCCTAAAACAATGTATGTTTGTGGCTGAGAGAAGGTTTATATTTATACTTGTTATAAATCCCTAACTCTTAGGGAGAAACCTTGTCCAAACCAAAAACCTATTCCCTAAGGGAATACGCGTACAGACAGGATATTAGCCGAGGGCACGAGTCGTGCTTTTGCCAAAACACTCGTGATACGAGTCGTGCTAAAAATGTACTCGTGCTGATTGAGGGCACGAGTCGTGCCTGAGGGCACGAGTCGTTCCCATCCAAAAATCAGTCATACCCACGAGTCGTGACATAAAACACAGTCGTACTGATTCCAATGTCACGAGTCGTGCTCCTAGTCACGAGTCGTGACAAGCCTAAAAATTCCAATTTTCAGCCTTTATCAAATTCGCTCTTTTGTGTGTGACCCTTTAGAATTTATATTTATGTTGGTAGTGAGTCGAAACATCGACCTCAAAAGACATAAGTGGTTTCTAGCAAACCATTATATCCACCCAATTAATATAACATCAAAGCTTGATTCCTTGATAGATCAAATCTCAACATCCCTTTGTCCACGATGTCAAATTGAACATGAGTCATGGTCCATGTCAACTCATATTGTTCAATGATTTCTCAATTCTGAATATGTTGATAATCCAAGTGCATTTGATCTCTATCAAATCTCTTGAGTGTGGCCACACATTTCATCAACATCATTCATCAAGAGGCCCAAGAAAATATCTTTCTCAACGAGAGGGACAAATCTGATCTTGACTTATCATTCTTCCCTACAAGAATCCAATCGTGCCAACATAGCCCTTATTGCTATCCTATTAAAGATAGAGTGAGACTACATCAAACACAATGTTCATCATGTGGAAGATAATGATAATCTCAGGTACAAAGGATTCCAATGACACGACTATAATGAGATTTAATCATGACATATATGACTATAGACCATGTCATAAATCTCATCGGTAGGTCTGAAATTACCCGGATTTTTGTGCGCGGCAAAAAGGCGGTTGTATTCCGCGGATGTGTTGGTGTTTGAGACCTCGCTTTCGGGAAGGAGAGGAGTCACCATGCGGTTTTGTATTTTGAGCCCAAATGTTGAAAAATGGCTTTTAGTGAAAAAATGGTGTCGTTTTTATTGGTAGCAAAAACTTAGGAAAAGGCTTTAAAAAGGGGTGTCATTTTTATTGGTAGCAAAAACGAGGAAAAGGATTTTTTGAGTATCAGAGATTGTTAGGTTCGAAGGTCACGTTACGTTTCGGGAAGAGTATTTTGAGACCACACGAAACACCTCGTATGACGAGTATTTCTACCTTTCTCGAAAATGTGTGCGTGTGTGTGTGTGTTTGCATTTTGAAAATGGGGGCTTGAATGACAAGATTAATCTTGGTTTGAATGTCAAACGTTGATTTTTGTGATTCTGTTTGAAAAGGCGAGCGTTTGAATGACAAATGTCGGTTTTGAAGTTTTTTAGGAAAAGTGGCGCGAATGCTGATTTTGATCTTTTTAAGTGTCAAATGTTGACTTTTAGGAGAAGAGCGTTTGAATGTAAAACGTCGGATTTAGAGTTTGAAGATGATCATTTGGATGCCAAACGTCATTTCGCGCGTTTTGAAAGAGAGTTCGAATGTCAAACTCCGGTTTTGAACCGGGCATTACATTGTTAGCGATTTTACGGGAAAAAAGCATTAAATGAAATTTGAATGTCAAATGTCGGCTTTTAATTTTGAAGATGATCGTTTGGATGCCAAACGTCATTTCGCGCGTTTTGAAAGAGTGTTCGAATGTCGAACTCCGGTTTTGAAACGGGCATTACATTGTTAGCATTTTTTTGGGAAAAAACATTAAATGATATGGATCAACGAATCGTTTTTGCGACTTGGACTTTGATAAGTAAATACTATCACGAGCCAAACGGCTCGGACTTGTAAATGATAGTATTTAAAGTGCGGTATCGACGGAATCAAACGACCCAGAATTGTAAAGTGCGTTCAACGAGCCAAATAGCTCGGAATTGTAAAGTTGAGTAAAAGTAAATGACGATCAACGGATCAAACGATCCGAAATTTGTAAATGACATGAAAGTAAATGACGTTCAACGGATCAAACGATCCGGAATTGTAAATGACATAAAAAGTAACGGAACGGGGTCGGAATGCCGTTTTAACCCGAGATTACTTCTCTTACGGGAAGAGAAGAGGATCAGGGACTTAAATGTATCGGACCCCGTTAGACGGTGACGTCTACATTTCAACAACGTTCGTTCGAAATGGTTGTAGCGACTGGCACGTAAATCGAGATGGAATGAGAGTTTAGGGAGTGAGAGTGTTACCTATGGCTAGGGGTTGACTCTTTTGACTCGGGAGGCATATACGGGATACGATTTAGTGTTTGGAACGGTGTTTCGAGGTGTTTTGGTTCGTGTTTGGTTGAAACGTGGAGTTTTCATGCAAATCGAGGCAAAACGGCGCACGGGGGAGGTTGAAACTGGTTTGGGCCGTGGCTTGGAGAGAAAATGGAGTAAGTTTTCTTTTTCTTTTTTTTTGTGTTAACAGACCTCTGTATTTATAGGTGAAATTCGCAAAAGAGTTCGGACGGACTTAGGCTGAATTCCAGGGGGTTTTGTGAAACTTTAGAAACTGGAGGGACTTGCTGGCAACTCTGGTTTGCCTGCAAAAGAGTCCGGCCGGACATGGACTGCATACCAGGGGTATTTTAGTCTTTTCACACTGAAATTTGATTGAGGTTGACAAGGGAGCTGTGGAATGCGTGCCACGTGTCTTGTGACTCACCAGGGCATGGAAAGTCGTGCCATTATTCCCGGTTTTGTCCGTTTTTTAAATAATTGTCCGGAAAATGTCCGAAACGCCCCCGGAAAGTGCGTTTTTCAGGAAAAGATGTACTTTTATGTGCGACGACGTGTGTTGATTACGCTTTGACGTTGGGATGTACGGGGCAGTCCCGGGAAGTCTCGTTGGCTTGAGAACGGGGAGCTTAACGGGTTCCAGTTAACCTGGAGCGGGCCAGTTAACGGATTCCGGTTAACTTCTAACGGATTTTGGCGATCCGGATTTGGGTACTTACAGTTAGCCCCTCAGCGACATCACTTCCGAAGGAAGTGGGGTCGTTGAAAAAAAGATAAGGATCCAAATCAGGGGATGCCTTACTTTGAAAGACCTGGGCGGTCAGCTAGCTGGACCCTTAGCAAAAGGATTCCTACGTATCCCGAGCGGGAATCAAGCCGATCGTAGTTTATAGGTGCAAGGAGCCGCGCACGGGGACCTTGACCTGAGCGAGACTGTTGGGAGGCGTCTAAACCTAAGTGAGACCATTGCAAGGTACCTGAACCTGAATGGAGACTATTGTGAGGCGTCTGTGAGACCATTGCGAGGTACCTGAACCTGAATGGAGACTATTGTGAAGCGTCTGAACCTGTGATTTCTGAAACCTTCGAGGGCGTGTGGCGCATCAGATCGGGATTACTGAACATACGAAGGCGTGTGGCACCTCAGACCGGGGTTGCTGGAACATATGAGGGCGTGTGGCGCCTCAGATCGGGATTGCTGGAACATATGAGGGCGTGTGGCACCTCAGACCGGAGTTGCTGGAACATACGAGGGCGTTTGGTGCCTAAGACCGAATTTATTGAAACATTCGAGGGTGTGTGGTGCCTCAGACCGGGGTTGCTGAAACATTCGAGGGCGTGTAGCGCCTCAGATCGGAGTTGCTGAAACATTCTAGGGCGTGTGGCGCCTCAGACCGCAGTTGCTGAAACATACGAGGGCGTGTGGCTCCTCAGACCGGAGTTGCTGAAACATTCGAGGGCGTGTGGCACCTCAGACCGGAGTTACTGAAACATTCGAGGGCGTGTGGTGCCTCAGACCAGAGTTACAAGGATGCGTTTATCCTGAGATGAAGGCGTTCGTGCCTTGAGTGCTGGACTCATGATGACGGCCAAGTTTATCTGCTGGGGATAGGGTGGCAATGATGGGAATGTTTGTGCTAAACTAGCGTTATTAACAACACGGAAGGATTGACATTCTAACGACGGGGTTAGGAACGGGATGTGGTCTCGGGAGAGACTGACACATTGCTGGGGAAAAGCGTCCAGAGTTCTGATGGGGTCAGTTAGGAACTGAGGGGGTTGATTGACGTTTCTTCTTAGACGGATGGTCTTAGGATCCTGCTGGGGAGGAATGTTCGGGCTTACAGTGATGGCCGAAGAGGGATTATTGTGCGGGCTTACCTTGATGGCCGCTGAAGTCGGACGATCGGGCTTACGACTGGCGGCCGGGGAAGTGAACGTTTACTTGCTGGAGTGAAAATGTATTCGGACTTGCGAGGATGGCCGAAGAGGGATTGTTATGCAGGCTTACCTTGATGGCTGCTGAAGTGGGACGATCGGGCTTACGACTGGCAGCCGTGGAGATGAACGTTAGTGAAAACCAATGGGAATTTTGACGTCGGGAGACGGAGTTATGATTTAATATCCGAAGATGGGACTGAGCGTTTGAATGTCAAACGTCGGTTTGGGGCGGAAATGAGCGTTTGAATGTCAAACGTCAACTTGGGATGTAAATGAGCATTTGAATGTCAAACGTCGGTTTGAGACGGAAGTGAGCATTTGAATGTCAAACGTCAACTTGAGATTTAACGTCTGGAGATTCAAACGTCGGTTTGGGGCGGAAATGAGCATTTGAATGTCAAACGTCAACTTAGGATGTAAATGAGCATTTGAATGTCAAACGTCGGTTTGAGACGGAAGTGAGCATTTGAATGTCAAACGTCGACTTGAGATTTAACGTCTGGAGATGAACGTTAGTGAAAACCAACTGAGAATTTAACGTCTGGAGACGGACGTTAGTGAAAACTAACTGGGGATTTAACGTCTGGAGACGAACGTTAGTGAAAACTAACTGGGAATTTAACATCTGGAGACGATCGTTAGTGAAAACTAACGGGACTTTAACGTCTGGAGATGAACATTAGTGAAAAGTAACTGAGAATTTAACGTCTGGAGACGAACGTTAGTGAAAATTAACTGGGAATTTAACATCTGGAGACGAACGTTAGTGAAAACTAACTGGGAATTTAACGTCTGGAGATGAACGTTAGTTAAAACTAACTGAGAATTTAACGTCTGGAGACGAACGTTATTGAAAACTAACTGGGAATTTAACATCTGGAGATGAACGTTAGCGAGGAACTAACTGGGAATTTAACGTCTGGAGACGAACGTTAGTGAAAACTAACTGAGAATTTAACATCTTGAGACGAACGTTAGTGAAAACTAACTGGACTTAACCTCGGGAAAGGATGTGTTAGCAAGGTCTAACTTGGGGAAATTTTACATTTTTGGGGGCCAAAAGGAGTAAAATTGAAACTGCGAGAAGCTGAGGGGCCAAATTGGCAAGGAATCTTTTCAGCTGCAAAAGGAGTCCGGCCGGACTCATACTGAATTTGACCAGTTCAAATCAGCAACAGGCCGACGCAAACTGGTACCAATTCCCCATTTTTTAAGGCGGGGAAGAGAGAAAAAGAGAGGAAAATTCTTCCCCATTTCGCTAGTTTTGTTCAAATTTTCGAGGGAAAATCAACGTGGATGCCGGTTTGGGACCAATGGCTCGCCATAGGAGGACCGACAACGAAAGAACAAAGTTAGTGAGGACCATTCGAACCACCTCTCTTCCCGTGGATCCGACGGAGTTTTATCCGGCTCGGGACACTCACAAATCCAAGGGAGGGATCGAAAGACAGGTAAACTTCCTCTAAATTCCGTTAATTTAAGAATGTGCATTCTTTAAATTTTAGGAATTTAACTAGAAATGAGTTAGGGTTCTTGGTGCCCGAATTTGGGCTTTTGACTTTTCTACATGCCTTTGTCAAAATTGACTAGAGTGTAGTTCAATTGACGCTATGAGTAGATGACATAAAAATTTTGATTGCAAAATTCCATGCCTAGAGGTGTTTTCCGAAATTTAATTCGGGACGGAGTATTTTTTCGAAATGTTCGAAATGATTTGAAAGTTCCGATTTCGACGGATTTTTCGAAATGTTTTGAAAGTTCCGAATTCGACGGAGTTTTCGAAATGTTTTGAAAGTTCCGAATTCGACGGAGTTTTTCGAAATGTTTTGAAATTTCCTGATTCGATGGAGTTTTCGAAATGTTTTTGAAATTTATGGATTCGACGGAGTTTTCGAGATATTTTGAAATTTCCGAATTCGACGGAGTTTTTGAGATGTTTTGAAATTTCCGAATTTGACGTAGTTTTCGAAATGTTTTGAAATTTTGGGATTTTGGACCGTTAATACTCCAACCGGGATGGACATATTTTAGGAAAATGAGAACTATCTCTGTGTTTCATCACTTTGACATGCGTTCGTGCACTATGTTGATGTCATTTTTGTATTATCGTATTCTTACCGTGTTCACCTGCAGGGGCGAGGGACAGTTGACGTTCATAACTTGAAGAGCCGGGGAGCCTTCGAGGCAGTTAGAGCGATGTGGGAGATACTCCCAGACGAGGCTCGAGACAGAGAGAGGAGTCCACAGCAGTTTGTGGTTGAATCCGGTTTGGCTGGATTCATCAGCGTGGTAGCCGTGGTGGCTTCGACGCAGAGGGCAAGGGCCTTGTACATTGCCTTGAGCGAGTACTGGTGGGACACGACCCACAATTTTCACTTCAGGTGGGGGGAGGCGAGTGTGACTCCCATTGACTTTACGGCAATCACTGAGTTGCCATTCTGGGGCAACACGCTGGTGTGGGTGGATGGCTACACCCCGGGGCAGTTGTCGGATCTGCTGGGTTTTGATATTGTTAATGCCAGGGGCTTGGGTATTCGGTACGGCTCGATGGAGGCTCATCTGAGGAAGGGTATTATTGCTTATGTGGAGGGGTCTCCGAGGATGACCGCAGAGCATCTGGCTCGAGGGTTCATAGGGTTTGCTTTGTCAGCGACCCTGTTTCCTACTTCTGACACATCATGTCACTTCCCTTTGCTCGGCTCGCTAACTGATCTGGACGCCGTGAGAGGGTTCGCATGGGGGGAGGCTGGACTGGCCGAGCTCTACCACGCCTTGGATAGGTTCTCAAGGGGAGAGGAGAACACCTTATGCTGCTTTTCGTTTGCTTTGGATGTAAGTTCCCGTCCTTTTCTCTTCCTTGTCTCAATTTTGTACTCATATGTATCTGCTTTGTAGATGACATAACTTTCCATGTGCTTGATATGTGTGGGATTTGGAGGTGTTCTACCCACAGAGATAGGAGATCAAGGAGGCGTATGAGTCCTTGTTCCCTGCCATGTTGATTTGGCAGAAGGAGGCGAAGAAGCCGGCGTCATCGAGGGAGGGTACTCGGCTGACTTACGAGGAGGTGTCTCTGGCCCTAAGACGAGAGTTTTCCGGGCGGATCCAGCTGACTTGGCGGAATCGGATTAATGTTGTTGTGGTTCAGGCTGCTAGAGAGGTCACACGTCGGTGGAAGCTGCTGGTGGGACTTCACAGTGACGCGATGTATCTGGGGGAGAGGGTGACCTATCAGCATGGTCTAGGGTCCCTTCCTATGGTGCCGATGGACCCCCCTCCACACATGCCGCATCCTTTGTTGATACCGATGGAGGATCTGGAGCGGTATAGACAGGGCGTGTTCTATATCGAGTTTATCATAGAGGGTGCCGACTATGACATCTTCTTGAGGACGAGGCTGAGGAGCCCACAGGTGCTGCAAAAGGAGGGCGAGGGCCCTCGATATCCCCGAGACTACCCGCTCCCTCATACTAGGCTGGTATATGAGGGGCTGGACGGTTCTCGCAGGCGGTTGGTGTTCCCTATTCCGGAGGAAATGAGGCCTCGGTACAGAGTGGACCCCAATGCTATGGTGAGTGCTTTGATTTGATTTCCTGCATTTGATAGTAGCATTCTGCAAGTGTTGCATTTGTGTTGTCTGTTTGTCTTTTGACGACTTTCCTGGTTTGCAGGTGTCTGGCCGTACGTACAACCAGGCCGTGAGACAGTTGGACGGGTGGGCCAATTATGCCAGGAGACTCGTGGAGTTCCTTTGGTGTAATTCCCGGAGCAGTGCGTCTGTGCATGAGCCAAGGCCATCTAGGCCATCTGCAGCGAGAGATTCATCTGCCTCCACGGCTGGTGGGGGAGACTTTACGCAGGGGTTTGGTCAGTTCTCTGGTGAGACGGCGGGGTTCGAAGCTCATCACTCTTCGTACATAGGGCACGAACAGGGTGAGTCCTCGAGGGCACAGGAGCAGAGCCGGCCTTTCTCGTATTCCCGCCTGGAGGAATTTGGAGAGTACCTATCCTCGGTGGATCCGACTGCTGCGGGGCAGTACATCGAGTGCTCGGATGACGAACAGGACTCTGAGTAGTCCTCCTTTGCTTTATTTTTAGACAAAATGTGTGTATTGTCCAAACGATTTGACTTGTACTTGAAAAGGCGCCATTGAGGCGGAACCTGTATTTTGCACATTTATTTAGTGATTACCTTCTTTTATTTTTGGCAAATAAGCAAGTAGGTTGATCAAAAATAAATAAAAATGAAACATGCACAAAAATTTGAACTGGTCAAAATTTATGCCTATATGCACTGTTATTTAATTAATTGCAATGTTGTACGAGCTCGGGGCGGAAGTGGTGTTGGCAGTGGTTGATTGAAACTAGGGGTGCACGCAGTTTCAAAGAGGCTTGAACAGGGTATGGTTTGGAAATGTTTCCAAATTGAAAGCAGCTGGCTGCAGAGTTGACCCAGTCAACTTGAGAAACAGTCCGGCCGGACTTGGACTCAATTTCCAGATTCTTTTAAATTGCAGTTTAGCTTTTGCAATTTGTGAAAACAGCACATTTGCTTGGATCAATCAACTGAATTTCTTCCAAATTCTTGAAGGTTTTCTTTGCTTTTTTCATGGCTCCATTTCTTAGGCTATCGTCTCAGATGCAAGAGCGATACTTGGACAATTTCCAGTCATGGGTATGGCACCACACGAGGCAAAACAAGGGTTTTTTTGAGGGTTGTTATGGGATGAAATCTGTTTGGGCTTTGAAGGATCTCATGCCAGATTGGGATCTTTTGAGAGCAGCGACTCATTTCTGGGACATACGGAGGAATGTGTACAACTTTTCGTACAACGAGATCACTCCCACGTTTGAAGATTTTTGGGCCATTTTAGGAGGACCTGAGACGAAACAGCTAGCTCTTCCCTTAGAGGGTGGCATGGCCACTGTTGAGAAGTTAGTGTCTCTGCTTGGTATCTCGGCTGAAGAAGCATACGAGATGCTAATACTGAACACAGATTATGTCAACATTTCGGGGCTGCCCGATAAATTTGCCGATGTCGAGGGGAGCATTTTTGCATGGGACGCGTTTGCTCTGTGCGCGATGGCTACTTTGTTCACATTCACGTCCCTGGGTGTGTGCCATAACAGTGTACTGGACCTGGTGTGGCAGTGAAGGAACGGGGGAGACATCGTGCCTTTGGTCCTAGGCGAGACGTTCCTGGGCATAGGTCGAATGGCGACCGGCAGCCGATACATGTGGGGAGGGAGTCCCGCTATGCTTACTATGTTGTTGGGGGAGAGATTGCAGATGATGCCCGAGGTGCCAGTGTCTTGTGACGCTTGATCCTTTTCTCGACATCCTCTGGTGATAGGGGGCAATCAGGCTGAACTGGAGCTCTGGATGGCCAGACTCCACACGCATCACTTGCGATGGTGGGTTCCTCATTGGAAGCTACAGACTTATTGGACCGCTCAGGAGGGTCTTTTGGTTGTTAGAGTACCGGGGTTGTCCCAGACTGCTTTCTACATTCCATCCTTGGTGCTGCGACAGTACGGGCTGGAACAGGTGCCATTGACGGGTTTGGGTCATGCTGCTACCTTCGAGGTGGGATCTCTGCTGATGGAAGATCCTTCAACGCTATTGCTTCTCACGCGGTTGTGGCAATACACGTCCTTTCCTGCCAGGGTTCTCTTTCACCGGAGAGGGGGTACTATTCTGTCTACGCAGTATCTGAACTGGTATGAAGAGTGTATGGGGGAGACACAGATGGCCATTTTATGGAGACGGAGGCAGCTGTTGGGCCTTGATTACCCTGACGGCTCGACTTTGAGGAGGGCGGAAGCAGGGGCTAACCCTCAGAATCGTACTGGGGATGACATGGCTGACTATGAGGCCAATGCTAGTCGGGAGGCCGATCAAAGCACGGTCATGATGGCTCAAAGAGAGGCAGCTCAAGACAGAGCTAGGGAAAGGGCTGCGTTGGCAGCTGCAGGCTTGACGGAGGCATCAGGAAGGGTCCCTGAGCCAGGTAGAAGGACTACGGGAATATTTCCTGTGAAGGTGAAGAATACTCGACGTGGAAAAGGGAAGGGGAAGAAGGTGAAGGACCAAGTACGGGAGACTAGGTTGACCTTGTTGTCCGGAGTATCCACCCACTGTCATTGCAGACACATTAACTGATTAATGTTTTATTGTAGTTTTGCTAGCGTGTAGCGAGTCAAGAGTTGACCGTGCTTGAACTCATCAAAGATTGTTTTAACCGTAATGAATTTGTAAGTTAATTGAAAAGAGTTTTTCGAAACACAAGCAATTGATGCTTATTTTTTTTTTGTTTTTGAGACTAAACCAATGATGGCTGCCTACGTTCCCCTTTTACAATTGGACTAAGGGGCTCAGGTCACCGTAGTTCGACACTTTAGGTGATATTTGAGAAAAACAAAGATAAAAGAAGTGTGACCCTGTTTTTTACCTGGATCATTATCGGGAATGTATCCAGTTGGGTATTACTCTTTTAGCACTTTAATTTTATTGAGGGGTGGTGTATGGGGAAGGAGAGTTGACTCGTGCTCTTCCTCAAATGAAGTATTTGCGGAGCTTGCTTCCGTTCACGGGGTTAACGAAAGGGTTCCCGTCCAAATCTGCTAACTTTATGGCTCCTCTGGAGAAGATTCTTTGTACCACAAATGGGCCTATCTAGGTAGGCTCCCACTTTCCGAGGGGATTGGTCTGCGTAGGAGGCTTTTCCTTTAGCACCAAGTCATCTTCTCTGATGTCTCAAATCTTGACTTTCTTATCAAACGCTCGGGCCATTCTGCTTTGGTAGGCACGAGTGTGCTCCATGGCTTTCAATCTGCGCTCGTCGAGTAGAGCAAGTTCGTCATGACGGCTCTATAGCCATTCAACTTCATTGATCCCATTTTCCAAGAGGACTCGGAGGGATGGAATTTCCAATTCCACGGGTAACATTGCTTCCATTCCGTATGTAAGTGAAAACGGAGTCTCCCCTGTGGTGGTTCTAACTGATGTTTTGTATCCCCAGAGGGCTAGATGTAGCTTTTTGGGCCAGTCCCGACCTCTGACTGTCATCTTTCTGATTATCATTGCGAGAGTCTTGTTTGCTGCCTCTACTGTACCATTAGTCTGTGGTCTGTAGGGAGAAGACTTGTGGTGTGTAACTCTGAATTCGGTCAGTAGTTGGTCATAATCTCCTTCAAAGTGGGTCCCATTGTCGAATATGATCTCGTTGGGCACTCCGTATCGGCACATGATGTTCTCTTTGATTAACTTGGCCACCTTCTTAGAATTCAGTACCTTGTACGATCTGGCTTCTACCCATTTGGTGAAGTAGTCGACTGTGACTAGAATGAACTCGTGACCATTGCTCCCTGGTGGAGTGATTTTGCCGATGACGTCAATTCCCCATATGTCGAAAGGCCATGGTGTAGTCATGCAATAGAGTACATGAGGAGGGATGTGATTGAGGTTGGAGAACCGTTGACATTTGTCGCAGCTTCTGACGAACTAGATGCAGTCTGTTTCCATTGATACCCAATAGTATCCCATATGGAGGATGATCTGTGTCAATGCTCTGGCGTTCATGTGCGGACCGCAGGTTCCGTTGTGAACTTCGTTCATTAGCTCGCTGGCTTTTTCTTTATTTACACATTGAAGGAGTGGCCCTTGGTGGCGCTTCTTGTACAACATACCCCCATAATGACGAAATGGGATGCCAGGCATTTTAATGCCATCATGTTTTTGGCTTTGATCCCTTCTTTGTATTTTCCATCTTCATTTGTGAAGGAAGCTTCTCCGTTTTGGAGATACTGGTAGATTTGATTGTACCAGGGTTTGTCGATCGGTTCATTTTTAACTTCGATCTCACAGCAGTAAGCGGGTGTTTCCCGTCTGCCTATTCTGGGGGGGTTTTACTGATTTCCCTTCGGGAATTTTGACAAGAGATGCGAGGGTAGACAGGGCATCTGCGAAGCGGTTCCTGTCTCTTGGCAAATAATGGAAAGAGATGTCCTTGAACTGAGCAATGAGCTCCTTCATGTACGTGTGGTACTTTTGGAGGCCAGAATCTATCGTCTTCCATTTGTTGGACACTTGATTGATGATCAATGCTGAATATCCGTATACTTCCAGTTCTGAGATGTTGCGCTCGAGAGCAGCTTCTAGACAGGTTGCGCAAGCTTCATACTCTGCTGCATTGTTGGTTGCTTCAAAATTCAATTTGATGGTTATGGGAGTGTGCTCGTCCTTGGGATCGACAAGGAGAATTCCAATACCATTTCCCTTCTTGTTGGCTGTCCCATCGAAGAAGAGTTGCTAGCGGTTTGCGCTGTCAAGTGAAAAGATTCCGTCATCCGGAAATTACAGATCAAGACCCTTAGGTTCACTGCTTGGGAAGTCTGCCAGCTGATCTGCCATTACTCTGCCCTTTGTTGATTTTCTGACCATGTACTTGATGTCGAACTCAGCCAGGAAGAATGACCACTTGGCTAGTCTCATTGACAGGGATGGCTTGTCAAAGAGATATCGGACGGGGTCCATCTTGGAGACCAGGAGCACTGAATGTGACTGATGTAGTGTTTCAGTTTCCCGACTACATACCAAGGCGGTACAAGTTTTCTCTAATGCTGAGTAGCTGAGTTCACTTCCTTGAAGCTTTCGGCTTATGAAGTAGATTGCATGCTCAACTTTGGAATCTTTCTTTTCTTATGCCAACATTGCTCCGATTGACGTGTCTGTCACTGTCAGGTACAGGAGGAGTGGCTTGTCTCCATGTGGCGGGCAAAGTATTGGGGGATTCACGAAGTATGTCTTGATTTTCTCAAAAGCTGTCTGGCACTAGGAGTCCCATTTGATGTCGGCATTCTTCTTCATCAGCTTGAACATTGGCTCGCAGAGAGATGTCAACTGGTTGATGAAGCGACTGATGTACTGAAGTCTTCCCATAAAACTTTTCACTTTTGTCAATGTCTGAGGCGGCTTCATGTCGATGATGGCCTGGATTTTCTTGGAATCGGCTTCGATACCTCTTTCTGTAACCATGTACCCCAGTACTTTGACTCGCTTGACGCCGAAGGTGCACTTTGTAGGGTTCAATCTCATGGAGTTCTTTCTGAGTCTGTTGAAGAACTTTCTCAGATCTGTCATGTGCTGCATGTCTGATCGTCTGGAGTGGATGATCATGTCTTCGACATACACTTCGATTTCCTTGTGAATCATGTCATGGAAGAGGGTTGTTGCCACCCGCTGCTAAGTAGCCCCAGCGTTCTTTAAACTGAACGGCATGACCGTGTAGCAGTATGTCCCCCACGTAGTGGTGAAAGCAGTCTTGGCTTGATCTTCCTCGGACATTTTGATCTGATTGTATTTGGCAAACCCATCCACGAAGCACTTTACTTCGAAATTTTTCGTGGTGTCGGCTAGCATGTCGATGTTCGCCAGTGGGAAATCATCTTTAGGGCTGGCCTTGTTGGGATCCCGGAAATCCACACAGCATGTGACCTTTCCATTGGCCTTGGTGACAGTGACGATGTTGGAGAGCCAGGTCGGGTACTCAATTACTCTGATGAAACCAACGCGGAGCATTTTCTCAATTTCTTCTTTCACTTACATGGACCACTCTGGCTTGATCTTGCGCAATTTCTGTTTGACAGGCTTGGATTCTGGATCCAGGGGAATTCTGTGCTCCATGATTGAGGGATCAAGTCCTGGCATGTCCTGATATGACCAGGCGAACACGTCAACATACTCTTTGAGGAGATTTATCAGGGCTTCTTTTTCTGCACCGGCGAAGAAACTGCCCACTTGTGTCTTGTGTCTCTTTAGGCTCTTACACTGACCCCAGGTTCACTTTGGTCATAACCTCTTCGACAGCTTGGGCCCGATTGTCCTCTTGGTCTACTACACGCTTGAGAACTTCTTTAATGTATTGTTCATTTAATGTGTCTTCTTCTTTATCAAGTGAGTCATTATTAACGTCTTTTAAGTTGTTTGTTAACTTATCAGTTGTTAAAGTGGCAATGAGGGGATACTCCGAAAGGTCAGACTTTTCATTACATGTGAATGGGAATACATTGTTGGCTACATTATCATAGTCTTCCAGCGTAAGGCCATTGGACGACTCAGAAGACTGGACTTTAACAAGGACTGACTCAGAGGGTTCGAGACCGGGTTTAGGGAGATGTGGGTGCAGGCCCAGCTTGTCTTCCATTTCTGCCTGGCTTGCCCTTGGTCCGGTGAAAGTTACCCAGTTCTTCAGTGGCATTGCTGGATGCTGGATGCTTGATGAGAGTTCGGGGGTCGAGAGGCTTGGCTTCTGCTATCCCAATCATGGCGATCATGCTGTTTTCAGAGCCCAGGTCAATCAGGTTTGGCACCTCCATGACTTCTTCAAAAAGACTCTGTAGAGCGGGTCCACTTAGAGCGTCTTCTATGAATTTTGGTTCCTTCTGCTTTGGAGTTACTGTCTCGAATGTGGCCTCGGCGGCTGACCCAAACAATGTGTTTCCCGTGAAGAGTGTCTCGAGTTGCTCTTTCATGTCTGGGATTCCTTTGAATGTGTACTCATGCTGGAATGTGGTGGCAAGTGGTCCAGGTAGAGTTGTGATGTCGAGAACTGTACGGGAAGTGGAGTCATAGGCCTTGAAAGTGTGGACTGAATGCTTCAGATCTGTGGGCTTGATGTCAAGCAGGTCCATCATCTTGCCGGGTAAGACATTCATTCCGAAACCTCCATCTACCAACACACAAGAAAGGCGACGCTCGTCCAGCTGGACTGTGATGTAAAGTGGCTCATAGTGATCAGCCCCAAATTTTGGCAGGTCCAAATCTGTGAAGGTGATAATGTTGCGGTAGTGGATGTTGCCAATCATCTGAATTACTTCATCTGGGGTTGCGTCCACGGGGACCATGGTGCGGGCCAGACTTTCCTCTAGCTTGAGCTTGTGAGGATATGAGGATGTGAGCAGGGACCAAAGAAAAATGTTTGCCTGGGTCTGCTTGAGCTGAGTGAGGATCGGGTCCTCTTTCACGGAACTTGTGTCTTCGGGCAGGCCGGATTGCGGTTCTGGCTCCGTCGGCTTTTTAGTGGCCTTAGGTGGTAATGCATGGATTTGACCCGATCGGGTTAGGATGCTGACATCAGGCTTGGTCCCTTCTGAATAGGTCACTCTGAGCTAAGCCATAGTCAGAGGAGGATTCCTCGAAGCATAGGGCCATACGTCTTCTCTCAATTCATTGACTGTAGATGCATTCCCGGGGGCTTCGGCAGCTTTTCGGATTCTGTCCCAGGATACTGGCTTGGATGCCTTCGTAGGGAGGTAGTTTATGGATTGCCGCAGCTGTTCGAATGTCAGTGCGCAACAGTGGTTGCCAGAACTGAACTGTGCATTGCTGACCCTCCAGGGGAGGTTAGAGAGTTCTTGGTTCATGCGAACTGTCTCTTTGATCTATTCACTGTATACCGCACTCCTTTCCTTCTTGCTGAGCATGCTCATGGCATTCTGGAGGTGGGTTTGGTGATATTCATGGTTTGCTAATTTTCCTCCACTCTTGGCCCAGATCAAATTTCTAGTAGTAGAGCCTATGTCGAGAGTTAGCGCCTGTGTTTCTTCCCATGTGAGAATAGCCAGTGCTTCCTTGAACTGTATGCGGCAGTCTAGATAAACTTCCATCGGGGAGAGCTTTCCCTTCTGCTTTATCTGAGTGGCGGGTATGTCGGAAGGTGAGTACACGGCTTCCCGAACATCTGCCCATGTAACTGGTTGCTGTCCCAGTTGATCATTTCTGTAAACGAATGCCGCAGTCTGTGGAATCTCCCTGAGTAGTTGCTGGAGATGTATTTCCATCTTTCTTTTCTTTTTGAATAGACCTTCCTCCCTCAGTTGGCCTTTTAGCTTGAGAGCGGAAATGATCCGTCCCCATCCTCCCAGGACCCTTGGGATTCCGGTTTTGTTGACTTCATGCCCGGCTTGGAAGAGGATGGTTTCATCGTCTTCGTCGTCGCTTTCACAGATAACTTGCTTTTCTCAGGGAGATAAGCGCTGGTATTCTTTATGCTGTGCCATTCCATCTCCTAGGTCGTCGGGACCATTGACCGCCCTCCCTTGCTAGAGGGGGTTGGATGAGAAAAGACGGTAGTCCAAGAAGTTGCCGTGAGCAAAACCCTTGAGGTCGAATTGGTCTAGAGTGGCCTCTAGCTTTCTGTCTGAAGCTGCTTGTGACACTTTAAGGGCTTGGTTCCTATGAGTCTTATGAGCTTATTTCTCGTCCCAGAGACGGTTCTCTTGAGCGGCTAGTTCCATGAGGGCTTTCCTTGCGAGAGCTAAACAGTCTCCGTAGGTGCGCGGCGTTGTAAGTGCTCCAGTTTGAGTTGTTAGAGTTTTCGTTAGAAAATTAACGAAAGTTTTAACATTTCTAACATTTCTAACAATTCCTAACATTCCTAACAAAGTGAGGGTAGGTTAGGGATTGCCATTTAAAGATAAACCATGGAAAGGAATCAAAAAAGCAAAAGAAATTGGAAAAATCTGAATTAGGCAAGTTGAACAACAAAAACTGCTGGAATTTTGAATAATATTCTTCCTGTTCAAAGCCTCGGAGCATTTAATGCACCGGGCACGTTTACGGAACCCTCCGCGCGGATGGGATTGCATCTCACGGGCCTATAAATTGAACCCTCCTCTCTCGGTTTACACAACACAATTTGATCACGGCAACGAAACTGCGGAAATATAGAGAGAAAACGGTGGGAATCCTTAGATTGCCACCATTTTCTCTCCAATCTTTCCCAAATCTCACTCACTCACAAACACTTCAAATCACTCTCATACATACTCTCATACATACACCAATCCAAGCTCAAATCACCCTATAGGAGGAGGATTAGAGAGAAAACATAGAGGACTTCATTGTTATCTACTTGTTTTCTCTTTAACCAACTCAAATCATCAACCCTAAACACCCTCAAACACTCTCATATTCAAGCCTTAAACACTCTCACATTCAAGCCTTCAAACACAAAACACAAGGAAGATAGGTATAACCTCCCTCTCCTTACCCTAAAATTCATCCATGCATGCATTTTCAAGCTACAAAATGTAGTTTATTCATCTTCTTGCTTTAGATCCAAGAAGATCACCATGGAAGTTCATCTTCATGGATGATCTTCTACAAGGATCTACATTATTTTCAAAGTGTTCTTACTTTCTTGCAAAGAAAACACATTTTCAAAACCCTAAAAATCATTTTCATACATCAAATCTCATTTTCAAAGGATAAAATTCCCCTTCCCAAGCAAATGAAGTGCTTAGTCCTAATGTACCCCAAGGATGGTTTGATATAGTTGATTCACCACTAAAATGTCAAGTGATCACTAATCAAAACCTAGGGAAATGGGGACAAGCATGGATGCAAAAACCCCCTTTAAAATCATATTTTCTTTCTTGAGAAGTTGCTGTCCAGTAGCAATTTTCTCAGACCTCAGTCCATGGTCTAATTTTTTGGACATATATAAACTTGGAATTTGGTGTTGACTACAAAATACTTTTTGTAGCCAACATCCAGATATTTCCATACATATTTTTACTTTATTTTTTGTGTGAGTAAAACTCCTTTTTTCAAATTTTCTTTTAAAGGTCAGTTCATCAGTCTCTGGAAATCCAGATTTCAGATCTGAGATTTCCAGAAGGTTTTGACCCCTCAAATCATCTCCAAAAAGAAAAGTTCTTTTACAGAAACCTTTTTTAAGGTGTTTTGAACATTTTTCATTCCCGGACTTTTCCCAGATTCTGGAGTTTTCAAGCCCTAAAGTCCATTTCAAAGTCAAGGGTCAACTGGTTTTTTCATTCTGGCAGAAATGGTTTTCAACTTCCAAAAATCTTTTGAGTTCCAAATCTCAACCCAAAAATCACCCAAAAAATCATGGGATCAGTTTAAAGCCTTAAAAAGAGTTCCCAATTTTTACTTACCTCAGTTTCAACTTATTTTGGCCAAAACACACACACACACACACACACACAACAAAGGATTTTGAATGTTTGGAAGACTCGTTTTTACGAGGCGTTCCGGGTGCACACTAACGTCCTTCCCGGCGCGTAACGTGACCTCCGAACCCAAATCTCTGATCTCGGGCTTTTTTCAAAGTTTTGGCCCTTAAAACAAAAATGGCGTGGCGACTCCGTTTCGTTGATTTTTTCAAATAAAAATGGGAAAATTTTCGGATGCACATCATCACAGTGGCGACTCTGCTGGGGACATAAGCTTTTTCTAAAAAAAATGATATTTGGTGCACGAATGAAGTTTACAAAAGGTCGAATCTCGACGATTACATTGATGATTACATCAAAAGGGTTCGTGCACGGGAAAAGACTACGAGTCTGAACATGTCTCGCCGCTATAAACCTTACCCTTCCAACACGGCTCCGACATCCGGTAAAGGAAAGAAGGCATTGTGTACAATTGACGGCCCCCAAAAGCAACCAAGAAATGGTGGTCCTTTAAGGCAACGAGAACGTTTTGATGATCTTGGGATGCCCATGGGCTTAATTTTCAAGGGCTTAGTAAGGGTAGGCCTTTTGGAGCCTCTCAAGGACTACCATCCAAGGAGCTCAAATGCACCTCTCGACATGAGTAAGCACTGCGCCTTCCATGATCATTATGGCCACACGACCAACAACTGCATAGTCTTGAAGAGAGCGGTTCAAAGGTTAATCGAAACGGGCAAGCTTGAGCGCCCCAATGGACCAAAACCGGTAAACCACATTCGAATGGTGACCAAGTCAATGACCAAATCTCGAATCCCGAGGATTTGGGTGTTCCCTTAAGCAAAGTTTTAAATAGCTTGCTAGAGCAGGGTCTCCTCGAACCCATGAGAAACTATCAGCCCAAGGATCCCAAAATCCCTTTTGACACCACTAAGCATTGTGCTTTCCACCAGTATCACGGTCATATGACCGACAACTGTACAGCTTTGAGAAAGGCGATTCAGGGATTGATTAAGAAGGGCAGACTCGAGCGCCTCAGTGATCTCAACCCCGCCAATGATCATCTCCCAAACAACGCAAATGTAAACATGATTGAGTTTTATGATTCAAACTCTGTGAATTCAACAGACTCTGACAAGCCGGATGATTTAGTCGCGACAAATGTTGAGAATGGATGGTTTGACTGCAATAGCATGTGGCCATGGCAAAGCTGGATTTGGTGAAATGCTTTGAACTCTCGCCCTCCGATAAGTTCACGACTGACGCCAAGGTTAAATGGAATGATAATGATCTGATGGCAGATTTGGCAGAAAGCAGTTAGGATACAAGAAATCCGATGATTAGGAAGGAAGAGTTAGTCCTGGCTTTGGAAAACGCCCATAAGATTCATGAAGAGCAGTGACCACTGCTCATCAATGCTCTCCGTCGCCATGGAGTTCAGGTAACGATTAAGGCGAATGGTTCCCTGGTCATGGTCGAAGATGAGACTTGAAATAGTGATTTCAGTCCCTTCATCCTATAACTCTCCATCCCACGGCCAACACCTCCCTCCATCCACAAATGATCCCTTGCCAAGGACAATTCCTCTTGACCCTTTCCGGCCACCTCGGGCCATTAGGGCTCCATCGCCCTCGGCTCCTCGAGAACGAGTTGGGCTCCATCACACATGTTCCTCAATTTCGGCAATACCTGCCAATTTATGCTCCGACTTCACATAATCGGTTTGAGCTATGTGGCTATGTTAAAGCCTCTACACCCACAAATGCGATCATGAGTTGCTAAAGAAAATCCGGATGCCACAAGTTTTCCGTTGTCGTCTACCGGACTTAGTGAATTCACCGTCGGTTTCACCGATCTGCGGTGTGTTTCCCTCTGGCGATAAGAGTCTTGTTGCGAGTTCCAGTAACTCGAATGTTCCCGTTGATCCCCATGTGGCAATATTGATAGAGCAAGTGAAACAAATGCGGGAGAAGCTTGATCTTATGATAAGTACTAGCACTCCTTTGACCCAAGATGTCGAACCATGCAAAGAAATGATTACGTCGCGCAAAATTCAAGTGCCCGAAGTGAGAGAATCCGATAGGACAACCTGCCCAGAGCACACTTGTCTAATGCCGGTTCCAAGCTTGAGAAAGGCCCGAAGACACAATCGGCTAGTATCACCCCTTTCACTCAAAACAACCAGCGCATCGCTGAATCCTCCCAAACAGAGCCCAATACCCCTCAAGGTCCTCTCGGGTTCACTTCCTTCCATCAATATGCTCGATCGACAAAGTTCGTCCCCGTGACTTTTCCGACCCGTTTCTTTGGACAACTTGTGCTCGCCCCGGTGCTCCATGGCCTCAAACTCCTCCACTCCCACCGGTATCATGGGCACGTGGCGATCCTTTGCCTCGGTCTGCAGTAATGGAATCGAAGTTAACAGAAAGATGGAAAGCTCAAGCGTCTTGGCAGTCCAACAACAAAGAGTAGCTAGACTAGGGGCTACCCATCCTTTAATATTAAAACAGTCTTTTAGTTAACCTTCGTAGGTTCTAGTACTTTCTTCGTTCAATCAAGTCCTCCTTGGACATTGTAGTTAATCTTAAGTTTTCTATAAAAGAGTCTTTTTCTTTTCTCGCTAGACTTGAGACATTATTTGCACACCTACATTACATTTAATGAAATGGTTTTATTTTAAATGATCACTCGCATTGCTCAACAAATAATCTCTGGAAATGATTAAGATTTTAATTAATTGGTGCGAGAAAGTCAACTAATGCCCTCCCTATACACTTTCCTCACCTCACAAAGGCCTCCATCAAGCCATACACTTTCCAAAACATATCCCCATCATCACCTTGATCAAGTCAACGAAGGCGGCAACATCAAGGGACAACAAAAGGTCACTCAGCATCGGGAGATCGACCCCATATCGAAAAAAACAGGGGCTTGCCTCCGCCCCCCATGCATCAAGAAAGTTCAAGTAGAAGCTTGCCTTCGTCCTCAAGTGCTCAAAAAAAAAACAAAAGCTTCAAAAAAAAAAAAACAAAAGCTTAAAAAAAAAAGGCTTCAAAAAAAAAAACAAAAGCTTCAAAAAAACAAAAGCTTCAAAAAAAAACAAAAGCTTCAAAAAAAAAAAACAAAAGCTTCAAAAAAAAATGAGGCCAAGGACCTAGCACCGCCGATCAGAAGGTTTGAAGAGCGGAAGTTGTCGACAACAAGGGAGCAGTTAAAGCAACGGCAAAAACATATCATAAGCCCTTAAGCTGCATCCAAAATCTTTCTCCCCCGATGAAGGACGACGATCAAGAAGCAACGGAATCGCTCAAAATGACTTGTCAAGGAATCACCTCAAGGCCCGCACCTTATCACCCAAACTTCCTATCCGAGCCTTTTCAACAAAAGTACCACAAATGTTCATACCCCTTTTCTAAAGCCAAACACGGTTCGGACCCGAACTACGGCGACTGAGCTCCTCACAATGAGGAACGTAGGCAACCGTAAATGGTCCGGTCATAAACACATTCAAATCTGAGAAAATCCGTCCTCACCAATAGCCTCTCCTATACACGATCCTTCTTCACCATTCGCCAACTTCGACTCTTGGTATCAGTTGACTTTCTCCTCATGATTAATCAAAATGTTTGTTCATATCGAGATTAGGGGTTGAATAACCCGAACATTAATAAAGGGTTTTAAGCAATCTTGTGATCATTTTGAATAAAACATATTTTCAGATGTCTCGACAAGTCTTCTTTTTCTACATTATAGGAAAAATAGAGCTAAACACTAATTTTACGTCGGCGGGGGCTTCCATACACTTTTACAAACCTTTCTAAACTTATGCTCTCTCAAAAGAGTCAAACCCAAAGCGAGTTCTTTTGTGCCTTCGTCAAATGAGGCCATCAAATAATACAAATCGGGGATTCATCCCCACTTTTCGAAAAAAAATATGCCCCTATGAGGTATACATTCCTAAAATTGTCTTGCTTTTACATTTTCTTCCGGTTGACTAATTGAATAAAGAAAATAGTAAAGTAAATATGGAAGGATGGGTTGCCTCTTTTGCTACATGATAATTCAAGAACGTTGGTTCTTCACTCTGCTACAAGATGGGTTAGGTCTTTGTTCAGTATCGGTCTACGGTGCCTACCGGGTTGAAGCCTCTCTAATTGTGTCGAGATTCACGAGTCATGAGACCGAGGCTTTGCCAAGTTACTTCTTCCAAATCAAGACTTCGCAAATACATCTCTTCGGACCAAGGCTCCACCAAGCAAGATGAGATTTGATCGCCATGTTGGTCATGGGCTAGTCAAGTGCGGTTCTTTGATGTCCAAGGACGAGGACGGAATTTTAACCAAGACCGAGAAATTCATCATATTTCTATGGCTAATATTGGAACCTGAGTCCATAAAACTCCTTGTGCCAATCGAATGAGGTTTCGATGTTCATCCTTGGAAGATGTCGGGAATTTTGGTTTGACGATTGCCCTCAACCCCGATGGAACTTTCACGGTAGAAGAGGAAAAGGATCCCCATCCCTATCTTGGCCGGACAGACTACCACCTCCTTCCTCACACTCTTCTCAACTTGCGAATCGGCCATCCTTTCGGCCTCGATCGATATACATTCACGGTTCGATGCAGGACGGTCGTTTGGGGAAAAAAATTGACTTCGATCCGATTTGGGCCGGTATGGTATGCCTCAAAGCGGTCGGGGTCGGCTCGGTATGTCACGACGGTTTGGTATGCCCCGGCGGTTCGGTACGAGATCGGTCGGGAGCTTCTCGGTTACATCGGTTTGAAATGCCTTGACGGCAACCCGGTTCAAGATATCCAATCCCGGCACCGCACAAGCCTCATAAGATCCCTTCATGACCGTCTCAACGGGACAGCAAACCCCAAATACGGACTCTTTGGACCCATGCGGTCTAACGTGACCGATCGGTTCACGGCTCCTCGGCGGGGGCAAAATCGGTACGGAATGTCTTCTCATGGTTGGGGTTACCTCGGAATACCACGGCAAATTGGAATCCCACCTCGGTTTGGAACCAATCTATCGGGGCCTCCGCGGCAACGGTTTGGAATGCTTCCGCGATGCGGTCTAGGGCAACGGTCGAAGCCCTTCCTCGAGAATGACGCTAGCTCGGCCGCTCCTCACACGGCTTTCACAAATCCATTCCTCACTCGAGGCTTCGATGGGTTACCAAGCCTCCATCCCGGTTTCATCGGAATCACCGGGACCGCGAGTACCCCCGGTCATGCACCTTGACTATGCAATTCAACAATCGGGGACGGCGGCCCGCACTTAAGCCTACTTATGGGCCTCACTCCGGAAATTCGAGTTACCCGGCTACATCGAGGCGCCTTTGCCCTCTTTGCCAGTTGAAAATCAACAACAACCCGCAAGGTTCTATCCCTTTGCCCAGGGTCCTACTCAAGCTCCCCGGGGTGATTCGGGCCAAGGACAGGATTTCACCTATGTCCCCAGATCGGCCGTTCCCTCCACCTGTATGCCGCCCGTGGTAGCTCCTCTCTCTAGCTCGATCAGCTGGTTTGAATGCCACGGTTCCACCACAAGACCCTCATTTGGCTTGATTCGTGGAACGACACAAGGAAATGAAAGCACAGATTGCTGAATTGACTGCTAAGAAGTCTGCTTTCCGGCCAACGAACCCGGACTCCTTTGTTCCCCCACAAATTCGTGATGCCTAATTTGGATCTCTTTGATGGCACTGCATGCCCGAAAACCCATCTGGACACGTATACCTTGGCAATGAAGGTCAAAAGGGGCGCCAATCGGCGGTTGGGCGACTATTTCGATCTCTCTTTGAAGTCCAGTGCTCTAAAATGGTTCTTCCGCTTAAAATCCGAGGCCGGGGCTATATGGGACCGAGACTACTAGCCAACTTGGAGTGGGAAGCAAATAGATTTGACTCCTGAGACAACAATGCAGCGTCCCGACGAGAACATCGGGGACTTTTACAAGCAAGATGGCAACTCCTCCTTTTGAAGAGGAACAACTAGACATCTTTCGGTCACGCCCGAAACCACATCCGAGGATCTCACTTAGCAATTTCCCTATCCGGATCTACGGGCAATGATCAATTCCGGCTAAACTTGAGAGGGCTTACAATCGCTAGCCGAGTTGTCGCACCTGCTACGGGATACCGGGTTTCTTCCACCTCCAACACGACTCTGAAAAAGGGCGGTGTGAGCTGATCGAAAAAGGGGACCCCGAGGACCCAATACGATCAACAATCCATTCCCTAAAAAAAAAAAAGTAGGGTGAATATGATTGAAGCCACGAACAAGCCAAGTGCCACTATGGCTAACGGTTCCCATATGGAAGACACTCTTCGAAGAGAGGATTCTAGTTTCATAGTCGATATCAAAGATGGGTTTCTCCCTTCATGACAACTTCACCTTGAAGGCTCTCACGTTGATCGATTGGCTCGGTACTTCATCGTATGTCGGTCAAACCTTTAATGGACCTCTGTAGTGACTCTTTGTCAAACACGGGGCTTCATCAAATCATTCAGAGAAAGATTCCGTGGTTTTCGCCATGTCTTTTCCATGGAATGGGGCTTTATCAAGTCATACCTATCTTCGGAAGAAAGGTCTGGTCACCTCAACAAGCTTGTCTTGGAGTTTCGGCTTTAGAACTTGGCATATGGCAACTCCTGCATCATCAAAAGTTGAGAATTGGGAATCTCCGCATATCGGCATTTCGTCAAATCACAACTAACCCAAGCAAAAGAGGGTTCATTCATGTCAACATGCTTTGATTCTAGAGCACATCGGCGTCGGCTTCAAATGTCCGAGACGAAAAGAAATTTCAATCGAGACCCGGGTTCAAATCCAACTTCATCCCAAGATCAAAATTGACCTCATCAATAACATGCAATTCAGTCCGCGACTAAAGGATATCACCCCACCGGCTCAAGCTTGTCCCAAACAAATCAACAACACATATATCCCCTCTCATCACCATGCATCCCCACAAAAATCTCCCCAGGGCTCATGTAGCATGCACAAAACTTGAATCAATAGGAAAAATCCTAAGTGATTGAAAATCATAAATCGTAATTTCCCTGCCAAAAGCTTAGGCCAAGTGCATCTTCGAAAGCAAATAAACACATCATCTCATAATCATTTTTGGTTCTATGCATGCATCCGCCATCATGAATGCCATATATGCATCTTCCTCTTCACTAACAAATGCAGGAATTCAAACGTAATCCCCCTTTTCGGCAAGGATGATCTTCACCAAAGACGACCTCAAATGGATGAAAACAGTCCCCAACATCCACAAACATATGAAGACCGCCTCCAGTGTCTACAAATCGGTCAGGGACGCCAAGCTCTCCAATACAATTCGGTCAGGGACGCCAAGTTCTCCAATACAATCCGGTCAGAGACGCCAAGTTCTCCAATACAATCCGGTCAGAGACGCCAAGTTCTCCAATACAATTCGGTCAGAGACGCCAAGTTCTCCAATACAATCCGGTCAGAGACGCCAAGCTCTCCAATACAATCAGGTCAAGGACGCCAAGTTCTCCAATACAATCCGGTCAGAGACGCCAAGCTCTCCAATACAATCAGGTCAAGGACGCCAAGTTCTCCAATACAATCCGGTCAGAGACGCCAAGCTCTCCAATACAATCCGGTCAGAGACGCCAAGCTCTCCAATACAATCAGGTCAAGGACGCCAAGTTCTCCAATACAATCCGGTCAGAGACGCCAAGCTCTCCAATACAATTCGGTCAGGGACGCCAAGTTCTCCAATACAATTCGGTCAGGGACGCCAAGTTCTCCAATACAATTCGGTCAGAGACGCCAAGTTCTCCAATACAATCCGGTCAGAGACGCCAAGCTCTCCAATACAATTCGGTCAGGGACGCCAAGTTCTCCAATACAATTCGGTCAGGGACGCCAAGTTCTCCAATACAATTCGGTCAGAGACGCCAAGTTCTCCAATACAATCCGGTCAGAGACGCCAAGCTCTCCAATACAATTCGGTCAGGGACGCCAAGTTCTCCAATACAATCCGGTCAGAGACGCCAAGCTCTCCAACACAATCAGGTCAAGGACGCCAAGTTCTCCAATGCAATCCGGTCAGAGACGCCAAGCTCTCCAATACAATCAGGTCAAGGACGCCACGTTCTCCAATACAAATCGGTCAGAGACGCCAAGTTCTCAAAACGCAAATCGGTCAAGGACGCCAAGTCCTCCAAGTCAAATCGGTCAAGGACACCAAGCTCTCCAATACAATCAGGTCAAGGACGCCAAGTCCTCCAAATACAAATCGGTCAGGGACGCCAAGTTCTCAAATACAATGCGATTAGAGACACCAAGTTCTCAAAAGCAAGAAGTCCCAATGTGAAGACAAGCTCAAAAAACCTCTACAAGTTTGACGATCACCAGCAAGATGCAGACTCAACCAAACTCCTCCTTCAGGTCAAAATGCCTCCAAAGACAGCAAATCGTCAGCAGAAACCGTCCCACGAACGGCAACCTAACAACTCCTCATCAACATCAGCCGTAGCCTCGGCTACGAGGTAAGCACACACGGTATGAAAGCATATCTTAATCAACTACTTTTCTAAAAGAACATTATCATCAAATCTTAGGGCGACTTCCCAAAATAGTCAAACCTCAAATCGTCAAACCATCAAAGACCATCCCCAGCTATTTTCGAACTACGACCGGCTTGATTCCCTCTTAAGGATACGTAGGTAGCCTATCATTAGGTCCAGCCACTCGACCAGCACGGTCATCCTTTCCTTCGGCAGCAGACGTAAAACCGATCCCTTCAAATGAAGTCCACTAGAGGACCATCTATCCTAAAAAGCCATCATCAAGGTTCGAGGCACCTAAGACGCCATCATCAAGGTTCAAGGCACCTGAGACGCCATCATCAAGGTTCGAGGCACCTGAGACGCCATCATCAAGGTTCGAGGCACCTAAGACGCCATCATCAAGGTTCGAGGCACCTAAGACGCCATCGTCGAGGTTCGAGGCACCTAAGACGCCATCATCAAGGTTCGAGGCACCTAAGACGCCATCATCAAGGTTTGAGGCACCTAAAACGCTATCACACACAACACGAGGAAAGCGATAAATCGCAATCATCCCTTAGGGTGACTTCCCAAAAATAGTCAAATCTTAGGGTGACTTCCCCAAAACAGTCAACACCTTAGGGTGACTTCCCAAAAATAGTCAAATCTTAGGGTGACTTCCCCAAAACAGTCAACACCTTAGGGTGACTTCCCAAAAATAGTCAAACCATAGGGTGACTTCCCCAAAACAGTCAAAACCTTAGGGCGACTTCCCAAAAATAGTCAAATCTTAGGGTGACTTCCCCAAAACAGTCAAAACCTTAGGGTGACTTCCCAAAAACAGTCAGACTATAGGGCGACTTCCCCAAAATAGTCAGATCCTAGGGTGACTTCCCAAAAAAATAGTCAAACCATAGGGCGACTTCCCAAAAATAGTCAAACCATAGGGTGACTTCCCAAAAATAGTCAAACCATAGGGTGACTTCCCCAAAACAGTCAAAACCTTAGGGCGACTTCCCAAAAATAGTCAAATCTTAGGGTGACTTCCCCAAAACAGTCAAAACCTTAGGGTGACTTCCCAAAAACAGTCAGACTATAGGGCGACTTCCCCAAAATAGTCAGATCATAGGGTGACTTCCCAAAAATAGTCAAACCATAGGGCGACTTCCCCAAAATAGTCAAGCCATAGGGTGACTTCCCAAAAATAGTCAGATCTTAGGGCGACTTCCCCAAAATAGTCAGATCATAGGGCGACTTCCCAAAAATAGTCAAACCATAGGGCGACTTCCCCAAAATAGTCAAACCATAGGGTGACTTCCCCAAAATAGTCAAGCCATAGGGTGACTTCCCAAAAATAGTCAGATCTTAGGGCGACTTCCCCAAAAACAGTCAAAACCATAGGGTGACTTCCCAAAAATAGTCAGATCTTAGGGCGACTTCCCCAAAAACAGTCAAAACCTTAGGGTGACTCCCCAAAAATAGTCAGATCTTAGGGCGACTTCCCCAAAAATAGTCAAATCTTAGGGTCAAAGACCCGAACTACGGCTGGCTTGATTCCTCTTAAGGATACGTAGGTAGCCTATTAAATAGGTTCAGCCACTCGATCACTTGATCCTCCTGTCAAATATGGAGCCTTACTCTTATCGACGACCCCGCTTCCTTCGAAAGCGCCGTCGCCGAGGGGCTACTGTAAGTGCTCCAATTTGAGTTGTTAGAGTTTTCGTTAGAAAATTAACGAAAGTTTTAACATTTCTAACATTTCTAACAATTCCTAACATTCCTAACAAAGTGAGGGTAGGTTAGGGATTGCCATTTAAAGATAAACCATGGAAAGGAATCAAAAAAGCAAAAGAAATTGGAAAAATCTGAATTAGGCAAGTTGAGCAACAAAAACTGTTGGAATTTTGAATAATATTCTTCCTGTTCAAAGCCTGGAGCAGCATTTAATGCACCAGGCACGTTTACGGAACCCTCCGCGCGGATGGGATTGCATCTCACAGGGGCCTATAAATTGAACCCTCCTCTCTTAGTTTACATAACACAATTTGATCACAGCAACGAAACTCTGGCGAAATATAGAGAGAAAACAGTGGGAATCCTTAGATTGCCACCATTTTCTCTCCAATCTTTCCCAAATCTCACTCACTCACAAACACTTCAAATCACTCTCATACATACTCTCATACATACACCAATCCAAGCTCAAATCACCCTATAGGAGGAGGATTAGAGAGAAAACATAGAGGACTTCATTGTTATCTACTTGTTTTCTCTTTAACCAACTCAAATCATCAACCCTAAACACCCTCAAACACTCTCATATTCAAGCCTTAAACACTCTCACATTCAAGCCTTCAAACACAAAACACAAGGAAGATAGGTATAACCTCCCTCTCCTTACCCTAAAATTCATCCATGCATGCATTTTCAAGCTACAAAATGTAGTTTATTCATCTTCTTGCTTTAGATCCAAGAAGATCACCATGGAAGTTCATCTTCATGGATGATCTTCTACAATGATCTACATTATTTTCAAAGTGTTCTTACTTTCTTGCAAAGAAAACACATTTTCAAAACCCTAAAAATCATTTTCATACATCAAATCTCATTTTCAAAGGATAAAATTCCCCTTCCCAAGCAAATGAAGTGCTTAGTCCTAATGTACCCCAAGGATGGTTTGATATAGTTGATTCACCACTAAAATGTCAAGTGATCACTAATCAAAACCTAGGGAAATGGGGACAAGCATGGATGCAAAACCCCCTTTAAAATCATATTTTCTTTCTTGAGAAGTTGCTGTCCAGTAGCAATTTTCTCAGACCTCAGTCCATGGTCTAATTTTTTGGACATATATAAACTTGGAATTTGGTGTTGACTACAAAATACTTTTTGTAGCCAACATCCAGATCTTTCCATACATATTTTTACTTTATTTTTTGTGTGAGTAAAACTCCTTTTTTCAAATTTTCTTTTAAAGGTCAGTTCATCAGTCTCTGGAAATCCAGATTTCAGATCTGAGATTTCCAGAAGGTTTTGACCCCTCAAATCATCTCCAAAAAGAAAAGTTCTTTTGCAGAAACCTTTTTTAAGGTGTTTTGAACATTTTTCATTCCCGGACTTTTCCCAGATTCTGGAGTTTTCAAGCCCTAAAGTCCATTTCAAAGTCAAGGGTCAACTGCTTTTTTCATTCTGGCAGAAATGGTTTTCAACTTCCAAAAATCTTTTGAGTTCCAAATCTCAACCCAAAAATCACCCAAAAAATCATGGGATCAGTTTAAAGCCTTAAAAAGAGTTCCCAATTTTTACTTACCTCAGTTTCTGTTGGTGATTTTATATCATCAACTTATTTTATTGTAATGGTGATTTACTAAGAGATCAATGTGATTCGTATTAGACTCGGATACGAGTAAGGGAAAGTGTGGAGTACACACTCGTTTGAGCTAAAACGAAGTCAACCTCGATAAAGAAGTAAAAGTTAAAGGGTAGCATATTTTGCTGATGTGCTCGGCCGAGCAGAGTCCTTGACTCGGCCGAGCGAGCTTAGCGCATTGGCCAAGTTTACGGAGTATCATGCTCGGCCGAGGCAAGTGCCTTGCTCGGCCGAGCAGCATAACAACACGGCCGTGCGGTTCATAAGACACGGCCGTGCGGCTTGGCTAAATTCAAATGGACATGTGTGCTCGGCCGAGCGAGTCCCTTGACTCGGCGAGCGGTTCTGAACAGTGCCGGTTCAAGCGAAAAGTCATATCTCTTGGCTAAAGTTATGTCTTTTGGTTATACCTTTTAACTCATACCTCTCCATACGTATAAATACGAGGATTGATCTCGATTGTATATACATGAAAAACACAAGAGTGAATTACAACAATATAACGAAAGCAATCAATTCTCAAGGTTTTGATTTGTTCTCTTTGCCTAGAAAACAAATTGCGTGATTGTCTTATCCCAATAAGGATTTCGTGTAACCCAGGCAATAAGGGTCGAAATACTTTATTCGGAAAGTGGATTATACACGATTCAATCATATATCCGGAAGCACCATTAGTATCAAAGACCCTAATTCCCCTACAAACGAATAAAGTATTTGTGATACTCATGGCTACTGTGAAGGAGATGACAACAAAGTTTGGAAAGCTAGACAAGTTTGAAGGGCAAGATTTCAGACGTTGGCAAAAGAAGATGCACTTCCTTTTGACAACATTAAAGGTGGTGTATGTTCTATCTACTCCAATTCCAGAATTGCTTGAAGAGGATAACTTGGAGGCCGTAAGACGTAGATCGAAGTGGGAGAACGATGACTACATCTGCAGAGGACACATATTGAACGGTATGTCTGATCCTTTATTTGACATTTATCAAAATGAGGAGTCTGCTAAAGAGTTATGGGATTCTCTTGAATCCAAGTACATGGCAGAGGATGCTTCTAGTAAGAAGTTCCTTGTGAGTAATTTTAACAATTACAAGATGGTCGATGCTAGACCTGTCATGGAACAATTCAATGAACTCCTTAGAATCCTTGGACAATATACTCAACATGGGTTGAAGATGGATGAGTCAATATCGGTTTCAAGTGTGATTGATAAGTTGCCTCCCTCCTGGAAGGATTTCAAACACACTTTGAAACATGGTAAAGATGATCTATCTTTGGTTCAACTTGGTAGTCACTTGCGCATAGAGGAATCTCTAAGGGCGCAAGAGAATGACAAAGGCAAAGGAAAGGAAGTTGGTGGACCATCGGTCAATATGATTGATGATGGTAGAAACAAGAACAAAGGAAAGAAACGTAGTTTCAATGACAATGGTTCTGGTTCCAACAAGAAGCCTAAATTGGCTTGTTGGAAGTGTGGCAAATCTGGTCACTTTAAGAAGGATTGTCGTGTTGGAAACAACAAGAACGGCGCAAGCACAAGTGGTTCGGGAAAGGGGTCTAAGGACCATTCTCAAAACCAAGGTCAGAATTTAATACATAGTTGGAACAGTTTTATTAAAAATTCTGTTTCAACAATTTCTGAGGCATTTTATGTGCAGGATGATGCTATTGCGTGGTGGATTGATTCCGGTGCCACAATTCATGTTTGTAAGGATCGTTGTTGGTTTAAGACATACGAACCAATGGAAGACGGATCAGTCCTTTACATGGGTGATGACCATTCCGCTCCTATTCAAGGAAGAGGAAGTGTGGTGTTGGAATTTAGTTCGGGAAAAACTATTTCTTTGTTTAATGTTTTGTATGTACCTAAACTTCGTAAGAATTTAATTTCTGGTCTGTCTTGAACAAGTGTGGCTATAAACAAGTTTATGAGTCCGATAAGTATATCTTATCAAAGTCGGGTGTATTTGTAGGATTTGGTTATTATAACAATGGGATGTTTATGTTGAATTTGAATAAAATTCCGGTTAACTCTAGTTCTGTTTATATGACTTCCTCTGTTGTTGTTAATTCCTCATTATGGCATGCTCGGTTAGGACATGTGCACTATAAAAGAATGATGGAAATGTCCAAAGATGGTTTGATTCCTGTTATTGATAATAATACGGAAAGGTGTAATACTTGCATGTTAACAAAAATCACTAGGAAACCTTTTAAAAGTGTTACAAGGAATTACGTAAATCTAGAATTGATTCATAGTGATTTATGTGACTTTCATGCAACTCCATCTTTAGGCAATAAAAAGTATATAGTCACTTTTATAGATGATGCTTCTAGGTTTTGCTATATTTATTTCTTTGCATGCAAAAGATGAAGCCCTAGATAAATTTAAAATTTATAAAACCGAAGTTGAACTTCAATTAAGTGGCTTGATTAAAACCTTACGTACAGATAGAGGTGGTGAATATTATGATCCTAAATATTTCCAATCCGTAGGGATAATTCATGAGACTACGGCTCCTTATGTACCACAACAAAATGGTATGGCTGAAAGGAAGAATAGAACTCTTGAAGAAATGGTTAACGCCATGTTGTCTTACTCGGGCTTGAGTGACGGGTTTTGGGGTGAAGCCATGTTAACGGCTTGTCATCTATTGAATAGAGTTCCTAATAAAAGGAACAAGATTACCCCATATGAGCTTTGGTATAAGAAAAGACCAAACTTAGCATTTTTGCGAGTTTGGGGTTGTAGGGCCGTGGTTAGACTTCCGGACCCTAAAAGGAAAAAGTTGGGAGAAAAAGGTGTTGATTGCATCTTTGTTGGATATGCTGAGCATTCCAAGGCATATAGGTTCTATGTTATAGAACCTAATGAATTCATTTCTATTAACACAATTATAGAATCGAGAGATGCAATCTTTGATGAGAATCGTTTCTCTTCAATACCTAGACCCAAGGATATTATACCAATATCGGCTGAATCTCAAATGGATGATCATTTAATTGATGTACCAAGTGAGATACCCGAACCTCGTAGAAGTAAAAGAGTAAGGAAAGCTAAATCATATGGTTACGATTTTCAACTATATTTAGTTGAGGGATCAAGAGATCGGGTTGAATCTCAATACTCTTACTTTGTTATAGTATAGAGGAGGATCCAAGAACATATGATGAAGCAATACAATCTCGAGATGCTTTGGGTTTTGGAAAGAAGCAATCGATGATGAGATTGGTTCTATTATGGAAAATAATACATGGGTCTTGTCGATTTACCACCGGTTTGTAAACCTTTGGGGTGCAAATAGATCTTCAAAAAGAAGATGAAAGTCGATGGAACAATTGACAAGTTTAGAGCTCGATTGGTAATCCAAGGCTTTAGACAAAAGGAAGGGATCGATTACTTCGATACCTATGCACCGGTTGCTCGTATCACTACTATTAGATTTCGATAGCTTTGGCGGCTATTCGAGAATCTATTGATCCATCAAATGGATGTCAAAACGGCATTTCTAAATGGTGATTTAGAAGAAGAAGTGTATATGAAACAACCAGAAGGTTTTGTTATGCCGGGTAATGAGCATAAGGTATGTAAGTTAATTAAGTCATTGTATGGGCTGAAGCAAGCACCTAGCGGTGGCATCAAAAGTTTGATGAGGTTGTTTTGTCGAATGGTTTTGTATTAAATCAGTCCGACAAATGTGTATATAGCAGATTTGATGAAACCGGTAAAGGTGTAATCATCTGCCTGTATGTTGATGACATGCTGATTTTTGGCACTGACCAAAAGTAGTTGATAAAACTAAGAAGTTTTTATCATCAAAGTTTTCTATGAAGGACATGGGAGAAGCCGATGTTATTCTTGGTATAAAGATTAAACGGATGAACAAGGGAATCGCAATTTCACAATCTCATTATATTGAGAAAATTCTCAAGAGGTTTAATTGTGAAGATTGTTCTAAGATTAGTACTCCCATGGATCCAAGCGAGAAACTTGTGTCTAATCTTTGGTAAACTGTGTCACAGCTTGAATACTCAAAAGCCATTGGCGGTTTGATGTATGCTATGACGGGCACTCGACACGATATTGCATATGCGGTAGGAAGATTGAGTAGGTTCACTAGTAACCCTAGTAAACAACATTGGCATGCTATAACAAGGGTGTTCAAGTACTTAAAAGGTACTATGGACTATGGTTTATATTATAGTGGACATCCTTCTATTTTAGAAGGTTACACAGATGCCGGATTGGATCAACCAAGAAGATTCATCTTCTACGAGTGGTTGGGTGTTCTTGCTTGGAGGAGGTGCCATTTCTTGGGCTTCTAAAAAGCGGACATGTATTACACATTCTACAATGGAATCGAGTTTGTAGCATTGGTCAGCTGCTGGAAAAGAAGCGGAGTGGCTTCAACTTGATATATGAGATTCCATTATGGCCAAAACCGATATCACCAATGTCTATCCATTGTGATAGTGCTGCCACTTTGGCTAGGGCCTATAGTCAAATTTATAATGGCAAGTCTAGACACTTGGGTGTCAGACATAGTATGATTCGGGAGTTAATCATGAATGGTGTGATATCAGTTGAGTTTGTTCGGTCGCAACAAAATTTGGGCGACCACTTGACGAAGGGGTTAGCCGGAGACTTGGTAAATAAGTCTCGTAATGGGAATGGGATTAAAGTCCATTTAATCCTCTAATTGTGAGATACCCAATTCCCTTCTAATACAACGTTAGAAGCTTGAATTCAATGTGGAAAGCTCGCAGTTGGAGATTGGAACACATGTTATTATCTTTCCCAAGGTATGTGTTCAGACCTGCAAGTAAACCTAGGTTGAAGAATATCTTCTTAATAGTTCCTTTGAAAAATTGCAAATGCAGGTGCAAGACTAAAGGAACTACCTTAATGAACATGAAGTTTTGCCGCTTCAAGAAGCTAGGACTTGGCTTCCTATATGTTCACCAATGGATATGGACACATGGCTTGTAAAGTGTCAAGATTAAACAAAGAGAATTGTACTGAACTTATGTGTATAGTATCTTCAGGTATTCATATGAGTTGACGGGTTCAATCGTTACGACACCCTGATTCTCGAGTATTTGAAATGTGTATTATACTAAGATGAAAATTCAATCGCAAGACATTTTCATTTATGCATTCGTTTGTTTCGTTATTTATAAAAGTTTAGTAAATCAAAGGATTACATTAAAATGGAGGGGATTTGTTGGTGATTTTATATCATCAACTTATTTTATTGTAATGGTGATTTACTAAGAGATCAATGTGATTCGTATTAGACTCGGATACGAGTAAGGGAAAGTGTGGAGTACACACTCGTTTGAGCTAAAACGAAGTCAACCTCGATAAAGAAGTAAAAGTTAAAGGGTAGCACATTTTGCTGATGTGCTCGGCCGAGCGTAGTCCTTGACTCGGCCGAGCGGAGCTTAGCGAGATTGGCCAAGTTTACGGAGTATCATGCTCGGCCGAGGCAAGTGCCTTGCTCGGCCGAGCAAGATATAACAACACGGCCGTGCGGTTCATAAGACACGGCCGTGCGGCTTGGCTAAATTCAAATGGACATGTGTGCTCGGCCGAGCGAGTCCCTTGACTCGGCGGCGAGCGGTTCTGAAACAGTGCCGGTTCAAACCGAAAAGTCATATCTCTTGGCTAAAGTTATGTCTTTTGGTTATACCTTTTAACTCATACCTCTCCATCTGTATAAATACAGGGATTGATCTCAGTTGTATATACATGAAAAACACAAGAGTGAATTACAACAATATAACGAAAGCAATCAATTCTCAAGGTTTTGATTTGTTCTCTTTGCCTAGAAAACAAATTGCGTGATTGTCTTATCCCAATAAGGATTTCGTGTAACCCAGGCAATAAGGGTCGAAATACTTTATTCGGAAAGTGGATTATACACGATTCAATCATATATCCGGAAGCACCATTAGTATCAAAGACCCTAATTCCCCTACAGTTTCAACTTGTTTTGGCCAAAACACACACACACACACACACACACACAACAAAGGATTTTGAATGTTTGGAAGACTCGTTTTTACGAGGCGTTCCGGGTGCACACTAACGTCCTTCCCGGCGCGTAACGTGACCTCCGAACCCAAATCTCTGATCTCGGGCTTTTTTCAAAGTTTTGGCCCTTAAAACAAAAATGGCGTGGCGACTCCGTTTCGTTGATTTTTTCAAATAAAAATGGGAAAATTTTCGGATGCACATCATCACAGGCGTCTGACTAGTGTCTAGAACTGTGATCACATCCAAATCCCCGAATGGCGGAAACACTTGGATTATATTGACGAAGGAAATCGAGCTGGGACATTCCATGCGGCCCTCCTTGATCTCGGTTACCAAGAAGTTCGCCCATATCTGCTTGATTGAACCCACGGGGGTATTGAATTCTGCGATGTTGATAGTCTCGTAATCTCGCTGGATCGCCAAGTCTATCAGAGCTAGCAATTTACTGGCGGGATGCCTGAATCTGTGGCCGTGACGACTGGGAGCAGGATCGAACTTGAGCATGTCTTGTGGGGAAGACTCTTACAGATGTTTTCAAGGTGGCTACTGGAAGCGTTCCCGAGGTTGATCTGATTTGTGACAGGGTGAGGAGCTTTGTCTCCTTTGCTGATGCCCTTGGCCTTAACGGCGCTTGTGGCTGTAAGCTTGACTGACGGCATGGGCCGATTGCCACTGGGGCTGGTAGTCGGAAGTGATGATGAGTTCTGAGCTCGATTGGCCAAGGCCTCATTTACCATGAGCAGGCAGTCATCGAGGGTAACTTTGGCATTGCAGAATCTAATAATAAGGACCGGATCCTTGGTATCATCGGGATATCTGGAAAATACAATGTTGACGAAGTCTTCGTCAGTTACTTGATCAGAGGGGTTCTTTGTCGTGTCAACCAGTTGTTTCCATTCACCGGATAACCACCTGTACGGGATATTGAGCTTGACAATTTCCATGGTATTGGAGCCCTGGTTATAGGTGACATCATCGGAACTGGTGCCGTCCTCGAAACTGAGCATATGTATGTAGGGATCTTCTTGCGGGTCTGATGCATCCTCGACTCCGGAGAGTCCTGATTCGTTGTCGTCTGATGGATCAACCCAGACATAAGGACGCCTCGCGTCCTTCTGCACTGCTGGAGCTGCTAGGAAAACATCATGCCCTTTGCTTGAGAAGAGGGGCTCGACAGGCAATTCCTCGTGGAGGACATCCCATACGACTGCCATACATTCATCACGAGTGTGACGATGCTTGTTGACCTTTATCACGAAGATTTCCTCGCGTGGTGAGGCCATAGAGTAGGATTGAAGGATGCTGACAAATCTCCGATCGGAGACAGGGGGTTTACGTGCCCGCATCATAGCGATGCTCAAGGTTTCTTTCCAATCTGCTTCCAAGTTTCGGAAACAACAGTTGAACTTGATGTATCTGACTGCTTCAGGGTCTGCCTGTTCGAGGACGTTGATATAGTTAGCATCTCCGGACTTTGAGGGATTCTGATGAGATTTGCCCCGATAGTCCCTTGGTTGACTTGAAGGAGGTAGCCCAGTGCCTGGCTGCGGGCACGCTTGGCTGTTGTCTCGGCTTCGTTCCCTATGAGGAAACTGTCCCCTCTGATGACTTCAAGATCTCCCTGTCGGTTAATGAACTTGACGCACTGATGAAGAATGGTAGCTATGGCTTTCATATGGTGTAGCCAAGGGCGTCCCAACAGAGCTGTGAATTCGAACGAAATATCCATCACGTGGAATTTTGCTGGCACCATTTGGGTTTCAAACCAGAGCTCCAGAGTCACCGTCCCCAGGATGGGACAAAACGTGCTGTCGTAGGCCTTGATAGTCCGAGCGATGGAATCATGTGGCCTTCATCGATGCGTAGGGCTCGAATCATGCTGAGAGGGAGGACGTTAACTGCTGATCCGTTGTCTACCAATACTCCGGGGAGCGATATGGTGTTGAGTCGGAGAGTGATGTACAAAGCTTCATTGTGCCCTGAGGCTTCTCTCGGCAGGTCTTCGTCACAGAAGGTGAGCATACTGCCATACAGTCGGGAATCGTAGATCTGGTCTCTATCCGGAGAAGGAGAGTCATCAAGCCATCCGTTTCCTGTCTTCCTCTTGTGAGGTAAAGCTTTTGCTGGTGCCTCGAGATTGTGTTGAGGCTGCTTGTGGCGGTGGCCACTCTTGGTTAGCACGTTGATTGAGTGTGAGTGCCAAGTTGACTTTGACTTTCCTTTGCCGGCCCCAGCTCTGAAGTTGAGCAAATTGATTCTTGGCTGATCCTGCGGGAGGTTAAGCTTCTGACTGGCAGTGAGATTGTCAAGATTTGAGGTATTTCGGTGTCCTGAGGCCTGAACTCTGGTGTCAGCAGGACTTTTTAGCTTTCCCACCCCTGTCTTCTCTAAAGCTGCATGGCCAGCAGGAAGGGAGGACTGGCTGGAGTAGAGTACGTAGTAATCGAAACTCTCGGATGGCTCTCCAAGTGTACCCACACTGGTATCTCCAGCTTCATATCTTTCTCTCAGTTTCTGTTGAGAAGACTTCTTCTTCAGCTTTCTGGGAGAATTACCCCTGATCATGTCTTGGGACTCGTACTCAAGGCATTCGGAGCAATCAAAAACATCGTAACTGATGTGGACATTTGATGAGGACCGGGCTGGAAGAGGCGAAGGAACTGGCTCTGCGGCAATCTTCTTTGGCACCCATTCAATGGAGTTCACACTTTTGTTGTTCGGAAAAGGGTTTCCGACTGTATTAGGTCCACGGGGATGCTCCAATTTTCCTTCCTCTATCAAATTCTGAATTTCATACCGTAACCCCACGCAGTTGTCTGTGGTATGGCCATGATACTAATGGAAGGCACAGTACATGCTCTAGTCAGCGTTGACTACGGAATTCTTAAGTTTGTAGTTTGCAACGGGTTTGAGGAGGCCTTCCTTGATCAACCATTCCAGCATCTTACTCAGCGGCATGTCCAACTTGTCGAAGTGTACAGCAGGCTGCTTCGGAGTGGAGTTGTTGCTTTGTGGGACTGGGTTTCTGTTGCCCGAATGCTGTCCCTGATGGATGTAGTTGACAGACATATCTTTCCCTTTGCCTGGGGCCGGTGCGGGATTGAATTCAACTGCTGATCGGTATCTGTATGGCTGTGTAGTAGCCAATTTTTCCTTGAGATCCTTCTCTAACTGTGAGCCGGCATTGACCATGGCCCGGAGATCTGGGAAAAAGTGATGACTGATGAGAGTTCTGATGGACGGTCTTAAGCAGGACTTGAAGATCCGCATCTGTTCATCCTTGGAGAGTGGCTCCATGATCTCAGAGAGTTTCCAACTCCACCTCTTGTAGAATTCTCCGACGCTTTCATCTGCTTTCTGTTCGGTGGTGATTAAGTCCTCACGACTTGTTTCCCACTCCAGGTTGGATCAGTACCGTTCTAGGAAGATGTTACTGATCTGATCCCAGGTATGGCGGTCTGCAGGCTTGACCCTTAGGAACCATCGTAACGCTGAACTTTTGAGCGTATGCTGGAAGTGATCGGCCATTTGCTGGAGGGTTGCTCCTTTCACTCTTATGCCGAGAACTTAGGTGTCAACAAGCGTTTGAGGACATTCGGTTCCGTCAAATCGGTCCATCTCCGGCATTCTGAACTTGGCGGGGAGAGGCGTGACAATTCCCAGATCTGTGGATCTGAGCGTTTCTTGCTTTGAGCTGCTCATGTTGGCTTTCAGGTCTTTCATCTATTCGACCATCTAGGCTAAGGTTGGGTCCAGTGGTGGACTTTGAGGCTCGGCGCAGGGTGCTACCATGTGAGTGGTAGTGATTGGAGGTGGAAGGCTTGATATATGTGGATATATGGGGGCCTTTTCTGGACTGTATCGGGGTTTGTCCCCGGTGTTTTGGGATTCGTGTATAGGCAATGGGATGAACCCAGGAGGGTATTGAAGGATATTGGCATCTGTTTGAGATGGTCCAGTGGTGCGCTGGTTGTACTGAGTGATGGGAGTAGTACTGGCATGGCCGTATATGACGGGGTTGCCCTGAGAGGTGGCAACGTGAAGCCTAGGTCGGCTGTTTCCTTGATTCGAAGGCATCCCCGTAAGTTGGTGGGGGAGGAACCTAGTTGAAGGTTTTAGGAACTAGTTTCGGGGAATCGTCGTCCTCAATTATGACGAAAGTACCATCTGACTGGGGGATAGCTGCTATACCTCGCTCATTCAGAAGCTGTACCACGAAATTCTGCTGATCTTCTTTCTGCCTCTTGTGAACCTCACAAGCCCGGATGGCTTCTTCCAATGTCATATCTGTTAGCGGTGGTGGGGGTCCATCCCCGTCACGATTTCTCGGTGAGCTAGACATGTCGGATATTCTGGCTGAGGGAACTGAGGGAACCGAAGAGGCTGTCGCCGCCGTAATGCTTGTGACTCTAGCGAGGCGGCCGGGTCGGAATTCCACTTTACGCACTTTCTGCTCGCTGCAGGGAACAAAAGGCAGGGTTTAGGCTTCGAAAAGGGTATTTGGCTCAGGGTTTCGGGCTTGTGCAATGTGCAGTTACCGATTAATGTTTACTTAAAACGTATTTTCTCAGAATCCTAATCGGTTGGAAAAGATCGTGTCTTCTTTTTTGCAACTAACCTAAGACTCTAATCAGTTGATCTCGTCACTACGTTTATAAGCCCCTCGTTTCCATTTGTAGATCATCTTCTCGGGATGGACAATCCCGAGCGAGGGTCCTATAAGGCAAGCGAGTTCCACCGATAAAGGAAAAATTGAACTTAAGGCTAGCTGATCACGCAAACTTTCAACGTATGTGACACGCGGGCCACAGTCAAAGTCAACGTCCTTAAGTTAAGGCGGGGATCGTGCCAAAATTTCGGCATGACCTCTCCTGACTCGCTTGCGCGAGAGGCCTTAGCTTTTGGCATTGGTCAAGTTGTGGCTGGCACGGTGCATACATTGAGGGTTTGGTGACATGGTGTCACATTGAACCTTCGGGTATATTTTTCGGCAGAGCTCCGCGTCAAAATCAAGGCTAAAAAGCTCAAGACTTCGGGTCGGGAACGACCTTCACCCTCAATCTTTCGAGCTTGACTCGTGACGGAACCCGGCGTAAAAAATATACACTTAGGCTTTATGACACGTACTAAGTCAAAAACCAACCGGGGTCTTGGACGAAGTGTCACACAAAGAGTGCATGGCTTACACGGGCTAGGATGGGCTGTTTGGGACGACCCCGTGCGCGCTTGAAAGGTGTCTGGCAGACCAACCGAGCAGCAACTGAACGGTCATCCCGGGTTATAGGTCGTAGTGTGCAGTGTACCGAGGCAGCAAGTGCACGTGAAGTGCGGGGTACCGAGGCAGCAAGTGCAAGTAGTGTGCGGTCACTAAAATTCTTTTTCTGAGTAAAATAGAGATTTTCAGAATGTGTCTTAAAGAATTTCATGCGCAGTTCAAAATGTAACATGAAAATCAAATATGAACGGGAATGCAGGAACATGTTGTGATTTTGAAAAAGACAATAATGCAACACCTTTCAAAAAAAAAACCGTTCGAGGTTTAAAGTAACACACGCACACAAAACCGAGGAAGGGTAAATGAAATTTTGACCCACGGAAGGCTTTTTGAAAATAATGGTAGTTTTAAAAAAGTATCCAAGTCCCCATCGGAGTCGCCAACTGAAATTACCCAGATTTTCACGCGCGGCGAAAAGGCGGTTGTCTTTCGCGGATGTGTTGGTGTTTGAGACCTCGCTTTCGGGAAGGAGAGGAGTCGCCACGCGGTTTTGTATTTTGAGCCCAAACGTTGAAAAACGGCTTTTAGTGAAAAAATGGTGTCGTTTTTATTGATAGCAAAAACTTAGGAAAAGGCTTTGAAAAGTGGTGTCATTTTTATTGGTAGCAAAAATGAGGAAAAGGCTTTTTTGAGTACCAGAGATTGTTAGGTTTGGAGGTCACGTTACGTTTCGGGAAGAGTATTTTGAGATCACCCGAAATGCCTCGTATGACGAGTCTTTCTACCTTTCTCGAAAATGTGTGCGTGTGTGTGTGTGTTTGCATTTTGAAAATGGGGGCTTGAATGACAAGCTTAATCTTGGTTTGAATGTCAAACATTGATTTTTGTGATTCTGTTTGAAAAGGCGAGCGTTTAAATGACAAACGTCGGTTTTGGAGTTTTTTAGGAAAAGTGGCGCAAATGCTGATTTTGATCTTTTTAAGTGTCAAATGTTGACTTTTAGGAGAAGAGCGTTTGAATTTCAAACGTCGGATTTTGAGTTTGAAGATGATCGTTTGGATGCCAAACGTCATTTCACGCGTTTTGAAAGAGAGTTCGAATGTCGAACTTCGGTTTTGAATCGGACATTACATTGTTAGCGATTTTACGGGATAAAAGCATTAAATGAAATTTGAATGTCAAATGTCAGCTTTTAAGTTTGAAGATGATCGTTTGGATGCCAAATGTCATTTCGCGCGTTTTCAAAGAGAGTTCGAATGTCGAACTCCGGTTTTGAACCGGGCATTACATTGTTAGCGATTTTATGGGAAAAAAGCATTAAATGATATGCAATCAACGAATCATTTTTGCAACTCGGACTTTGATAAGTAAATACTATCACGAGCCAAACGGCTCGGACTTGTAAATGACAATATTTAAAGTGCGGTATCGACGGAATCAAATGACCCGGAATTGTAAAGTGCGTTCAACGAGCCAAACACTTCGGAATTTTAAAGTTGCGTAAAAGTAAATGACGATCAACGGATCAAACGATCCGGAATTTGTAAATGACATGAAAGTAAATGACGTTCAACGGATCAAACGATCCGGAATTGTAAATGACATAAAAAGTAACGGAACGGGGCCGGAACGCCGTTTTAACCCGAGATTACTTCTCTTGCAGGAAGAGAAGAGGATCAGGGACTAAAACGTATCGGACCCCGTTAGACGGTGAGGTCTACATTTCAACAACGTTCATCCGAAATGGTTGTAGTGACTGGCGCGTAAACCGAAACGGAACGAGAGTTTAGGGAGTGAGAGTGTTACCTATGGCTAGGGGTTGACTCTTTTTGACTCGGGAGGCTTATACGGGATATGATTTAGTGTTTGGAACGGTGTTTCGAGGTGTTTTGGTTTGTGTTTGGTTGAAACGCGGAGTTTTCATGCAAATCGAGGCAAAACGGGGCTCGAGGGAGGTTGAAACTGGTTTGGGCCGTGGCTAGGAGAGAAAATGGAGTAAGTTTTCTTTTTCTTTGTTTGTGTTAACATACCGCTGTATTTATAGGTGAAATTTGCAAAAGAGTCCGGACGGACTTAGGCTGAATTCTAGGGGGTTTTGTGAAACTTTGGAAACTGGAGGGACTTGCTGGCAACTCTGGTTTGCCTGCAAAAGAGTCCGGCCGGACTTGGACTGCATACCAGGGGTATTTTAGTCTTTTCACACTGAAATTTGATTGAGGTTGACAAGGGAGCTGTGGCATGCGTGCCACGTGTCCTGTGACTCACCACGGCATGGAATGTCGTGCCATTATTCCCGATTTTGTCCGTTTTTTAAATAACTGTCAGGAAAATGTCCAAAATGCCCCCGGAAAGTGCTGGAAATGCGTTTTTCAGGAAAAGCTGTACATTTACGTGCGACGACGTGTGTTGAGTACGCTTTGACGTTGGGATGCACGGGGCAGTCCCGGGACGTCTCGTTTGCTTGAGAACGGGGAGCTTAACGGGTTCCGGTTAACCTGGAGCGGGCCAGTTAACGTATTCCGGTTAACTTCTAACGGATTTTGGCGATCCGGATTTGGGTACTTACAAGGTCATGTCCAGTACTTTGTTCTCTAACAAGTACCCATAAGTGTAATGTGCATCTCATGCATATAATCATCTCCATGATTATCCATTACCAACATATACTAGTAATTCACAATAACTAGGGACGTAGGTTATTATAATAAACATGTAAACATATAATAAGTCAAATAAACTTTCTCTATGATAAATGATAAAGACGATTACATAGCGGTATTTAGTATAAGTCAAACATAACTAAACGCCTAGGTCATAACACCAACACTTGTTGCCCTTGACTTGGGAAAGTTTCGGGCTTGTGGCTTTAAAGGGCTTCAGCAAGTTGCCCTATTTGTACCTCCAACTTCTTTATCGCAACATCATGTTGTTTCGATGACTGATGATGTTCCATCCTTATTGTATTAATGGCCGCCTCCCATGGCTCTTTCTGCCCTTCTGGGGAGGAGTGTGAAGGGGCTTATTCTGATTACCTTGATTTCCTCCCCATGAGAAGTTGGGGTGATTCCTGCACCCCAGATTGTAAGTATTGCTATAAGGATTATTTTAGGGCGGCCTTGGGTTGTACCCATTCAATGCATGTGCCTGCTCATTCTCAAAAATAAATTGGGAACCACTAGGACAAAATTTATTAGAATGAGTATCTAAACCACATATAGGACATGTATCATGAATAGAATTGGCACTTGAAGAAGCACCATGAGTAGTTAACATATCAAATTTCTTATGAAATTCAGCTATTTGCCTAGCAAGCACTACAAGAAAGCAGGTTATTTACGGCACTCATTTACGGCGGGTGATACACGACCGCCGTATATATTGGTTATATACGGCGGTTGATACGCGTCCGCCGTATATAAATAATATATATGGCGGTATACACAACCTCCATATATATTTGTTATATACGACGGCGTAAGCCGCCTTAAATATGTTATGTACGTACATTTGGCATATACGTATATGAGATTGAAGTTATATACGGCGGTATGTTAGTATCCGCCGTAAATAGATACTTATTTTCGGCGGTTGACACGCGTCCGCCGTAAATAGTACACATATTTACGGCGGTGTATACGCGTCTGCCATAAATGTCATTAAATACCGAGAAACCCAATTTCCCTATTCAGTTTCGCGCTTTCTCTGTCTCTCTTTCTCTCCTCTACCTTACCTAGGGCACGAATTCCTACCGCCAGTGACCGTGAACAACAAATCAGGTATAGCGTGTTTACTGATTTACTTTTAATTTCTGGGTTTTTTTGTTCTTTGTTGTTGCTGATTTCTCTCTCTCTCTCTCCTCCAGCCAGGGAAATTGAAGCTCTCCCGACGTCTAATCGAAGCTCTATCAGGTCAATTTCCCATCTTTCACTTATTCGATCTGTCTGTGAGTTCAATTACGAGTGTTACTGTTTTGCTGTAGTTTAATTGGTTGCATATTGGTGATTTTTTCTTAAAATTTTGGATTTAGTGAATTCAATTTCTAGTCTTTACTACAAGCTATTGAACTTTTCAGCATGAAATTTTTCAAATTGATATGGAATGACTTACCAGATAATCTATATAAGCGTATAGCAATATGAAATTCATATGAATGACTTACCATATTATCATGCAGTTAGTGTTTGATTCTAAATCTTGGTTGCCTGTGGTTGTTATATAAATATTTGAATATTTTGGGCATTTATTTCGGGACGGATGGATTAATTTTTTGCAAATCTCAGTCTCGTACTTGCTAGATACAAAGCTATTGTTAAAAGTAAGATATGACCTCATTATATCCTCTAATGTGGAAAATTTAAGAAGAGAACTTGAGAAGTGGTCTGTTTGCTATTAGAAAACCTTAATGCAGCTGAATGTACAAACATTCAGTAGGGTGAGGAGACTTTTAGGAGTATACTTGTTATTATATGTTACATAAGTTCATAATTTGTTACCAAAGTTGATTAAAATTCAATGATTTTCATTACTTTCATCAAACTTTAAAAAAAATAAAAAAATAGACAATTATTATGGCACGGAGTCAGTCCACTCCAGGTAAGTGAAGAGCATATATGAACCATGCACCCCAGTGGAGTAGACTAAGGAAAAATGGGAGGGGATAGTAGGGTGAGGAGACTTTTAGTGGTTTTAATGGTTGTGGGGACGGTGATTGGGGGGAATTCAAGTGCAAATGATTCTTTCAGGGAATGTTATACAAAATGTTTTCTTTTCTGTATGATTGAGCCATCTCAAACTCTTTGTTCTTGTACTACCCAGTGCTTGAAAGAATGCATTTTCCCTAATCCCAATTCTGCTTCGACTTCTTTGTCTATGAATATGAATTCCCATCATCATCAACAAGAGAGCCTTGGCTTCTGTAAGCTTGGTTGTACCTCCTCTTTATGCTCTAATATCAGCTCTAAACTCAATCCAAGTACCCTTTGTAGACCCTACACAAAAAATAATGTTGCGCACTTCAACCTAGTTCCTAAAAATAGTTCCAAATCTTTTGTCGCATGTGCATCAATTCTTTTGCACATCAACCTAGTTCCTTAAATTAGCTTCTCAATTAGGGGGGGGGGGCTTGTGAGAGAGAACGAATGAATGTTGTCATGGGGTTATACTATATCATGGGCCCAAGCTCGACTAATAGGCTAGGCTTCAACAATGCATATTATCTATATCGAGCCAAAAGTTGTACATATTTAGACTATGTTTTTTATGAGTTTATTTTTATTCTAAAATTTGTGTCTCTCGGTCTTATATATAGGTTGTATTTTAACGTTAAAAATATCAAGTCAAGTCATATATGGACAAAAGTTGGATTGATTTGGGTAATCGAATTTCAAATGAGTATATGTCTGGGGTTGATAACTTTCTCGATTTTGCATTCTCAAAAAAGTCTGTTGGTGTTAAAGAAATATATTGTCCTTGTAAAAAATGCTCAAATCGTTACCAAAAAGACCGTGCAACCATGAAATCACATTGTATTGAAGTGGGATTTCAAAAAGATTACAAGAATTGGATTAGGCATGGGGAAGAGTACATTTCGGCGTATAAGAATGATAATAATGATAGGACAACTGAAGATGGCATTGAAATTGGATTGGGCGTGCAAGATTGTATGAGGCGAATGGTACATGAAGGGATGGGAATGTCGGATAGTAACCAGCCAGGAATTGAAGAAATCGTACAATCAGATGCAGCCACCGCAAAGTTTCTTAGACTTTTGAGAAATGCTGATCAAGCCTTGTGGGAAGGGTGTGATAAGTTTACAGTACTCTCATTTATTGTAGAACTTATGCACTGGAAGGCTAATTATCGAGTGGTCGATAAGGGATTTACTTTTTTATTAAAAAATTTCATTAGGGCATTGCCTCAGTCAGCGAAAGTGCCAAGTTCCTATCGTGAGGCGTACAAGATGACTGCAGATTTAGGTTTTAGTTATAAAACGTGGGACGTGTGCATTAATCATTGTATGTTGTTTCGAAATGAAACTAAAAAACTTACTAAATGTGAAATTTGTGGAGCCTCTAGATATAGGCAACAAGAAGAAGGGGGTAGCGGTGAAGGTGTGGAAACAAGTGGCAAGAATAAACTTCCCAAGCAGGTAGCGATGAAGAAAGTATGGTATTTTCCCTTAAAGCCAAGGTTGCAAAGGTTGTATTGGTCATCTAAGACCGCGACACTCATGAGATGGCATGTCGAGAAAAGAATAGATGATGGTGTCTTTGAGGCATCTGAGACTCTCGTGCGTGGAAGGGATTCGATGAACGTTATCCATTATTTTCAAGTGAAATTCAGAATGTTAGATTGGGATTAGCATCTGACGGATTTAATCCTTTCAGAATAATGACTATATCTCACAGTACTTGGCCGGTTGTGCTTATGCCATACAATCTTCCACCTTGGTTATGCATGAAACAACCATATTTCTTCTTGTCGGTGCTTACTCAAGGCCCAAAAGGGCCAGGCAACAAGATAGATGTGTATATCCAACCGTTAATTGATGAGTTGAAGGAATTGTGGGAAGATGGTATATCAACTTATGATGCATCAAGGAACGAGTTGTTTACTTTACGAGCTTCACTATTATGGACAATAAATGACTTTCCTGCATATGCAATGTTGTCTGGATGGAGCACTAAAGGTGAATATGCTTGCCCTTGTTGCAATGTAAGACCTCAAGCACGATGGTTGGATCATGATGGCAAGTATTGTTATATTGGTCATCGACGCTTCTTGCCTAGGAGTCATGCTTTTCGTAAGGATAAAATCTCTTTTGATGGTACTCATGAAGTGAGAGATAAGCCCAAGTTATTGTTTGGAACAACATTGCTTAAACAAGTTGAAAATATGGAAATAGAGTATAAAATAGAAGATGTTATTAAAAAGAGGAAAAGTGAAGAGGGTGAGAAGCAACAAGCCAAGTTGAAGAAAAGAAAGGTTCCTAAGTTGTGTCACAATTGGAAAAAGAGGAGTATCTTCTTTGAGTTTCCATATTGGGCAAATAATCATGTTCGACATAATCTTGATGTTATGCACATTGAAAAAAATGTGTGTGATAATGTGCTACATACTCTGTTAGGTACTGCGGGGAAATCAAAAGATAATGATAAAGCAAGAAAAGACCTAAAAGAGATGAACATTCGGAAACCATTGCATCTACAAAAGCTTCCATCTGATAAAGAAATTATGCCTCCGGCTCAGTTCACAATGAGTAAGAAGCATAAAGACACATTCTTGAAAGTTCTAAAGGGAGTCAAAGTCCCTGATGGCTACTCGTTAAACATATCTCGTTGTGTACATCTAGAGGAAAGAGCTATTTGGGGTCTTAAGAGCCATGATAGTCATATTTTGCTCCAACAACTACTCCCTTTAGCTGTTCGAAAAGCGTTGCCTACTTCTGTTGTAAAAGCCATCATTGAGTTGGCAAATTTCTTTAGGCAATTATCCTCAAAGTTGAATACACTTGCACATCTCGAAAAGATACAAGATCGGATGGCTGTCATACTATGCACTCTTGAGAAAATATTCCCACCAGCTTTCTTTGATGTTATGGAGCATTTGCCGGTGCATTTAGTCGAGGAGGCCTTGCTAGCAGGCCCAATACAATTTTGTTGGATGTATCCGGTAGAGAGGTACATCCATATTAAATTTACTTTGAAAAAAGTAAATTTCCTTTTTACATCTGGTTTAGCATAAGTAAATATTTTTTGTAGGTTTCTACTTACATTAAAATTATATGTTCGAAATCGAGCCCACCCCGAGGCCTCCATAGCTAAGGCAATTGTGGCTGAAGAATGCATGACTTTTTGTACGCAATATTTGGATGACATTGAGACAAAGTCCAATCATCCTAGAAGAAATGATGATGAAGGTGATGAGTTAGGCCGCTTTGTAGGAAAAGAAGAGGTAATTACCCTTGATTACATCACACGAGTACAAGCGCATAGATATGTGCTTTTCAATACTGAAGATGTTGAACAATACCTAGAGTAAGTGATTCCTTACATGAGGCTTACATTCCTTATATCTTTTATATTTTAAATTAATACTTAATTTATATTTTCAATCTGCTCAGAATGCATCGTGCACATTTGAGGGAGACACTACCTCGTAATCAACGACATCTTATAGAGAAAGAACATAATGATAAGTTTGTTAGCTGGTTTAAGGACTATGTAAGTATGAAACCACTTTCATATGATACTTTCAATTTATCATTTTAAATATTTTCTTTTTAAATTTTGTTTTTTATAAAAGGTATGCACGACGAAAGATGTAGTGCCCGAAAGAATTATAAGTCTTGCATTGGGTCCTCATATGGATGCGAGGCGGTATAAGTCTTACATAATAAATGGTTTTCGATTTCGAGTGAAGGATGTCAATAGACGAAGGAAAACTCAAAATAGTGGAGTCATGCTAAATGCAAGTGTGACAAGTTTTGCAAGCCGAAAGGATAATAATCCCATTATAGGGGATGTTAACTTCTATGGGGAGTTGATTGAGATCCTTGAAATTCGTTATAGCACCTCAATAAGATTTGTATTGTTTAAATGTGATTGGGTTGATAACCGGACAGGTAAGATGGAAGATGAGCAAAAATTTACTCTTGTAAACTTCAATCACAAGTTGTATAAGGATAATTGAGTTGGTGATGAACCATTCATATTAGCATCTCAAGCTGAGCAAGTTTGGTATGTTAAAGATCCTATAGAAAGTGATTGGAAAGTTGTGATGAGGATTACACCAAGAGATAGTTTTGACATATATTCAAATGATGATAAACAAGTTTCAGATTCGATTCCACAATTGGTACCATTTTGCTCACAAAATCTAGATGAAAATGTTGCTAACAAAGAAGCATCGTGGGTGCGAGAGGGAGTTGATGGGGTCGAGATTGAAACTACTAATATCAATGATGTTGATGTTGATATGACCGATAATGATGATGTTGATATGGCCGATAATGATGATGATTAGTTTGAGTATTTTTTTTAGATCTTATTTGCTTACTATTTACTAAGACAATGTTATTACTTATGTTTCATGTTTCAATCAAACTTGTTTTTTTTGTATGGTTGAATATTAATATTGTTACTTCTATATAATATGTATTTGTTTAGATCTTATTTGCTTACTATTTACTAAGACAATGTTATTACTAAAATTTGTGTCTCTCCATCTTATATATAGGTGGGTTGTGCTAAAACTGTAGTGTGGTGGTTCGGTTGGGAATTGGAAGGAGAATTTGATTGTGGGGTGTGTTTATTGTTGCACTTTCTTTGTGATTTGTGTGGAGGTTTTGTAGTTGGTATTTGTGTTGAAAATATGCCTCCTAAGGAGAGAGAAGTTAGAGGGGGTAGCAACAAGAGGGGTAGACAAAACCCGTCGCCCGTAGTCCCAAATGATCCCACTTCCCTTAATGCATCATTGACACCGTTTATGAGATTGATCCAATTGACCTCCGCTCAAAAGAAAAAATGGCGGAATTTGGAGGGTAGGAAATTTCAAGTCACCACTTTCCTTCATTTGTCGGTGTTAAGGGATTTTGGTTTAGAGACGTTAGTAACAGAATTGATGACGCAACCCGGGTTAGGTAATTTCCTGGGGAAGACTCCATCTAAGTATTTGAGATATTCACTTAAGTTCCTTTCAACTTTGGAGGTAGGCAAGGGGTCACAAGAAAATTCTATTCGGTTTTATCTGGATGATGAAGCCTATCGAGTGACTTATGATGAGTTGAGGGGAATCTTTGGGATTGATCAACCGAGAGGAAACTGGGTGGAGGCTGATGGGGCGACTTGTTTTTTTCTTTTCGGAGCTCACAGGATTGCCCTGCAAAAAGAAATACCTTAGGGCTTCTTCTCTTTCTCACCCGGCTTGGAAATTATTTTACAGAGGGCTATCTTTGTCTTGGTTGGCAAATGGAGAGCCCGCTCAATTGAATGTGGCTATGGTAAACCTTTTGCGAATGGGGTTGAGGAGTTTTCAGGTGATTCCTGATTGGGTTGATATTTTTGTTCGGAGATGTGAGGCATTTGCCCTTACCAAAAAGGGAAACATATCAATAGGGGGGATGATCACGTTGATTTCTCAAGCTTGTGTGGGGGAACCAAAACCCGAGGCGATGAGATTGATAGGGGGCACGAGTTTTTATTCTGGAGACTGGCTAGTGGAGTATGACAAGTTTGTGAAGGACCCAAGGGCGACAGACAACAGGTCTTTATTGTTTGAATATGGTACTCCCAGGATGACGGTCCGTTTCAGGGTAGGAGCCACGTTTTCGAGTGGTGAACAGGCCTGGCATTGCCGTATGCCCGATGTTGATGATCAAATGGATCCAGTTGATGAGGAGGATGATTAGGAGCAGGAAGAGGAGGATCAGGAGAGACAGGGTGGTCAGGGAGGAGAGCAGAACCAGAGCCAGCAGGGTTCTTTTGATCAATGGGATACCATGAGGGCATTTCTGGAGGAGCAGGAGCGATCAAGGATCGCTCGGGAGCAGAGCCGACATGCTTTGGAGGATACTAGATGGTGGGAGGTTATCGCTCGGGAACATAGTTGACAGGCTCTAGAGGATGCTAGATGGGGGGAGGTGCAGGATCATTTTGAGGGGTTGGAAGATGAAACTGCCATTTTGGGAGCCCGGTATACACAACTGAAGGCTTGGGCGATGCAGATAGAGCCCCGGAGTTACGAGCCAGTTTCAGAGGATTATTTGACTATGATGCATTCGAGAGCCACTGCTCGTGCACAGAGGCGTTCTTCCCGTCAGACCTACTATCAGGGATAAACCTCCGGCTCTCATCAGTGATGTTATTATTTATGTTTCATGTTTAAATCAAACTTGTTATTTTGTATGGTTGAATATTAATATTGTTAATTGTAATATGTATTTGTTTAGATCTTATTTGCTTACTATTACTAAGACAATGTTCTTACTTATGTTTCATATTTCAATCAAACTTGTTATTTTGTATGGTTGAATTGAATATTAATATTGTTAATTGTAATATGTAATATGTATTTGTTCTGCTTCTTTTGATTAAACTCTTATTTCCTACAGGATCTTTTTGCAGCAGCTCTCTCAAGTTACTTTCCACCTCTGTCATCTGCTTCTCTAGGTACTCCTTTGATGCCTGTACAAATTTGAATATATTAAATGAATATCCAATTTTTATTTTGGGATGTCCCCGCCCCGCTTCCCCACCGATTTGGTACCCGCAGGAGCCCCAGCCCCCCCCCCCCCGTACTATTTTATACTTTTTCTGTATCAAGCAAGGCTTGCCCTATATTGTTGTTGTTGTTGTTGTTGTCATCATTCATATATTATACATGTTAAACCATCCACTATTGTATTAAATAACATGCATTCGTCTTAACCAAACTCGTTGATATGTCATAGGAGTATTTCATTACAAAATATACCCAAAATAAATCATTTCTCGTTTTGGATAGAGTGTTGTACACTTGAAGCCATTATGTAGTTTTGGATACCATTTCTCCTTCTTTTTTTTTTTAATTATGTTTATAGAAGTAGGATTTGTAAGATAGAGAGTAGATTAAGAATTCCTAATTAATCAGTTGTAAAGAGAAAGCTTGGATGGTTATGGAGATTCAAGGAGAGAGGACACAAGTGAAACCTAGGTTAGGCCGGCGATTGGTACTTTTCCCTCTGCCATTACAAGGCCATATAAACCCTATGCTTCAGCTAGCTAGCATACTTCATTCAAATGGTTTCAGTATTACTATCCTTCACACACACTTTAACTCCCCTAACCCCTTTAACTATCCTAACTTTACCTTCCACCAGTTTCCTGAGACCTCTACAAAGAGTGAAGCTGGCTAGGAAGGTTTTGGTGATATTCTTGGTAGTCTTAATCACCTTAATCAATATTTTGCTGAAACATTTCTTGATTGTTTGAGTAGGTTGATATCAGATAATTCCTAGGTCTCTGTTGGGTAATGTTGTTGTAATGAATTACAAGAAGTATGTTGTTTCTGTTTGCTTTTCTCATCCATCTGTTGTTGTTGTTGTTGTTTCTATTGCTGTTGTTCATGTTCTTTGTTCTTTGTTGAGTGTTCTTTGTTGCTATTGTTGTTTCTTTATTCTTTGTTGTTGTTTCTTTGTTGAGTGTTCTTTGTTCTTTGTTGTTGTAGACGCCTACATTTTTTTATTTTTTTTTTGTAAGATAACATGTTAGTGAATACAAAATCACAAAAATAAGCTGATTTTCATATGCATTTTTTTTGGGACGAAGTAGAGTGTATTTTAACTTTCCATATGCATACATCAGTCATTTTTTCATTTGGAGTGTTGTTGTTGCTGTTTATAGGTCTTATATAAGATATATAAGACCAATATATGGTCTTATATAAGATACATAAGACCTATAATAAATTTATAGGTCTTATACCTATATTATAAGACAATTTATGGGTCCTTTACTTGGTTTATCCAATTTTTGTGTTAGAATTGAATTGTCATATGACAGATATGCCGCCAAGGAAAGAATTAATAATAGGTGAGGGCTCAAAAAATAAAGGAAGAGGGCTGGCAAAACCAACCAGAAAATGGGGTAGAGAAAGATTGAATATAATATGGAATGAATATGGACAACCCGTTGGTGGGGACCACGCAAAACTAGCTACTCAGCTAGGAAATTTTGTTAGAAATGGGGAACATTTCCCATTAACTATAGAGTGGCCTCAGATGAACCGTGCAGTTATAGATGCCGTATAGAGAGACGTTCTAGTATGTTGTAATCCATATTCCTTACATAAATCTCTAGTACGTAGTCAAAAGTTTTATGATTCTCTAACAATTGTTCTTTTTTCTTTGTTGAATTGTGTATATAGGATAATACAAATGCGCCTCCAGAGTATTACTCAGTTATGAATATTGCTCTCAATAAACAATGGCGTGACTGAAAATATCAGGTGAGACAAGCATATAATAAGTATTACTCAGTTATGAATATTACTCAGTTATGACTTTGTTATGAATATTACTCAGTTATGACTTTGTAATATGGCAATGTCAGGTGAAACAAATGTATTTGAGGTATGAATCCGACCGGGACGCATTGGCTCACCCACCCCATGCGTGCGTTGCGGGTCAATGGGCTGAACTTGTTGCGATGTGGGGTACAGATAAGGCTCAGGTATATTTCAAATTATTCTCAATCTATTATTGTGAATGTCTTATATAAGTAGTCAAATTAATACTAATATTATCTTTTTTTTTCCAGGAATTATCACAAACAAATAAAGCGAATCGAGAAAAGCAAGCGTGCCTGAACAGGATCGAAAAAAAGTCCCATCCCAAAGTCATAAAATAGGTTTGTCATCGTTCAATTTAGTTCTCAGTTGTCAATTAATGTTTCTTTTTGTATCGTATATAAATATATTTTTTTGGTCAAATGATTCTATTATAAATTGTAGAGAGTAGACGAGGGATTATCAACTGATCGCGTAAGCTTGTTCATATCTACGCGCACGGGCAAAACGGCTGCAGATCAAGAAACCTCTCGTATGATTGTAAGTTAAAGTTTCAAGCTTTTCTGTTTCAGTTTTGTTCTTCTATAGAATACTTTTTTCATTTCTAACTTCATTTTCATAATATTAATTAAAGTTAAAACATTTATATTGAACATGTTGTTTTTATTACAGACTATGTTTAATGATGCAATTGAAGAGCTACCAGAGGAGCAACAAAACTCTCCCAGCAAGCGAGAAAAGATTTTTACAGATTTGATGGGCACTGATGACCACGGGAGATTGCGCTGTATGGGAGGCGGTATTAACAAAACTAAGGTATTTGGTAAAGCCTCAACTTCTTAGACAGTTGTATTGGAGGCGGTGTCATCCGTCAGAGCAGATCTTGAAAGGCAACTTGAGGAGCAACGCCAAATGTTTCAACAACAAATAGAAGATTTGAAACGTTGTTTTATGGAACAATGTGGAAAAGGTAGTAATGAATAGGTGGTTTGTGGATTTTAAAATTTGATTGAGTTTTGGATACATTCAACTATCTTTTTTGTACATGTTAATGGTTATTATGTTTGGTTATTATGGTTATTATGTTTGGATACATTCAACATTGATTTTGTGTTAATGGTTATTATGTGGATTGTAAACATTAATTGCGGGTGTATTTTTGGTTATATACAGGTTGCATTTGTGTGTGTACAGGTTGAATTTGGTTTTTGCGAGTGTATTTTTGGGGAAAGTGAATTATATAGGGATGGAGGGAAAAAAATAGGCTTATTTACGGCGGAACCCTTCATCCGCCATAAATAGTGACCTAGACGACTCATGCCCAAAGGGTCGAGGGGACCTTGGAGGGGTGCAAATGGGACGACTCGTGCCCTAGTGGACGACTCGTCTCTAACAAGTCATTTACGGCGGAACCCTGCATCCGCCGTATAAAAGCGTCATGGACGACTCGTCCACAAAGGGGGGACGAGGGAATCTGGGGGGTGCAATTGGGACGACTCGTGATATATTGGACGACTCATCTCTTATTTACGGCGGTTATATTACCTACCGCCATATAAAGCTTCCTCAAATACACCAGTTGTATAAATACGGTAAATGTATTTCATTTATATACGGCGGTCCATAAAGCCGCCGTACTTGTACTCATTTTATATATGGCGGTGGTATTTCTGCCGTATATAGTATTTACGACGGGATATCCGCCGTATATATTATTTACGACGATGTTTTATACGATAGACTATATACGGCGGACAATCCGCCGTAAATAACATATACGGCGGGGCGCGTTTTATTTACGGCGGTTAAAATCCTCCGTAAATAAGCCTTTTTCTTGTAGTGAAGTTCATTATCCGTGCCCAATTCAAGCACACTTCTCACCTTCTCTCTATTACTCTTTTTTGGGAGTTAGCACCCAACATCTCAAACAAGTCATGAGTCTCTTGCGGTGTCTTGGCTCCTAGAAAGCCACCCGCAGCACTGTCAACCATGGGTTGATTAACAAGATTTAAGCCATTGTAAAAAGTTTGGTTTAACAATGGGAGAGGAAAATTGTGGTGAGGACATTGGACCAACATCATCTTAAACCTATCCCAAGCCTCATGGAAAGGTTCTCCTATTTATTGTGTAAAGCTAATGATTTTCAATCTAAATGTGGCCAATGTGGGATGAGGTAATACTTGCGTAAAACGCGTCATGTAATCTATCCCATGCGCTTATGCTCCTAGGTTTGAGCATCATCAACCAAGTCTTAGCATTCTCCTTCATGGTGTAGGGGAAGTATTCGCACCTCATCTGATCACCAGTCACTCCTTCTTTTCCTGGAAAGTGTGACACTGTCATCATATAGTCTCTCAAGAAGGTCAAAGGGTCATCGGTCGAAAAACCATGATAATTGGGTAACATTGCAAAATATTGACCCTTGACCTCAAAGTTCTTTGCTCCTTCGGACATCACAATACAAGACACCAATGTGTCTACCTTAGGACATAAGAAGTCCTACATTCTTTGAGCCGGTGGTGCTACCATCTCGGCTTTTATTTCTTCCTCTACCCCGGTGGTAGAGGGATTAAGCTGTAGGTCAATTTCAAGGGGACTGCCCTCTTTTAATTCTAATTTCTTAAGACACTGACCTAGTTTATCAATGTCATCGTTCAATGACTCCAAGGTAATCAAAGAATGTCGACCAAGCTTGCACTAAGAAATTAACTTGTTCAATCACAACAAGTCTGCGACAGCGGCGCTAAAACTTGATGGAGGAAATCTCCCTCCAATTAAATTACCTAGCAATTGCACTAGTTTATCAATGTAGTAATATGCAATTGCAAGGTTCGAATATACATAGACTTATGGATGAACAAGTATACTTTAGTATTGCAATAAGTAACCAAGAAGGGTTTTGATTAGATTTATTATTAATCTAAAAAAGCATGAATTTAAAACAAGTAAAAGAATAAAGAAAACAAGGGATTCAAGGATTGAGGATCATAATAATTATCACAATATACTATTATTTCAAAGGGGATAAAGTAAATCAATATCATTCAAGGGTTGGTTCACAAAAGATTAGGGTTGGGATGTTGATATATTCCGCTAGGTCAATACATGCATTAGAACCCTAATGATTTCTCTCTTTGTTAATATATTCTGCTAGGTCAATACAAACATTAAAGAGATCCAATTAAAATCACAAGAACACAAGAACTTAAATTTGTTTGACTTTCGTTAGGTCCTCAAATAAAGAGTAGGTCTCCGGAGAAATGCGTTTCTCTATAAGTTATGGAGAAACGTGTTTTTCCAAAAAAAAAATTTTTTTTTTTTTTTTGCATTCATTAAAAAAACTTCAGGATATCAGTCTCAAAGGTTCTGGATATCCAGAACCATTTGATCATGATATCCAGAAGTTATGTTAGAATGGGACCAACACATACCAACTTTCTGGTCATGGTCTTCACTTTTTTCTGGATATACTTTTCACTATTTTCTGGATATACTTTTCACTGGTTTCTGGATATAGATTTGGCCAAGGTCATGGTCAATACAAAATTTCTGGATATCCTTTCTCTTAATTTCTGGATATACTTTTTAGTGATTTCTGGATATATATATATACTTGGTCAAGGCCAAGGGCTAAGGCAAGGCCATGAGTAATACAAATTTTCTGGATATCAACTTAAAAAGATTCTGGATATCACTTTCAAAGAGTTCTGGATATCCAGAACATTTAATATTTATATCCAGAAGCCTTTGAAAAAGGTTCTGGAAATCTAGAGAGCACTGACGGGAACGATGGAAAAAACCCGTTTCTCCATAAATTATGGAGAAACACGTTTCTCCCTAGATTTTGGCTCAAATAAATCATTAGAATATTGAAACCTAGATTCAATTAACATCCGCTAGGTCATCAATTAAATCTATTTTCCTCAACAATGGTTAATGAATAAATCATCCACGCTAGTGCAATAGTTTATACCCAAATAAATTCAACAATCAAAGAGTATATTAATCATACTATTGATCTAAAAAATGATCCTTAAAAATGTTGAGAAGAACAAGAATGAGAAAGAAGTTGGAAGAATTAAATTCATAGCATAAATATCAAATTATTATTTCCCAATCCACGAACCAAGAATTTATCCGCAAAGGGTCATAAAAGAGAAAACAAAGAAATAAAATAAGAACTTAAAACATGGATCTTGATCCTTCAATCCTTGTTTACAATCCTCAAAAGTCTAGCAAAACATAAAGAAATTACATGGCTAGAAGTTTTCTATTTATAATAGGGATAAAGAGGTGTCAACATTTGGAAAACATAAGAATTCCTTATTGTAAAAGAAAAATCCAAGGTGCTAGGCGAAATTTCCCTTCAGGTCTTTGAGATTTTAGAGATTCCAGAAAAATCCTCCAATTATGAAAAAATACCCAAAAAGTCCCTAAAATTAATTCACAACAAGTCCCTCACTTTTTTGTAAAATTCCCCTGAGGTCCCTGGCTGTGCAGCTGCACAACAATTGGTTTGTGGTTGCACAAGTAGGGCGCAGGTCTCTTCGTGTTTTGTTCCCATGTGTGCGGGCGCACCGTGTTATGGTGTGCATAGAATTTGCCAAATTTTCGGAGGAAATAACTTCTTCATACGAACTCCATTTTGGACGTGTCATACGTTGGAAAGATCTCGACAAGTAATATCCAATAGAATTGAATTCTTAGGGTCATCTCCACTTTGTTCTTCTATAATTTCCATTCTTGTCCTTTGACGCTCTGCTTTTAATCGTCCCTTTTGTACTCCTTAAGATCAATATTCGTGACTTTCTCATTCTTTTCCCTATGCTCATAAACACTCCAAAAATCCATCAAAACACCCAAGGTTGAGAATCAAATTGTTCTAAAGATATACTCCCTCCGTCCCATTACAAACCACAAACTTTCCTTTTTGGTCGTCCCATTACAAACCACAAACTTCCTAAAATGGAAAGGAATCTTTACTATTCCCTCCACTCATTCTCTCTCCTACATTATTTTAATACTCACAACACCATTATAATTCACTATTCCCTCCACTATAATTCACTTTTCCTTAATTCCCGTGTCTACAGTAAATTTCCCATTACTAATGGGACGGAGGGAGTATGTCATTTGTATGTGTCAAAACATATCCATTAAATGCCAGATTTGACACTCAAAGGCTTCCACCTTGCCCTGTGTTCCACCTCATCCGTGAATGCAATTGAAACAACTTTGAATGACTATGAAGAGGAAATGCCCGAGGAGATCAAGCTAAGCTCAGATTCGCTTAGAAATTGGTACTCAACTGGGGGACCTATGGAAACAAAACAACTTATGATTGAGAAGATAGCCTACACACCCAACGTCCCTAAATAACCTGAATTGTTGTCTTTCACTTTTGAGTCTAGTTGGGCCTCCGTTGACATCACCCTTGAGGACATTGAGGCAATTTCTGAGCATGTATTCCCTTTCCGTGTTGATGAGAAATTTGATATTTTCGAGTACCCCGAGATTTCAAACGTCATAATCGATGAATTAGCTTATAATGAAGATAATAAACTAGTTAATAATGAATCATATGATGAAACATACCATGAAAATAATGAAATCTTAAAAGAATTGGCTCAGCATGTTCGTAGTCATGGTGAAAATGGGCCAGGGGTTGATGACGAGTTACATATTATTAATCTTGGTATCGAGTCAGAACCAAGGGAGACAAAGATCAGCAACTTCTTCAAGGGGGAAGAGAAAACTGCACTGATAGCACTACTCAAAGAATATGTGGATGTGTTTTCTTGGTCCTATCAAGATATACCGGGGATAGATCAAAAGGTAGTAGAGCACAGAACTCTGCTCACGCCAGATGCCAAGCTAGTTACGCAGAAACTCTGCAAGATCAAGCCAGAATGGTCACTTTAGGTCAAAGAAGAGGTTATGAAATTGTTCAGCGTGGGGTTCATCATGGTGATTGAGTATCCTACATGTTTGGCCAACATAGTGTCCAAACGGAAAGCAAATGGAAAGGTTCAAGTCTGTGTGGATTTCATGGATTTGAATAGGGCATCACCGAAGGATGATTTTCCGCTCCCGAACATTGATATGCTTGTGGACACCACAACTACTTATGAGGTCCATTCTTTTGTGGATGGGTTTGTCGGGTATAATCAAATTTTGATGACCAAGGAAGACCAACACAAGACAACATTTATCACTACATGGGAAACTTTCTCTTACACTGTCATGTCGTTTGGGTTGAAGAATGTTGGGGCTATGTACCAGTGGGTTGTCACATAACTCTTCCATGATATTATCCATAACGAGATTGAGGTATACGTAGACGACATGACCATTCACTCCAACACCATGGATGGCCAACAGCTGATTGACTTGAGAAAATTCTTCGAAAGGCTGAGAAAGCACAAGATAAGACTAAACCCTGCAAAATGTACATTCATTGTAATAAAGGGGAAGGTCTTGGGATATATGGTCACAGAAAAGAGAATTAAAGCAGATCCCTCATAAATAAAAGTAATAATTGATATGTCTCTACTAAAGACTCAGAAAGAGATCAAATGGTTCATGGGCCATTTGCAGTATATCAATCACTTTATACATTAGCTAACAACTATGTGTGAGCCCATTTTCAAGCTACTTAAAAAGAATGCCTCGATGGTATGACAAGAAGTATTCTAAAGAATGTTTGAAAAATTAAAGCAATACCTGACATGTCCACATATGCTAGTTCCACTGCACAAAGACAAAACTCTATTGCTTTACTTGACAGTGAATGATGACGCCTTAAGGGCTATGCTTGCTCAAGAACAGAATGACTCCACCAAGGAAAATGCCATCTTCTTTGTCATCAAGAGATTACAGGGTAGAGAACATAATTACACAGCCTTTGATTAACCGTTTGCAGCTCTAGTCAGGTTGACCAATAAATTGAAACACTTCATGGAAGCATTCCCAATCAAGTTAGTGGCAAGGGTTGATCCGCTCAGATATATCTTTGAAAAGCAATTTATGTCGACAAGGGTGTCCAAGTGGTACTTCATGCTTGCAAGTTATGATATCACTTATGTCACACTAAAATCTATCAGGGGGAAGGTGTTAAGTGATCAAATTGTCGAATTTCCGTGTGACAATGTGAAGGGGAGATCTGCAATTTCCTGATAAAGATGTAATATGCACTACATCTGAAAATAAGTGGAAACTTTTTTCCGCTGGAGCAGCAAATAAGAGGTGATCCCAAAGACGTGTACACCCCAATAGCAGTCCGACTGGAATTTGATGCCATCAATAATACAGCTGAATACAAATCTTGCATTGCTGGATTAAAAGTCGTAGTAGAATGAAATGTTCAAGAGCTAGAAGTATTCATTGATTCTTTATTCATCGTAAAACAAACATCGAGCAAGTGGAAGATTCAAATCCTAAACTATGATGGTATGGATCACACCTCGAGGAGTTGTTAGCACAATTTTGGGATGTTACTTTTTATTACTTACCAAGAAAAAAATAATAGATTCGCTGATGCTCTAGCCACAATTGCTTCATTGGTGGAAATTCCTAAGGGGAAAACGGTGAGGCCCTTCAAAATTTCAAAGTTAGCTACCCCGACATTTTGCGTGGTGGTTAAACTAGACTGAGAAGAGCCCGAACAAGCATGGTATACATACATTCAAAACTCCTGACAGATGGAGCCTATCCTCACAACAGCGATAAGAAGAGGAAGTTGGCTCTACAAAAATTGGCATACCGGTATGTGATGATAAGGGATCTGTACACAAAAGGCACTATAAAAGGATCAATCGCAAGTGTTCCAACAAAGCAGAAGCAGAAAAAGTCATGAACAAAATGCATGAAGGAGAATGCGGACCTTACATGAATGGGGCAATGTTAGAAAATAAAATCTTTAGATAGGGATACATCTGGACCGTACTAGAAATGGATTGCATAGAGAAAGTCAAGAAATGCATGAAATGTCAAGTGTACGCAAATCTTTGACATGCTCCCCCGTCTCAGCTATACAACATAACTATTCCTTGGACTTTATCTACGTGGGGAATCAACATCATTGTCAAAGTCCACCCGATTGGTTCTTATGGTCAATCTTTTGTTTTGGTAGCCGTTGATTACTTCACCAAGTGGATTGAAGATATAGTTTACAAACGCTCAATTTGAAGAAGGTAGTAGACTTTGAGAAAAACAACATCCTATACAAATATGGGGTACCCTTCGAAATCATATTAGATAGTGGGTCTCACTTTGAGAAATACATGGATGCTCTTCTCATCAAGCATAAAATTGGCAATCATAAATCATCTCCCTATTGCCCACAGACCAGCGGGGTAGTCGAAGCGACCAATAAGACAATTGAGATGATTATCTAAAAAATCGATGTAAATGAAAGGGATTGGCCAGATAAGATAACATTGGTGTTATGGGGTTACTGCACTTTTGTCAGACCAGCAACACAACAGGCGAAAGGTCTTACACATTGGTATATTAATAGGATGGAAGCAGTGTTACCAGTCTAACTCGAAGTGCCGTCCCTTAGAGAATTTCAAGAAAATCAGATCAACGTGGTCGAATGGCTTCAAAACAAATATGAACAGTTAGCACTGCTAGATGAAAAATTGCTAAACGCATTCGAGTGCTCAAGGGCTTATCAACAGCGCATGGCTAGAGCCTTCAACAAGAAAGTGAAACCCAGAGACATCAGAGCTGGTTGTTTAAGGTGGTGATCGACTGCCAAGTGAAGTGAACATGGACAAACTGAAGCAGTTCAAATTGTAACAAATGGTGGAAATAAAGCTCACTAGGTTGAAAACCAGAAAGGGAGGCTTAGGAAAAAATTAGAGCAAAAACGCAAAAATGAGAACATTCGGATCCGGTCTAATCAAACAACGAAATACTACATTCCATTTCAATAATATGTAATTTATTTATTCCTTGTAACATTTTTTACCATTACAATGAACTTGCTAAAATAATAAAAGACATCAATAAATAAATCATTGGTCTGTTAATGGAAATCTCATGGGTACTCCTAAATCTCTACATTCTCTTTGACTTAAGGTTTTCACCCTTAGATTTATCCTCTCTGTCCCTCTTGTGTGAGCTTGAAGATTCATATGTCTCACCTAGCCTACAAAAACAGAAGGATGGACTCAGGTCTTCTTCGCAACAAGTCTCCTACGATCATAAAAGTCATCTAAAGGTGATCCAATCGGGTTCTCCAGGATTTTGTGTGGGTCAGCTGCAGCTTCCCACTCTCTCAAGGTCCGACTAGGCTCGAACTTATCCTTCAAAAGATCTACACAAAGCTGGTCTATCAAAGTTATGCAGTATTAAGAGTATTAAAGAGCCAAATGATATAAGCCTAACAAAGGAAAATGCTACCATGATACTTGGGGAGGTTAGTCTAATGATCTCTTCCATCATGCCAAGCTGCTCACAAATGTCGTGAGATCTCTGAACCCATATAAGAAACGGGATGGACAGGTCCACTGCCTGTTGGTCAAAGATCTGTTGCAGCTTGAACTGTTCGAGAACTCAAAGGAGCTGATAAAAGGATGAGCCCCTCAAACTCGGTAAGACCACATGCTAAAAACATGGGGTCCGTCCCAAATCCGCTGAATCTTCCAAAATTAGGAGCCCAGACAATGTCTGCAGTAACTCGATCAGCAAAGAACATCTTCTACTCTTCTTCGGTCTTATCCTTGATAAGAAGACCCCGACAGTGGATGGAAAAAAAAAGAGACAAGTCAAAATCTGGAGCCTATAATAAAAAATGCTCATGTAGACAAATAGTCAGAAGCAAGGGGATACCACGCCACATCTCCCCTGTCCAATGAAGCTCATCTAACCCATATAGGGTCTCTCCGAGAATCAAGGGTACAATGTTGCACTCTTTTCTTTTTGCCTAAAGGGCAACCTCAGCTAACAAATCATCAGAAAAACCCAGAGGGGTTACAAAGTGAACAAGCAAGCAAAGCATTTCTCTTGAAAAACCCAGAGGGGTTACAAAATTTAACTGTTGCCTTGGGAAGATCAAATTCAGGCTTCAACAACCTAAGAGTAAAAAGGATGCAAAAGCCGAAATCCATGACGAAGGCCTTTCCAGCATTTGGCTTGAATGAATATAAAAATGTTCGCAAGTTGGTCCTAAAATCTTCCATTACCTTCGCATCAATACACCAAGAAGGTGGTGCCATTGAGGATTCAAATGAAACTTGGGCTTTCAGAATGCTCTCACGGAAGAATAAAATGGGTTAAAATGGTTGTTAAAAAATGTCTGGTCAACTCAGGGGCTAATATTATAGTTGTTGGAAGATGATTTACCAGAAATTGTCAAGGCAAAAAAATCCGGTTGCCAGACTTGGGCGAGTCCCGCACCTCTTAGAAGACACGCGCGAGTCACATCAAGAAGGCCCGAAGCGCATGAGTTTCACTTTACCTGTGAGTTTGAACGGGATACATCAGTCCAAAACAGAAGCCTAGACATGTTTGCCTTCAGTTCCAGACATGTGCAGAGAAAATATGACATCAATATCAAATACCTCAAGTACGAAAAAACAACACTTTAAGGCACACAAAACTTGTAAAATGGTCTCACATGTAGATTAAATCTAACTGGGCATAAAATTAATGTAAATAAGACTAGGAAAAATAAAAATTAATTGTTCACATGAGTGTTTACTTCTCTCTCTCTCCCTACTTCAAAAGCGAAAAAGCAAATGAAAAGTAGGGGCTTCTAATGGCCTACAAAATGGTAACTGCTCTCCTCCATGGAACTGTCATAATTCTCCAGTATGTACATCTCATCCTTAGCATCTTCTCTGGAGAGTCCTTACTCGGGCGTTTGTCCCTGCCTCTCCCTCAATCAATGGTCCATTTAACCAACTGAACATCATTATTAATATCTATAGCAGCATCTAGGCAACATCTGCCAAAGCCACATGTAGCACGACACATACCTTTATGAAGCCCAGCGAGTTTCACCAGCAACATCATCATCAGACAAGTTTCACCCAAATCTTTAGCACTCTTGAGAACTCACAAAAGCGGATTCCCCATCAGTCAAAATCTGAATCAGTTACAAAAAATAAAGCAATCATGACAATTCAAAATTTTAACCAGCGAAGTCAACTCAACAGTTACATCCGTTATAAGCAATTGGTGTAAGTTCTCTGGACATTCGACCACACTTTTCTACTATAGATGTACACTATGGTCATCCGTACTCCTCACTACAGTGGTACACCAACCAGTCATCTACATCAGACATTCTAGTCATTGTAAGTAAGTTATAGTGTTGGTCACTACTACAAGAAAAATGGCTTTTCTCGGCACTTTTAATCCGGCACTTAATTTTGTGCCACCAATTTTCGGCACTTTTTTAATAAGTGCCACAAATTTCCGGCACTTTTCAGAAACTGCCACAAATATCCGGCACTTTTTTAGAAGTGCCGCTAATTTTCGGCACTTTTACAAAAGTGCCGCTAATTTTTCGGCACTTTTTTAAAAGTGCCGCTAATTTTCCGGCACTTTTGAAAAAGTGCCGCTAAATTCCCGGCACTTTTGAAAAAGTGCCTCTAATTTCCCGGCACTTTTACAAAAGTGCCGCTAATTTTTCGGCACTTTTTTAAAAGTGTTGCTAATTTTTCGGCATTTTTTTTGTGAAATACAAATAAATATAAGAGGTGACAATATTTCATTGAACACACAAGCATTCACGTAGATCACTAGCTCAAAACATTTTCACCATTAAATACATTACATCCAATGGTCCAAATTCATCCCACAAAAAATAAAAGCATACTTTTCTATGATTCGCTCATTATTGTTCACATGGATTGCCAATAAATCAATCTATACCATTAATTTTACAATCAAATTCAATGGTCCTAATTCACCCACATTTCCTAAACAAAACCCTACCCACTTCACTACTCCCTCATCTCTCCTTCTCCCTCGTCTCTCTCTGCGCCTCCCTCATTTCCACGCCTCCCTCATTTTTCCTTCAACCTGAATTGCATCTTCTTCTCCTCTAATGCACCCACTTTTCTTGCTAGCACCCTCATCTCTCCTTCTCCCTCATTCTGCGCCTCCCTCTTCTTCCTAGAAACCTTCATCTTCTTCTCCCTCTTTCTGTCCTACTCCGACGAACATAACTCTTTCTCCGCTAATTATTTTCTGATCTCCACCGTTCAGAATGGGCGCTTAGGGGTTGCGAACAAACCATGAAATTTTGAAGAAGATCCAACGGTTAACGAAGCGGGAAATTGCTTTTTTCTGGGTATGATTTGAGCAGTTCTTCTCCCTCTTTCTGTCCTACTCTGACAAACATAACTCTTACTCCGGTAATTATTTTCTGATCTCCACCGTTCAGAATGGGCGCCTAGGGGTTGCAAACAAACCCTGAAATTTTAAAGAAGATCCAACGGTTAACGAAGCGGGAAAACGTTTTTTTCTGGGTATGGTTTGAGCAGTGACGGGAATTCTCGTTTTTGTTTTTTTTTTTTGAATTTTTAAGGTATGTTTAATGTTGTTTTCTAGATCTATATTTCAAGATCTGATTTTTGAATTAAAAATCTGATTTTTGAATTTTTAGAGATGGAGTGTTGTGGTGGATGGATGGTGTTGTATGAATGGTGGTGGTTCAAAGTGTAATTGTTGAATTGTTGTATATATTCTCAGATATGTGTGCTTGCTAATGAACTTTTGTTTGTGACTTTTTGCAACATTGAGGTGGTTAGTGGCGGTGGTGGTGTTTGGTGGTGGCTTTGGGTGATTAAATATTGACAGCCAAATGAAATTGTAGTTGATTTTAGAATTAATTTATTTGTAAGGGATTAAATTGAAAAGAAAAATATATAAAGACTAATTTGAGTATATGAGAAGTTGAGGAGCAAAGTGTAACTCTTGAAATATCAAAGACTGATTTGAGAACAAAAAAATTAAGGGACTGATTTGAGATTAAATTGGGGGAAGGGGTAAAATTAATTTTTATTTTTATTTAATTGCAGTTCACAACGTTTCTAAAAAGTGCCGGAAAATTGTGGCACTTTTAAAAGTGCCGGAAAATTGTGGCACTTTTCAAAGTACCGAAAATTATGGCATTTCTGAAAGTGCCGGAAATTATGACATTTCTGAAAGTGCCGGAAATTGTGACATTTCTGAAAGTGCCGGAAATTATGGCATTTCTGAAAGTGTCGGAAATTGTGGCACTTTTAAAAGTGCCGGAAAATTGTGGCACTTTTAAGTGCCGGGAAGTATTGCCGACACGACTTATTATGGCACTTATAAAAGTGCCGAAAAATGTGCCGAAAATAGCTTTTATGGCACTTTTTTTCTCATTTGTGGGACTTAAAAAAGTGCCACAAAAACCTGTTTTTGTTGTAGTGAAGTATGTATGGGAGCATATTTGATTGCATCATCATCTGAATGAACATCTTGAGTAGGAACTTCTGATGTTTGTTCTTAAAAACATTATGGAGGTGCGATCAAAGTTGATGGGTTTCCTTGAGTTGATTGATTTTAGGTTCAGATGTAGCTTTTGAAGGAACATCTGTCTCATATAACTCAACAAAATCATCAACAAGATTTGGAGCCAAATATGGCTTAAGGAGAGAATGTTTATCAAAAGTAACATGGACAAGTTCTACTATCTTTAAAGTACTTCAATTAAAAACACTAAAAGTTGTAGAATGTTTGACATACCCAACAAAAATACCTTCATCAGCTTTTGGAGCGCATTTACCTCGATGTTCTCTTCCGTTGTAGAGAATGTAGCACTTGCATCAGGAGATTTTGAAGAAGTCAATGTTGAGATTTCTTCCTCTCCAAAGTATGTGTTCTAGGTTTTGTTAAAGAGAGATCGATTTTACATGAAGCATGCTATATTGATTTCTTCAGCCCAAAAATATTGTGAAAGTTTAGCTTCTGCGATCACTGTCTTTCCAGCCTCAATCAACGTTCTATTCTTTCTTTCCACAACTCCATTTTGTTGTGGAACTCTAGCAGTAGAAAAGTTATGGTCAATACCATGGTCATCACAGTATTTTCCAACACCAATATTGTTCTTGTATTCAGTTCCATTATCGGATCTCACACTAACGATCACATCTTCTTTTTGAGTTTGAAGTTCAAATGACTATGTCTTTTATGCCACAACCAACTATTTGCACTCACTTTTTTCTACAAAATAGATATTAGTAATACTAAAAGAAGAATTAAAATCGATGATATAAACATTATTCTTATGAATCCCTTTGAGAAAAGTGACTCCGGATGTGCCATCTTTGATGAGGCAAAGTAAATTTGCAATTCAATCTTTTGTCACAAAATTGTGATATGGAGAGAAGATTCTGTTTGAATCCTTACACTAGACATACGTCTTCTATAATAATTCGATCTTTTCGAATGACTACATATCTAATTGTCTTTTCTTTGTTGTTATCACCAAAAGTTACAGATGGACCATTTTCTTCATGGATATCTTCCAGCAAGTTGATATCTTTGGTCAGATGTCTCAAACATCCACTATCGAGATACCATTCATTTGATTTTGCCTTGGAAGCTCCAGTCATAACGTAGAGGACCTGAAAAATAGACATTTAAACACGAGGTCCCCTTTATTCTTTTGGGTCCTAAGGTTAGCACCTTTTGACGACTCAGTCATGTTGACCACATGAGTGTTACGTCATTTGGCATTGGGAGTGAACCTCAAAAGGCATTCTGCAGTCTTATGACCATAACCATCACACACAAAATAGTAATGAAGACCAACAGTGGTTTGATAAACTCTTTACTTGTCTTCGGTTTCACATCTTTTACTTGGTCAGAGGATTTGGCCTTAATAAAGTTCATCTTTTTGTGGTTGGCCGCAGATTTCCTGGAAGCGCTTACCTTGCTTTTGGAATCTAAGAGCATGATTGAAAGATAAGTGTGGTCAATCGCGGATTATCCTTCATCAAAGTTTTTATCATCTGTTTATTTTCCTTTCATCTTGGAATCTTCCCAACTGTGATTCTTAGGGTAGACATAGTATAAGTAAAGTTCAATCTTTGGTTCTTTTCTTTTTCCCTTTAAACCAGAATACTTCTATGTAGGAATTTCATGTGTTTGCCTTGAAATTTTCTCATCCTTTTCACGAAAAGACGTGCACTTGAAAATTTCACTAGTTTTAAATCTCAAGCGTTCTTTATCACCACTAGAATTTTGGGATTCTAGTATTTGATGCATAGTGACCCGAGATTTGGTCCATTAATCGATCACCTTTTGAAGGTCGATATTCTGAGAAACCAAGTCATCATTTCTAATTTGAAGTGCAGCAACCTTGGTTTCTAGAGTGAGATTCAATTTAGTAAGAGGAGCCATACTCTTGATTTGGTACTTTAGAAGTTTAACTTCATACTTGAACAAGGTTCTCTCCGTCTAAAGCTGAGAATTTTCATCAGTTGATAGTGCTAAAGCTTTCTTAGCATTTTCAAACTTTTGGATCATCATTTTAGCTTTTCTAAACATCTCTTCTTGTTCCATATGAGAGATATTTTCAACCCTCTTTATCTATTATAGAAGGTGAAACATTTTTGGCTGGAAAAATGGGGCAAGAAAAGGAATAGTTTCCAATCTTGCTGCTAGGAGTAAGTTCTAAGTTGTCATAGTATCTTGGTTCTCCTAGGGACAAGATCGTCATCTTTTGTAAACAACCTGACTTGAACCTCTTCTGAATTACTAGAATCATCCTTGGCAACAAGGCTGAGATTAACCTCTTCAGTTTAATCATCATCACTTCCTTCATCATAATCAGTACTAATTCAAATTGCAAGTTCTTTTGAATTCTCTTCTTCTTTAGAAACCATCCCCTTACGAAGAGAAAACATCAAAGGACATGTTTTCTTTTTCATAAAATCTAACCTAGGTTGAGGACACTCTGGAAGAAAAATGACCAGGTTTTCTACATTGTAGCAAACAAGATCAGTTTTCTTTTCGCATTGCTCGCCCTAGAAAATATTGCTGGAGGTTTACCTTTTGAAAATGATTTTGAATATTTGCAAAATTTTGAAAATGTTTTACAAACATGGAAAATTCCTCATTGTCCATATCAATGAGAGAAGAATTTGAAATGGTAGAATCAGAGGTAGGCGTGGAAGAAGATTTCTCCACATGGTCATCAACAGACATAGAGTGTGATTTTCCTTTCCCTTTGACCTTTTCAATATGATCTAAATTTAGTTCATAGACTTTAAAATTTACATACAGATTACTAAGAGACCAAATATTCAAATCTTTAGAGTGTTCGAGGGAAGTAGCTTTGTGCATCCATTTGGATCCCAGAGAAACAAGGAAGTTCTCATTAATTTCTTTATCAAACAGAACTTTACCAAGAGAAATGCAAGAGTTTACTACCTCACAATAATGGTCATAGGTCTGACGTAGAGTTTCATTGGGTAATTTGTTGAAGTTGTTGAACTTTCTTTCCATTTCAAATATCTTGTTCTCCTTTCATAATGTATCACCTTCAAGGTAGCTTTCAATGGCATCCCACATTTGCTTTGCGGTTTAGCACTTTATAACTTTTTGATAGATGGATATACTTAGTTCTCCAGAAATGATGTTTCTTGCTTTGCTATCTAATTCAATCAATCATTTCTCTTCATCACTCCATTCTCTTTTCAACTTAGGACTTTTAGGTCTAACAGTGTTGGTAGTTGTATCAGGGTTGGCCTTCATTGGAACAAATGGACCATTGGTCACGCAATCACAAAGCATTTAGTCAATTGATTCTAGATGAATCATCATGCAAGATTTCCACATGTCAAATTCGTCATCCAGATTTGGAATGTGTGAAGAGTTAGTTGTTGCCATAGTGTTGGGTATGCTCATTATAAGCCCTCTCATATTACTTGATTTGATTGATATAATGGCATATTTTACTTTAATATGAATTTTAAGATTTTGTGTATGAAGTTTTATAATTCAATTTTTAGTTGTCCAGTTTTTAGAGATAATGTTACTTAGGCTTAAGAAGAATGGCTCATTAAAACTTAGCTTAAGAGATGTCAAGTTGAGTGCAACCTATGTGGTCAACCGTACCATATATGGTCGACCGCACTCTTAAAAGTTGACCATGAAGACCTATGTGGTCAATAAAAACAGACTTAGTCTTTGAGCTAAATGAGGACATTGAAGATGAAGACAAGTCCTTAGTATATTTACATTTATTTTTTACCACAACTCAGAGTTCAATCATAAATTATACCGTTGCAGAATTGAAACAGTAAATTTCAAAAAGGTGACAGGTGTCCTCATTTGTACTAAGACGTACAACCTTTCCACAACCCTCGGCAACAACAAGACAAAATGAAATTGTTCTCCAATCAAACATTAACATCACATTGTCCTTAATTTTTATCCTTTAAGGATTTCCAACGGCTACTTGACCACACACGGGCATAAATAGGCCTTTTAGTCAAGACTTGATGATAGCCAAAGATATTGTTGTTAAATCCTCCAGAGGTTTTTTGAATCTTCAAACACTTCACCTCAAGCTTTCAAGAAAGATTTCCTACCCAGATCTCTCAATCCTTGTAACCACAACAAGATTCATCAATCTATAAATCATATAGATTGTAAAGAGCTCTTAATTTCATGATCACACACACATCCCTTTGATTCAATCACATAGATTGAATCACTTGGGAAACACTGGTTATAGCCTAAGATTTGCTTCATAGAATAGATACCTAGATTTGAGTTTTAATTTCTTGTAATCTTGTAAAAGATCCTCAATATCTAATAGTATATTATATGCACTTAGAAAATCCAATACTAACCCTCTTGATAGAGGACGTAAATCAATTACGATTGAACCTCCCCAAATAGTTTGTTCGCACTTACTGCACTTTACTTTATTGTTCTTACTATTGCTTATTATATTCTTGTGTTTGATCTTTACAAATATTCAAACTTGCGTGAATTTTGTTTTCAATTTGATGTTGCCTTAGTACCCATTTTGGATAACACTTGCGGTCAACCACATATTCGACCACACTTGTCTTTTCTTAGCCGAAAACTTCCAATGTTCATTTTGCTATCATGGATCATAGTTTTTTACTTGACAACACATTCAAGTTAATATGCCAAGGTTGAATTTTGAAAAGGCTTGAAAAATATAACTTAACAATTCACCGTCCCCTCCTCTAGCTATTTTTCATAAACTTGTTGTGCCTATGGGCCCAACAAGTGGTATCAGAGAAAAAAACTTTATAAAACTTTTCTTTCGTTTTCAATCTTAACACCTCCATCAAGCTTTTCAGAACATACATTAGAAGTTCCGACTCAAGATGTTCATTCAGATGATGCAGTCAAATCTACTTCCATACATACTTTAGAACCAACACCTCAACTCACTTATAATGATTGGAATGATTTAAATGATGTACCACTAGAAGATCATTAATAACCTTCAACTCAACCAGATTTACCTCCTGAAATTCATGAGGTCGGGGATCACCCAATTTCTAACATCATTGGTGATATACATGCGGGTGTTCAAACTAGAAGCTCAAACTATGATGAGAATAGTTCACTTATATCTTAAATTGAACCAAAGAAAGATGATGAAGCACTTCAAGAATCAATTTGTGTTATTTCTATGCAAGAACAACTCAACCAATTTGAAAGTTATAAAGTTTGGACCTTAGTTCCAAAACAGAAGGATCAGGGAGTGATTGGTAAAAAAATGGGGTTTTAGAAACAAGATGGATGAGAATGTAAGCATCACAAGAAATAAAGCAAGGTTGGTTGCACAAGGCTATAGACAAGAAAAAGGAATCGACTACGATAAAACTTTTAACCCCGTTGCAAGTCTTGAAGCTATAAGAATTTTATTAGCTTATGAATTTTACAAAAGATTCAAAGTTTATCAAATGTTTGTGAAAAGTGCATTTCTCAATGGTGAACTTCAAGAAATGGTCTTTGTCGCATAGCCTCCTGAATTTGAAGACAACATATATACATACCATGACTATAAACTCCAAAAGGCTTTGTATGGACCAAATAAATCCAGTAGCATGGTATATGGTTTGGACAAATTTCGACAAGTAAATTTGTCTTCTCAAGGAGGTTTGGGTAGAAATGGAATATAATTCTCAAAGCAAGATGAACACAAGGATGTAACGAGGAAACCCTTAGAGTAATCGTCCAAGAGAAAAACCTCGGAAGGCTTTTGGCGAGCCTGCCTAAACCAAAGAAATTTTATTAAGTCTTTAGTTTTTTTTTAGTACAAGTGTAGAGTAGAAGTGACCAAAAACTGTGTAACGTGAACACAAGTGCTTTCTAAGAGTAATATATAGGCGTAATCATAACTGAAAATAACAACTTGAATGTCCTGCTGATCTTGCGCCTAGAATCTCGCTCTTCGTTGATGGAGTCCAACTGTTATCCCTTGGTTGATGGTTTAAATCCGTTATGTTGCTTTTTGACTAGATCCAAACGATCACATGGGTGAATTATTTATTTATAATTCTGTTCCTGAAAAATAGGATAAACACAACAAATAATTTCAAGGCGTTAGTCCAAGATGTAAATCAAGACGTTACCTCAAGATGGATGTTCAAGATGCAGAACATGCTGAGTGGATTTTTTAGGGTGAAACAATTGCCCCCAAAATATTGTGGCTTTTCCATGCTGAAATACGGAAAGTCTTAATATTTTGACAAGAATATCCTTACGTGACGGTTGGAAGGAAAGGGTAGAGTCATGATAGGAACCAGTAACCGTGATTTTTGGGTGGCCTCGATATCATCAAATCTTTTCAAATTCTTTTCATATCTGATGTCTCATCCTATATTATGGTGGGATCAGCCTAGAGGGCGCAATCTCCATCTGTCTTGGTCAAATCCAAAGTCACAACGTTTCTCCAAAAAGTGAGTTAGATTCATCGTACCATCTAATTGGTTACTTTAACAAGTCCATACTAACATATATTCTTGTTTGCAGTGACTCGATCTGGCTTTACGACGAATGACATTGTGGCTAAGTAAAAAAGGCAAGATGAAAATGGAAGAGAACATACCTGAGGCGGGCGATAAAATTACCTTGAAGAGAAAAAGAGAGGATCAGGTTACCAATGCGGAGAAGCAGACTCGGAGTGAGGAGGTGCTGGAGAGTCAGGTAAGGGTTTATTTGGATCCTATTGCAGAGATCCTTTTTCATTCTGGTAAATATCTTTTGCTTATTGATAACAGGCTGTCTCGATTGCCAAGTTAATGTCCAAAGAAATCAGGATGTGGAAGGAAAAGTGTGATACCTTAGACATGAGTAGAGTTGAGTACGAGAAGGATTTGAAAGAAGCTGCTAGGATACTAAGAGAAAAGGGATTAGAAATCAGGGACAAGAATGAAGAAATTTTAAAATGGCGGTCCAGGCTTGCCAGCGTCGATATTAGGCATGCGAGGGAGATGGAAGCACTTCGCAATGACCTGGTGAATGAAACTACAAAAGCAGTTTTTGAAACTAGAATCCAGATGATTGAGGAATACCGGGCAAGAGAGCACATGAACTGGGAGGCTGGATGATGAAAAGGCAGCTTTGCAGCGAATCATTGATGAAAAGGTGAATGAGGCCACCTCCAAGGATCCCAAGCAGGTTGACGATGCCCACGACAGCAACACTGAATGACTTTTAGGATGTTTTATCTTCTTCCCTTGAAAACAGTTTGTTGAGGGTTTATCCTCAGAAAGAATTTTTAAGTTGTAAGGACTCATAAGAGTCAAGACATTTAACTTTTTGGAGATGTTGAGTTGGTTCAACATCTTAACCTGGTGGGGCGCTTTTGCCCTTTTTTATTGGATATTTTATTGAAAATGCTTGGTTGGTGATAAAATCTTTGTTGTTCGTTGGTAACATGTAAATGTTACAACCACTTGACGGAGATAACATGTCAATGTTATTACCAAATTGAAAAGACAACATGTAACAATGTTGTGACCAAGTTGAAAAGACAACATGTAGCAATGTTGTAATCATTGATTCCCTAGTGGGAAAATGTGCGCTCGGGCGAGGTTGTGATAACCAATAATCCTTTGAAAATATGTAATATCTTTTAAACAGTAGAAGGTAAATACCTTAATCGTGTGCTAAGGCGAGGTTATGATAATCAATGAACTTAGAAAAAATGGATAATCTTTCAAGCCGTCAAAGGTGTTTTACCTTGCATCTTCGAGATGTTGACATATTGAACAGTTGCACATGTTGACCACACATCCGGGTATATCGAACTATCGTGGTTTACAATGACATCTTATAAAACAAAAATACGTTAGAGATGGGTGTTAGCTATGGCTAACACCCTTCCAATGCTTAAGTCAGTAAAGGTTTGATTTAAGTAAAAAGGAAAGAAAATTGATAGAAACTAGTTTGAGGGGAAGTTCATACCTGAATGTGGAAATCGTAATAACTTTCAACTTACATGTAATAATGCTTCAGATGTAGGGCGTTCCAGCTTCTAGGTATTCGGATGCCGTCGGGGGTAGACAGCCAGTATGCACCCTTTCCTGCCTCAGCATCAACAAGGTAGGGACCTTCCCACTTCGGAGCTAATTTGCCTGCGTGTAACTCCCGAGTATTTTGGAATACTTTCCTCAGCACCATGTCTCTAACCTGAAAATGCCTTATTCTTACATTCTTGTTGTATGACCTGGCAATTCATTTTTGGTAGGCGGCTGTTTTGGTCAAATTTCAACGAGGGTATTTCGAAGGGAAGAAAAATGACTAAAGTGATATGAATCTAGGTACAATGATTATCAAGTTGAATGGAAATGGACACAAGATGTTTGTTGACTAGGGAAATCCCTTGAACAACTTGTTCGCCGGCATAAAACCCCGGGAGGTTTTGGTACCTGCCTTGACCGAAAGTTTACTAAGTATATCGGTGATTACAGAGCTATGAGCATATCAAAAGGGAATTTAAGCTAGAGTGAAAAGTGTGTGTAAAAATATAGTGTTTGATCCCTTTTATACCTCAACTAACGGCTAATTTTACAAAGAGAAAAAGTAGGCCTAAAATCTCGGGAGTAATGCTGATCTTGTTGAGATATATCCGCCATTTGCCGTTGAGGGAGGTGATAACGATTTGTTGCAGAAGAAACGTCTTTGAACCGGTCTTTGCTCCTTTGACACGTTCCCTGAAAAATAGGGTTAACGTAACTATGTTCCAACCTGCAGAAGTTCAAGTTGTGATGGAATAACTTAAGTTCGTTAGTACCAAGTTGTTTGATGCAAGTTGTAAACAAGTTGAAAAATGCAGGGCCCAACAATTGCCCCCAAACTTTTTGAATTTTAAATGGGGAAGATAAAGAGACAAAAAGATTCAAAAAGTTTGCCAAAAACGGATGAAAGGAACGGCGGTTTTTTAAATGAAAAGGGACGTGATGGGACGGTTTAAGTAGTTTCCAAAGCAAAAAAGGCATAATTGTTTTAATGTCCCAACCGCTTTCAACCTCTCCACAAATAAATACACTCCTTTTCCAACTCTCCCTTTCACCAAATCAAAACAGTGACTTTAATGGAGGTTTCTAGAAGAAGAGTCGAGGAAGAAGACCGGGGAGAAAACCAAGTAACAATTTCCGATGAGTTTCTCGTTTTCTTTTCAATTCTCTCTCTGATTTCTTTGCTTAAGTTGAAAAAATGGGGAGGAAGAAGGTGGTAAATATAATCGAAAGTAGTGAAGGTTTACCGAAGGGTTTCGTAACCCAGAACATGTTGAAAAATCCAGATAATGAAAAGTGTTTAATTCCTACTGCCAACTTAGAGATCATCAAGAAAAATCATGCCATGTCGTACGATACCGAATTTTTCACTCACCCAGACCTAACCTCGGAATGTTACTCTCCCGATTGGGTGTGTTTCCCCGAATACCCCTTTATTATCGGCTTGAAATTCCCCTTCCCAACTTTAATCACCAAATTTTTTGTTTCCACAAAACTTAACTACGCCCAAATGATGCCGCAAGGTTGGAGATGCCTTCAAACCCTAATAAGGTTGAGTGCGGAAACAGAGGTAGAAATTGGCTTGGAGGATTTTGCTTTCACAAATGAGATTAGGGGTTTTGGTTTAGGGAGATATGGCTTTAGGGTTAGGACCGGTAGAATGTCTTTCTTGAATGACAACAGTGATCCCGCGGATAGAGGGTGGAAGAATAAGTTCTTTTTTGCAAGGAGGAGTACCCTGGTGTCGGTGGAGGGTGCCAATTTCAAATGGAGGTCTCAAGGTAGTATAGACAATTTTTCCTATTCTAATAATTCTTCCTAACATCCTGCTAACTAGTTCCTTGAATTTTCCTCGGCTTAGTTGCGAAACTAGACGTGCTTTTTGCTTACAAGGACAACACAGAGGATAATGTTAACAAGATTTATGAGTTGGATTCGCAAGTGAGAACTTTCAAAGCATTGCCAGTCTTATTTGCTGCAGATCCAGAGGGAGAAGTTGAACCTGAAGAAGCCCGAGAAATTAGCCCTGAAGAGGCTTTATCTGAGCCTATCAAGATGTCCACAGGTTAACCCGACATCTTAGAACTCCAACTAGCTTCACTTTGTTTCTAATTCCCCTGAATTGTTCTAATTCTACATTCCCTTTTGTAGCCACTCGATCCAAGGACACTGTGAGTGCTGCTGACCTACTAGCTGTGGCTAGGGCGAGAAGCTTGGCGAAGAAAGTTAGTAAGCCTCCTACTCCCAGGTGTGTTGTATCAAGCTCTGACGTGATTGTGACCAAGAAGAAAGAGGAAGCAAAGAAGAGAAAACTGGTGGAGGCCGAGGCCGCAGATATAAGTGATGACATGGATATGGTGAAATTAGGAGAAAGGTTTAAAGCTGTAGTACCAAGTTTTGTTGATAAGGTAAAGAATGAAAAACCTTGAACCTTACCAATGAATTGATAGAATATTAACACTTCCTTTTACGCAAGAAATTATGGGTCCTATCATGGCCCACGTTGATGCTTTGAAAATTAAGGTGGCAAGATGTAGTTACGAAGCTGCAGAGTTGATGGATGTGTATTTACCCATCCAAATGATGCACTTTTAGGCTTTCCTTGAGTTTGATTTCCGAGTTTTATGTATATTTGATATGGTTTGTTAGTGTTTTAATGAGTACAGGGGCTGAAGTGCAATTCTGGAAAATCTGGGACTAAACTGGCATTTGGAAGCTTTTGGACTAAATTGGAAATATTGGAAATTCAAGGACTAAACTGGAAATATGGAATTTTTGGACGAATTTGATTTATAAAAATTCCTGGGTTAAAATGAAAAATAAAGTCTCAAAGAGCGAAGAGCAAAAGAATTCATTTTAGTGGTCAAAGTGGACTTGGCAATTGCGGAGACGAAGCGAATAAAAGTGGTACTAAACTAAGGCACAAGGATGGCCGGCCAAACTAGGCCATGGCCGAGAGAAGATGGGCCAGTTGGGGCCAATGGTTGGGCTGCTGGGCCAATGTTTTGAGAAATTGGGCCAATGCTACAAAGGCCAAATGAAACTTATCGCAACGCCGCTAGCGGGCGCGCCAATCCACTAGGGCGGCCGCGCTTGAGAAGGAAAAAGCTCGGCCAAGTCTCGGCCAACCAGGGCGGACGCGCTAGGAACGTGGGCGGCCGCTCTCAGGTCGTATTTCAGCAATGGTTTTCACGGTTTATTGAAGGGGTGTTATTGTCTTTTCACAGATTTTGCTACAGTTTTGCCCTAATTCTCTTTATATAAATCACAACAGCCACGGCAGATAACATATCATATATCATTATCATAATTATTATTAGAGTTAGTTTTGGATTTTTATTCTTTTTGCTGGGAAGAAATCAATTGAGGAGAAGAACGATTCATTCCAGGTTTTTATTATTTGTAAATTATGAGTAGCTAAATTTATTAGATTTGTAGATTGGTCGAACCTTCACCGGATTTTTATGCATTAATATTTTAATTCTTTCTATTTGATTCCTTCTAGTTCAATAATAGATTTTAATTTTCTGTTCTTGGATTCGAGACGTATGTTAAGATACGAACTCATCTTTGAATAATTGGGTATTTATCGAGCCATTAATTTGGGCGATTTATACATAGACCATTATTGATTGAATAACTTTAATTGAGGCCGTAATAGAAATTGATTAAAGTTAGGTTCTTTAATTCTTATGTGTTTAACGTATTCTTGGCATATTGTGGTACCGTAATAGAATCTATAATAGTAAGAGAGTATTTAGGATTGTAATCCGGCCACCTAACCGTGTCGATCCTAGCTAAAGTGAATGAACCCTAGAAGTTGAGTTGATGTTTTATAAGTGAAATTTTGCATAGAATGATGGTGAAGTGAAATCCAATCTACGAATCTCTGCTCATAATCTATTTTCTCGCTTAGTTAGTTTTTGTTATTTATTTTATGTTCTTAGTTCTAAATCAAATCAATATAAACTTTGGTTACAAAATTCATTGCTTTTACTTTACTTGTTTACCAACGAGTCTCTGTGGATTCGACCCCTGCATTTGCATACTGCTACACCGGTAGTGAGTACACTTGCTCGGTATTTTTATTACAAGAGGGAGTTTTCCTCCATCAAGTTTTTGGCGCCGTTGCCGGGGACTTGTTGCAAGTAAACAAGTAGGTTAGATAGTGAATGCAAGGTCGTCGTTCTTTGAAGCCTACATTGGTGCCATTGGACGATAACATAAATAGACTTGAGGAAGAATTTGAGGGCGATCCCCTCTTTAATTCCCTTTTCTCGGATTCGGACACCGAATCAGAACCCTCCACCACCGAGGTAGAGGAAGAGAAAGCCGAGATGGCAGAACCACCGGCACAAACTATGAATGATTTCCTTAGACCTAGGGTAGACACATCTACCTCTTGCATAGTGTTGTCCGATGCAGCCAAAAATCTAGAGGTCAAAGGACAATACTTTGCCATGTTGCCAAGCTTTCACGGATTGCCTGGTGAGGATGCACTCACGTTCCTTAAAGAATATATTATTGTTGTTGCTCAATTTTTGTTAAGACAGGGAGTGACTGAGGAGCAAATTAGACTAAAGTGTTTTCCTTACACTCTTAAGGGAGTGGCTAAAACATGGTTGCTGATGCTTGCACCGAGCAGCATTAGTACTTAGGTAGAATTGCAAGATGTGTTCCTTAAAAGATATTACCCACATCATCTGTTGGCTAGATTTAGACAGAAATTGATGACATTTTCCCAAGATGTGGGGGAGCCCTTTCATGAGGCATGGGAAAGATTCAATACAATGTTAATACAATGTCCCCAACACAATTTTACACTACCCTCACTGAACCAAGCCTTTTATGATGGCTTGAATGACAATGGTCAATCAATGGTTGACAATGCTGCTGGAGGCTCGATAGGAGCCAAGACCCCGGAAGAAACTAAAGCTTTATTTGAGATGTTGAGTGCTAATTCTCAACAAAAGAATTCGAGGGGTAGAACAAGGGGGGTACTTGAATTGAATGCTAGTGATAATATTTCAAAGTAGATTGCACTTTTAAATAATAAATTGGATAAATTGACTGCTTGTGGGACTTCTGTTGGTGCCAATGTTATTACTGATTATTGTACAAATTGTGGTTTATCATCTCATGTGACTAATATGTGTCCAAGTGCAGCAAATTTCTTTTATAATCCTGAACAGGCACATGCTTTTAATGGATATGCACCAAGGCCACCACCCCAAGGCAATCAATATGGCAATTACAATCCATGGGGTGGCCATCATAATCAGCAAGTGAAACCTCTTCATGTGCCACCACCTGGACAACATGATAAAGAGCCTTGGGAGCTGGCAGTCCAGCAGTTAAGGATGGAGATGCAGCAAAGCAACAGAAATACGAATCTTTGCGTTTGAAAAGATGGGCACACAAGTAGAGCAACTTGTGAAGGTTGCCCAAGAGTTGATGAAAGAGAAGAACCCACCTGAGCAAGCAAAGTCAATCACAACAGTGTGGGATGAAAGTGAGGAAATTGAGGAGGTATTTCTATCTTCTCTTGATAATTTTGAATGTGATAATATTGATAATGTTAGTGAGGAAGAGGATGAGATTGGGGAGGTTCAATATGTATTTTCTGCATTAAATTTAGAAACCCCTTCCCCCAATGTTGTGAAAACCACACCCCAGAGAGGTGTGGAGTTTGAAAAAATTAAACATGTTCAAAAAGACCCCGGGTGTTTCATTATCCCAATTTCTTTAGGGGGTCAAAATTTTAAAGGTTTGTTGGATCTTGGGGCAAGTGTCAATGTGATGCCCTTTCATGTTTTTAGAAGTTTAGGGATATGTGAGTTGAAACCACCCATGAGAGACTTGCAATTGGCGGATCTCTCAATCAAAAGACCTTTAGGGGTTATTGAAGGGGTGTTGGTTAAAATTGATAAAATCGTTATCCCCATTGACTTTTATGTGATGTGTATGGAGGGATCGAGTGAGGAACAACTGAAAACTCCCATTCTGCTTGGGAGGCCATTTATGTTTGACACTAAGGCCACCATTGATGTGTGTCAAGGGGTGGTGTCTTTGAGAGGCATAGGGGAAGAATGCAAGTTTGATATGTTTAAGAATGACAAGAACCTTCCCCCCAAAGATGGTTTTGTAGGAGCCATAACTGATGTTCCAATTTCTAAAGATGATGTGAATGGATGTGAGAAAAGTGGGGATAATGCGGACGTTCATCCCATGGCTAGTAACACTAAGGCCGACCAATACTCTAGGAGTAACGGGTCGTATCACTCCCCACACGACTCCCATAAAGAGTCGAATCCATCACATTTACCACAAGGGCCTTCAAAATCGAGAGTTAGTGAGGAGAGTTATAGTAATTTATCTGATTCTATATTTTTAAATATTTTTGTGCATGATAACTCTCTTGATCTTGGTTGTGAGAATGGTGTTACGCGGGTTGCGAGAAAGGTTGAGTTTGGGGGTGGAAACCCCAATAAAAAGAAAAGAAAAAGGGGTAAGCACAAGCGTAAAGTTTCAAAAATAAATGTGGCTTTACCCCTACGTATGGACAAAGGAGAGCTGATGTGGAAAGAGAAGGGCATTTGTGCCCGTGAGGAAAAGAGATGGTCCAAAGGCCGCAAAGCAAAGGCCAAGTAAGCTTGGGACCATAGTCGGGCTAACGACTTTAACCAAATGCGCTGCTTGGGAGGCAACCCAATGAGGTATGTTTTAATTTTGTCTTAATTATTGTTTAGTAGTGTCTTGTCGTCCGTCGAACCCAAGGCACGCTTTTGTTCTCTTTGCTATGAGGACATAGCATGTTTTGAGTTTGGGGGTGGGCAACTCTCCGAGTTTGTGGGTTTATAGGGGAGTGTATATAGTGTCACCCTCTAAAAAAATAGAAAAATTTAAAAATTTTGTTCTTTTCGTAGTTGGGATGTTGGCCAAAGTCTGTGATGATTAGAGTGTACTTTAAATTTAAAATCACATGTGCTATTATTAGTGTGGTGATTGGGATTGCATTGAAACATTTAAATTATGATTGCACCACCTCTCACTTCCGTATCATATTCTTGGTCATTGTCATCAACTTAGGTGCCTTTTATGGGATCACTTTGTGTATTCTCGGGGTCCCTAGAACATGTTTGCATGATTGTCAATAACACGTCAATAGGTTACTTGATATATATGGCTATTCTTTGAATCCCTTTTTGTGAGCTTTAAACTTTCTAGTCACTTATATAAAATATTCCGCTAGAACCCCTTTTGAGCTTGAAAAAGAATGAAATCTCTCACAAGTGGGAGGTTATCTTAGACCGTCATTCACCTTCATTTGTACCCTCATTATCCCACCCTTTTTAACTTATACACTATTTTCCCACCTTTCAAGAAAGTGAAACTAGGGAAAGAATGAGGATATTTTGGGGGAAGTTTTGAAAATCAACGGGTTGAGTGGAAAGTGATCACAAAAAAAAAAAGAACAAAAAATGTGTCCTGTTATGTAATAAAAAGAGGGGCTTGAGCAAAATATTAAATGCACATTCTTTGTGATATATTTGTGCAAGATAAAAAAAAAAAAAAAAAGAGTAAAAAAAAAAAAAAAAAAAAAAAAAAAAGCCTTGCCCTCTCTAATGTTAAAGTGAAAATTATGTTTCAAGGTGGCCAAAGAAAGTAATGAAATGTGCTCAACCACATGTCAATGTATGAAAAAGTTTTAGTTTGTGGGTTGGCACATTGGGAAGTACTAAGGGTGAGTGGAGGAATTATAATCAAAGTGAGGATGTATTTTTACAAGAAGACTTTCTAGTTTCACTTTCTTATGTTCGTATGTCCTTACCTTCATTTGTAACCATGAACCTAGCCCTGCGATCTTTCGCACTTAACTTTTGAGCCATATTATTCATTCAATATCGAGTAACCGGGTTGACAATCGTGTTAAATATGCATATGAGTGTCCTTTTTGGGTTGTACTGTTTATACATATTGGTTTAGAGCATCACTTAGTGAATCCATAAACAATCTTAGGTTGTTGGCAGTGACCTCCCATAATTCATTCATCATTCAGGCCGCGGTGGAAAATTGTGAGTTTTATGCTTCAATGTGATTGTAATCCCATTACTGTGGTGGCACTTGTTGATTATGTGTGTTGGTGAGAATCTGAGACTTGTATGGCCAATGACTCATCTGTGATAGAACATCCCAAAAATAATTATTTTGCTTTAATTAGTAGTATTTAGAGTAGTTTTATTTTACTTCTTTTAGTTTTGTTTTACTCGGGACGAGCAAAAGGTTAGTTTGTGGGTGTTTGATGGATGTGTATTTACCCATCCAAATGATGCACTTTTAGGCTTTCTTTGCGTTCGATTCCCGAGTTTTATGTATATTTGATGTGGTTTGTGAGTATTTTATGAGTACAGGGTATAGAGCTGATTAAAGGTGCATTTTATGGCTAAAAAGTGCAAAAGGAATAAAGTGGAGCGGAGCAGAGAAGGAAAAAAAACTGAAATTACGAGCTCAAGGACTAAACTGGCATTTGGAAGCTTTTGGACTAAATTGGAAATATTGGAAAATTCAGGGACTGAACTGGGAATATGGAATTTTCGGACGAATTTAATTTATAAAAATTCCTGGGATAAAATGAAAAATAAAAGTCCAAAGAGCGAAGCGCAGAAAAAGTCGTTAAAGTGGTCAAAGTGCGACTGCAAGATAGCGGGACGAAACGAGTATACTAATTATATAAAACAAAACAATTCATGGCTGGCCAAACCAATTCCATGGCCGAGGAAAGGCTTGCTGCTTGGGGCCATTTGGGGCCAAGGGCCGGCCAGGAGGGTTACAAATGGGCCATGGCAAATGGCAAGGAAGCTCACGCACAAAACTGTCTGCCAAGTAGAGCGAACGCTTTAATTCAACAGGGCGGCCGCGCTACAACAAATAGAATCTCGGCCAAAACTTCCTGTCCACTTGCGCGTCCGCGCTAAAAGCCATTGCGGCCGCTCTCCGTACGTATTTCAGCACCTGTTTTCAGCATCAATTCAAGGGCACTCTTGTCTTTTCCAGCCTTGGTCTAGTGTTTAACCTATTCTCTTTATGCACAGCAGCCACGTAAATGAGAATCACATTATATCATATCATAGACAATAGAGTTTTTATTATTTTTCTTTAACAATTTCGTGGAAGAAGAAGAACAATTATTCCAGGTTTTTATTATTAATTATGAGTAGCTAATTTATTAGATTTGTAGATTGGTCGAACCTTTACCGGATTTCTATGCAATAATATTTTAATTCTTTCTATTTAATTCCTTTTAGTTCATCAATAGATTTTAATTCCATGTTCTTGGATTCGAGACGTATGTTAAGATACGAACTCATCTTTGAATAATTGGGTATTTATCGAGCCATTAATTTGGGCGATTTATACATAGACCACTATTGATTGAATAACTTGATTTGTGCCGTAATATAATCGGATCAACGTTAGGTTTTCATATTCTTGTGTTCTTAATGTATTCTTGGCTTATTGTAGTACCGTAATAGACACTACAATATTAAGAGAGTATTTAGGATTGTAATTCGGCCACCTAACCGTGTCGATCCTAGCTAAAGTGAATGAACCCTAGAAGTTGTGTTAATGTTTTATAAAGTAAAATTCTGCAGAGAATGATGGTAAAGTGAAATCTAATCTACGAATCTCTGCTCATAATCTGTTTTCTCGTTTAGTTAGTTTTAGTTATTTAATTTATGCTTTTAGTCTTAAATCAAAATTATAAATCTTTGGTTACTAAATTCACTGCGTTCACCTTATTTGTTTACCAACGAGTCTCTGTGGATTCGCCTTCATTTGTACCCTCATTGTCCCACCCTTTTAACTTATACACTATTTTCCCACCTTTTCAAGAAAGTGAAACTAGGGAATGAATTGGGAATTGTGGGGGAAGTTTGGAAAATCAAGGGTGGAGTGGAAAGTGGTCACGAAAATAAAGAAAAGGGTCATGTTATGTAATGAAAAGAGGGGCTTGATAAAAAAAAAATTAAATGCACATTCTTTGTGATATATTTGTGCAAATAAAAAAAAAAGTAAAAAAAAAAAATGAAAAAAATTGAGCCCTCTCTAATGTTCAAGTGAAAATTATGTTTCAAGGTGACCAAAGAAAACAATGGAATGTGTTCAATCCCATGTCAATGTATGAAAAAGTTTTAGTTTGTGGGTTGGCACATTGGGAAGTAATAAGGGTGAGTGGAGAAATTATCACCAAAGTGAGGATGTATTGTTACAAGAAGACTTTCTAGTTTCACTTTCTTAAGTTCGTATGTCCTTACCTTCATTTGTAACCCTGAACCTAGCCCTGCGATCTTTCGCACCTTAACTTTTAAGTCATATTATTCTTTCAATATCGAGTAACCGGGTTGACAATCGTGTAAATATGCATATGAGTGTCCTTTTTGGGTTGTATTGTCTATGACATATTGGTTTAGAGCATCACTTAGTGAATCCATAAACAATCTTAGGTTGTTGGCAGTGACCTCCCATAATTCATTCATCATTCATGCCGCGGTGGAAAATTGTGAGTTTTATGCTTCAATGTGATTGTAATCCCATTACTGTGGTGGCACTTGTTGATTATGTGTGTTGATGAAAATCTGAGACTTGTATGGCCAATGACTCATCTGTGATAGAACATCCCAAAAATAATTATTTTGCTTTAATGTTTTTATTATTAATATTTAGAGTAGTTTTGTTTTACTTCTTTTAGTTTTGTTTCACTCGGGACGAGCAAAAGGTTAGTTTGTGGGTGTTTGATGGATGTGTATTTACCCATCCAAATGATGCACTTTTAGGCTTTCCTTGAGTTTTATTTCCGAGTTTTATGTATATTTGATATGGTTTGTTAGTGTTTTAATGAGTACAGGGGCTGAAGTGCAATTCTGGAAAATCTGGGACTAAACTGGCATTTGGAAGCTTTTGGACTAAATTGGAAATATTGGAAATTCAAGGACTAAACTGGAAATATGGAATTTTTGGACGAATTTGATTTATAAAAATTCCTGGGTTAAAATGAAAAATAAAGTCTCAAAGAGCGAAGCGCAAAAGAATTCATTTTAGTGGTCAAAGTGGACTTGGCAATTGCGGAGACGAAGCGAATAAAAGTGGTACTAAACTAAGGCACAAGGATGGCCGGCCAAACTAGGCCATGGCCGAGAGAAGATGGGCCAGTTGGGGCCAATGGTTGGGCTGCTGGGCCAAGGTTTTGAGAAATGGGGCCAATGCTACAAAGGCCAAATGAAACTTACTGCAACGCTGCGCGGGCGCGCCAATCCACTAGGGCGGCCGCGCTTGAGAAGGAAAAAGCTCGGCCAAGTCTCGGCCAACCAGGGCGGACGCGCTAGGAACGTGGGCGGCCGCTCTCAGGTCGTATTTCAGCAATGGTTTTCACGGTTTATTGAAGGGGTGTTATTGTCTTTTCACAGATTTTGCTACAGTTTTGCCCTAATTCTCTTTATATAAATCACAACAGCCACGGCAGATAACATATCATATATCATTATCATAATTATTATTAGAGTTAGTTTTGGATTTTTATTCTTTTTGCTGGGAAGAAATCAATTGAGGAGAAGAACGATTCATTCCAGGTTTTTATTATTTGTAAATTATGAGTAGCTAAATTTATTAGATTTGTAGATTGGTCGAACCTTCACCGGATTTTTATGCATTAATATTCTAATTCTTTCTATTTGATTCCTTCTAGTTCAATAATAGATTTTAATTTTCTGTTCTTGGATTCGAGACGTATGTTAAGATACGAACTCATCTTTGAATAATTGGGTATTTATCGAGCCATTAATTTGGGCGATTTATACATAGACCATTATTGATTGAATAACTTTAATTGAGGCCGTAATAGAAATTGATTAAAGTTAGGTTCTTTAATTCTTATGTGTTTAACGTATTCTTGGCATATTGTGGTACCGTAATAGAATCTATAATAGTAAGAGAGTATTTAGGATTGTAATCCGGCCACCTAACCGTGTCGATCCTAGCTAAAGTGAATGAACCCTAGAAGTTGAGTTGATGTTTTATAAGTGAAATTTTGCATAGAATGATGGTGAAGTGAAATCCAATCTACGAATCTCTGCTCATAATCTGTTTTCTCGCTTAGTTAGTTTTTGTTATTTATTTTATGTTCTTAGTTCTAAATCAAATCAATATAAACTTTGGTTACAAAATTCATTGCTTTTACTTTACTTGTTTACCAACGAGTCTCTGTGGATTCGACCCCTGCATTTGCATACTGCTACACCGGTAGTGAGTACACTTGCTCTGTATTTTTATTACAAGAGGGAGTTTTCCTCCATCAAGAGTCAAGGAAGGAAGCCACCAAGTATGCTAATGAAGTAGAGAGGCTGAAGAAGGAAGAGAACAAGCATGCCAGTGAAGTGGAGAATTTGAAGAAGGATTTCGAGCGCTTAGGGAAGGAAGTGGAAGTTGTCCGAGTCGAGAACAAGGCCCATTTGAAGGAGCTTGAAGCCTCAGAGGGGAACTTCAAGTTCAACGCAACCAAAACATTGCTAGAGGCCCAAATTCAGATGATGGAGGAATATAAGAATGGTCAAGCCACAACTTGGAACTTGGAGGAAGAGAGAAAATTTTTAGAGGACCACATGGGGGAACCCGCGGATGCAAAGGAGGTGAATTCGATGGCTCTTGAAACTTTAATTGACGACACAGATAAGGTTTTGAGTACCATAGTGGTAGCTCAGGTTGGAGAAAATAATCAAGGGGAAAAGTCAAATGCAACACCGGCGGCAGCAGGCCAAGAAGTTTAAAAACAATTTGAAACTTTTTTGAATATTTTGGATGGATGAACAAAAACAATTTCTTTTTGGGTTTTTATTCGTCATACCTTTGTTGGTATGCACAAAAAATGGGGGGTGTGTCCCCAAAACAAGTTTTATTTTGGTATGTAATGGCTCATAAGAGCCCAAAACAATTTATTTGGGAGTACTAGGTTGGGCTAGTACTCCAAGCTTTTCTTAGGTTTTTAGGGATTGGTTGGCTTACCCAACTTGTCTTCTAGTTGTAAAAACTTTTTGAAAACACTTTTAAGGTTTTTAAAGAAGTACTTTGGAGTTTTTCAACAATACTTGCTGGTTCATTAGATAACATGTTGATGTTATAAGCCGTAGGTAACATGATAATGTTACAACCAATAGTTCACAACTTGTACAAGTGTGAAATCGTGCGCCCAGGCGAAGGTGTCAAAACCTTAATTCGTAAGAAAAGATGAACATCTTTTAACCATATGTAAATTGTACCTTTGATAGAGGTATCCGTTTGAAGAGATAGAACAAGTATCAGCCGTCCTGGCGTGTCAACAAGTTCTATCCCTCTCCAGCTAGAATTTCAACAAGTATCAGCCGTACTGGCGTGTCAACATGTTGAAATTCTTCTTCCTAGATCTAAACATGTTGGAGCCGTACCGGCGTGTTAACATGCTTAGACCTACTCCAACTCTAGGTCCCAACAAGTATCAGCCGTACTGGCGTGTCAACATGTTGAGCCTACATCGTTCGCTCAAGTTGCACCTTGCAAAACAAATTCATGTTAGGGTTGGGCGTTAGCGTAGCTAACGCCCCTCCAATGCTTAAGTTAGTAAGGATTCTCAATAAAACTTGGTAACTTGAAATACATGAATGAACTTGACAACTAAAAATAAATCGTACCTGAGAAGTCTAGTTGTAAATAACTGGACTTACATAAAATAAAGTTTTAAGTGGATGGCGTTCCAACTTCTAGAGATTCTGTCTCCACTTGGGGTTGATAACCAATATGCACCTTTGCCAGCTTCAGCATCGATGAGATATGGTCCTTCCCACTTGGGAGCTAACTTACCTGCATTCAATTTTCTTGTATTTTGAAATACTTTTCTCAAAACTAAGTCACCAACCTGGAACCTCCTGACTCTGACATTTTTGTTGTAAGACCTCGCAATTCTTTGTTGATAAGCTGCCATCCTTATCTTGGCTAAATCCCTGATCTCATCAATAGTATCTAAATCTTGGGTTAGCAAGAGATTATTTTCATCTTGAGTTAATAAGCCATACCTTGCTGTTGGGATTGTCACCTCGACTGGAATTACAGCTTCCGCTCCATACACCAAAGAATATGGGGTTCTACTTGTGGCTCCTTTTGTAGTGGTCCTATCTGCCCAAAGTACAAGTGGTAACTCTTCAGCCCACTTTCCCTTCTTTTGATCTAGACGCTTCTTCAAGTTGTTGATGATCAACTTGTTGCTTGACTCAGCTTGACCATTAGCTTGGGGGTGGACAGGTGTAGACATAATCAACTTGATGCCCCAGCGAGTACAAAAATCTCTGGTCTTCTTACTTATGAATTGTGACCCGTTGTCACATATAATCTCTGATGGCACGCCAAACCTGCTAATTATGTTTTTCTTTAGAAATGAGATTACCTCCTTATCTCTTACCTGCACATAAGCTTCTGCTTCGATCCATTTTGAGAAATAATCGGTTAATGCCAACATGAACACTTTGCCTCCGGGAGCCTTAGGCAACTTGCCCACAATGTCTATGCCCCACTGCATGAAAGGCCAAGATGAAGCGATAGGGTGTAGAGGCTCAGCAGGTTGATGCAAGATGTTGCTGTGTCTTTGGCAGGCATCACATTTCTGTACATAGCTCATGGCATCCTGACGCATGGTTGGCCAATAATATCCTATCTTGAGGGCCTTTGACGCTAATGCCTTTCCGCCAGAATGATTCCCACATATTCCTTCATGGATTTCTTTAAGAACCAGTTCGACTTGCTCATTATCGACACATCTCAAATAGTCTCCTACAAAAGACTTCTTGAATAGCACATTATCTATCAAAACGAAAGTTGAAGTACGAATCTTAAAAGATCTAACATTCTTAATATCTGGTGGAATAGTTCCAAGTTGAAGGAACTCAATTACAGGTTGGGTCCAAGAAGATTTAGCATCTTGTGCCCCAGTAGGTTGAGTAACCACTTGAGTTTCTTCGACTTGGTCTATTACCGGGTACTTAACATAAATGATGGGGATACTAGTATGCAACATTGATTTGCAAGTTGAACCCAAGTTGGCCAAGGCGTCCGCTTCCGTGTTTTCCTCTCTAGGGACCTGTTCCAAAGAGAATGATAGGGAGTCAACAAATACATTTATATGTGTAATATTTAAACTTAAAGCTGTGGTTAAACCCTTGATTAAAGCTTCATACTCAGCTTCATTATTTGTTGCACTGAATTCACAAGATACAGCTTGAGGTATGATATCACCTTGAGGGGATTTTAGGACTATTCCCAAGCCAATTCCTTTGGAATTTGAAGCTCCATCTGTAAACAGTGTCCAAAATCTAGGAATAGTTCTACCTTCAAGTTGTTGCACTTCCAGCTCCACCTCGGGTTGCAAACTTGGACTGAAGTCAGCTACGAAATTGGCTAGGGCCTGAGATTTGATGGCTGTTCTTGGCTCATACGAAATATCATAAGTGCTCAACTTGACCGACCACTTGGCCAATCTGCCCGACATCTCTGGAGTTCTCAACACATTCCTTATAGGATAATTAGTTCTAACAGTTATAGAATGCGTTTCGAAATAATGACGCAGTTTTGTAGCAGCAGTAGTTAAAGATAATATTAATTTTTCAAGATGAGAGTACCTTGTTTCAGCGTCTAATAGAGACTTACTTACATAGTAAACAGGATGCTGCTCACCTTGGATTTCCTTCACCAATACTGCACTAACAACATTTTCAGATACAGCCAAATATAAATAAAGGTGCTCACCATGCTCTGGTTTGGCAAGTAGGGGTGACATCATCAAATATTCTTTAAGTTGCTTAAAAGCTGCCTCATGTTGGTCAGTCCATTGAAAGAGTTTATTCTTCCTTAATACTTCATAGAATAACCTGCACTTATCAGATGATTTAGATATAAATCTATTCAAAGCAGCTACTCTACCTATTAACCTTTGGACGTCTTTGATATTATTGGGAGGTTCCAAGTTGAGAATGGCTTTGATCTGCTCGGGACTGGCTTCAATTCCCCTTTTGGTCACCATATATCCCAAGAATTTACCTGCTCTAACACCAAAGTTGCACTTTGCTGGATTGAGCTTCATGTTGAAAGCTTTCAAGATGTTGAACGCCTCAGCAAGATGCTCTACATGATCTTCAATATGCTTGGATTTTACCACCATATCATCTATGTAGACTTCCATCGTCTTGCCAAGTTGATCTTTGAACATCTTGTTCACCAGCCTCTGATAAGTTGCCCCTGCATTTTTAAGACCAAATGGCATAGAAATATAACAATATATACCTTCCGGAGTCATGAATGCCGTATCTTCTTGGTCCGAGGGCTCCATTTGAATTTGTTGATACCCTGAAGACGCATCCATGAACGTCAAGATATCATGGCCAGCTGTCTCATCAACTAGAGAATCAATATGAGGGAGAGGGAATGGGTCTTTCGGACAGGCTTTGTTCAAGTCTGTGAAGTCCACGCACACTCGCCACTTGCCATTCCTCTTCTCTACCACCACAACATTAGCTAACCACCTTGGATATTGAACTTCCCTGATCATCTTGGACTTCAAAAGCCTCTCAACTTCATCCCTTATGATCTGGTTCCGCTCTTGGGCAAACTTTCTTCTTTTCTGGTGGACAGGTCGGATGGTGGGATCTATGTTCAACTTGTGAGTAATGATGTCCTTGCTTATCCCTGTCATGTCCTCGTGTTTCCATGCAAAACAACATTTCTGACTTTTCAAGAACTCAATCAGCTCCTCCTCGACTTCGGATGGGAGGTCTACCCCAACTTGCACTTGGGCCTCAGGATTCGATGCATCAACATGAACGCTTTTTGTCTCATGCTCTACTGCTTCAAGAACATCCTGGGCCTTTTTCTTTAATTGCTATGCTTGCCGAGGGGCTGAACTTGCTTTCATGTTGACCTTGTAGCATTCTTTAGAGACTTGTTGGTTTCCCCTCAACTTGGCCATGCCCCAAGGTGTGGGAAACTTGACGCACTGGTGATAAGTTGATGGCACGGCCTTCATGTTGTGTATCCAAGGTCTTCCCAAAATGACATTGTACGAGGAAGAGCATTCGATCACACAGAACCTTTCCATAGCATTCATACCCTCCAAATAGATAGGCAACTTAATTTCCCCGACTGTTTGCTTTATCTTACCACTGAACCCTACCAGCACAGATGAATTCTTCACAACTTCAGATAAAGGAATACCCATATCTTCAAGAGCATGAGTGAAGATTATGTTGACTGAGCTCCCGCCATCAATCAGAATTCTCTTGACCACGCAATTGGCAATCTGCACTCGAACAACTAGACCATCATGATGAGGATCCAACGTGTTGTCCTTATCTTCATCTTCAAAGGAAATAATATGACCATCTGTGAAGTCACGATGCCTTGAAGGTAATTCTGATTGATCCTCCTTAGAACTTTTGGCATGACGCTTGGCTGCAGAGTAAGTTGTTCCACAAATATGAGATCCACCTGAAATGACATTTACTACCTTGGTGGCTGGAGGTGGTGCAACTTTCTCGGGTCTGGACTGCTCCCCTGAATCAGGCTCTTTAGACTCACTTCTGACCCTCTTCTTGCCCAACAAATCCTTAAGAAGACCTTTGGACAATAAATGAGCAATTTCCTTCCTCAAGGCAAAACAATTCTCGGTGGTATGCCCAAAATCCTCATGAAATGCGCACCACTTGGACTTGTCCTTCCAAGTTGTTGACTGGTCATTCTTCTTGGGCCACCTTGCTTTATCTCCAAGATTTCCCATGGCGCACAAGATTCCTGCAATGTCCACGTAAAAGCGATTCGAAATTTTTGGATAATCATTATCATCTCCCTCTTGATCATCATCTACAACATGAATTCTAGAAGATTCAGATTTAACAGGGGGTTTGCCCCTGTTGGACTTATAGTGATGGGAATCCGATTTTCTGTCAGAAGGCTCAAATAGAGGAGTAGGAGTCCTCCCAGTTGACTTCCCCATCGCCAAGCTGTCTTCCTCCAATCTGATGAAAGGCAAGGCCCTGGTTCTGATTTCTTCGAGTTGCTTTGCAGGGGTCATCACCAACTCGTTATAAAACAATGAGCTCTTCTTCAAGCCTATACGGAATGCTTCCATAGCGGTGAACATATCCAAGTTGGGTATAGTCACGCCTCCTTGTTAAACCTGTGCAAATACTCTTTAAGATTTTCATTAGGCTGTTGCACAATTCTATAAAGATCACTAGTCAACTTGTCAAATGCCCTATTGCATGAAAATTGATTAATGAACATATTGACAAGTTGAGCATAAGAAGAAATAGAGTTTAGAGGAAGCCCAGATAGCCACTTTAAGGCCGGTCCTGACAAGGTTGAGCCAAAGCCCCTGCAAAAACATGCTTCTTTAAAAATAGGGGGGATACTTATGATATCCATTGATTCCTGATACAGCAATACATGCTCTGCCGGGTCAGTACTCCCATCATATTTTTTCATATGAGGGACCGAGAATTTCTTTGGGATCTCCACACTAGCGATTGCTGGAACAAAACGAGATTCATTATAGCAAGTTGGAGAAACTTGGTGATATGGCACATTGACTCCAGGTATGCTTCGAAGCAAATCCTTTATAGTCTGCATTTCCTTAACAAGTTGACTCTCTGCGAAAAGAGGATTGTTATTAAACTGAGATGCAGAAGTATCAAAAGCATTAAAGAAATTCCCTGCTTGCCCCATTGAGGGTGTAGCATAGGTGTAGCAAGATGACAACACAGGTTGGCTAGCTGGAAGGCTGAATCTTGGTTGCTCGATAGGAATGGACGCCACGATCGTGCTCTCTGCTGGCAAGGTATTAGTCATAGGGATATCCCCAACATGGCTTGGTCCTGTACCTGCACCAAACAAAGATCTAGGAAGTAAAGGTGAAAATGGAGTAGATACTTGAGTTTCCACTTGCTTCCCTTTACGCAGGTTATCAATGGCGTTGAATATCATGGCGTTCGTACGCTCCTGACCATCCAACCGATCACTTACTTTCCTCAACATGTCCGCCATGTTGGACAATATCTCCAAATTGACAGCTTCCGCACTTGGAGAAGGATTGCCTTGGGTGCCGGAAACAGGAAGCGGACGACTCCTCTCAGCTTGACTGCCGGACGATGGATTAGCCATTTCTACTTGAATAATCAAGGTTTCCCACAGACGGCGCCAAATTGTTTTGGTCAAATTTCAACGAGGGTATTTCGAAGGGAAGAAAAATGACTAAAGTGATATGAATCTAGGTACAATGATTATCAAGTTGAATGGAAATGGACACAAGATGTTTGTTGACTAGGGAAAGCCCTTGAACAACTTGTTCGCCGGCATAAAACCCCGGGAGGTTTTGGTACCTGCCTTGACCGAAAGTTTACTAAGTATATCGGTGATTACAGAGCTATGAGCATATCAAAAGGGAATTTAAGCTAGAGTGAAAAGTGTGTGTAAAAATACAGTGTTTGATCCCTTTTATACCTCAACTAACGGGTAATTTTACAAAGAGAAAAAGTAGGCCTAAAATCTCGGGAGTAATGCTGATCTTGTTGAGATATATCCGCCATTTGCCGTTGAGGGAGGTGATAACGATTTGTTGCTGAAGAAACATCTTTGAACCGGTCTTTGCTCCTTTGACACGTTCCCTGAAAAATAGGGTTAACGTAACTATGTTCCAACCTGCAGAAGTTCAAGTTGTGATGGAATAACTTAAGTTCGTTAGTACCAAGTTGTTTGATGCAAGTTTTAAACAAGTTGAAAAATGCAGGGCCCAATAGCGGCCATCCTTATCTTGGCCCTGTCCCTGAGTTCATCCACGGTATCTAGATCCTGGGCTAGGAGGTGGTTATTGTCTTCAGGAGTCAGCAATCCATATCTTGCTGTTGGAATTGTTGCTTCTATGGGGAGTACAACTTCAGTGCCGAATACTAAAGAATACGGTGTCTGTCCTGTAGCGTTCTTAGACGTTGTCCTGTCAGCCCATAGTACAAGTGGTAATTTATCGGCCCATCTTCCCCTTTTCCCATCCAAACATTTTTTCAAGTTGTTGATGATCAACTTGTTGCTCGATTCAGCTTGTCCATTGGCTTGAGGATGTACAGGGGTTGATGTTATCAATTTGATTCCCCACCTTGAACAGAAATCCCTTGTCATATTTCTAATAAACTGAGAACCATTGCCACAAATGATTTTCGAAGGAACGCCAAACCTGCTCAAAATGTTCTTCTTTAAGAAGGATATGACCTCCCTGTCCCGTACTTGAACATATGCTTCTGCTTCATACCATTTGGAGAAGTAATCCGTCATGGCTAACATGAACACTCTGCCTCCTGGAGCTTTTGGTAACTTGCCGACTATGTCCATGCCCCATTGCATGAAAGGCCAAGATGAAAGTACGGGGTGAAGAGGTTCAGCGGGTTGATGCAAGATGTTGTTGTTCTGTTGACACGCGTCGCATTTCAAAGCGAAATACATTGGGTCTTGTCTCATAGTGGGCCAGTAGTATCCCATTCTGAGGGCTTTGGAAGACAGCGTCTTTCCTCCTGAGTGAATTCCACATTCTCTCGCGTGTAGATCGCTTAGGACTTCCTCAACTTCTATAGGCTCTAAACATCTCATGTAAAGACCTGTAGCAGACCTTCGGAAAAATTTACTGTTAATTAAGGTGAATCAGGACATCTTCATCCTGAAATATCTTTGATTCTTAATGTCTAGTGGAATGGTTCCATCTTGCAAATACCGTTTGACAGGTTGAGTCCGTGTCGGCACTGCACTCTGGCAGGGAGAAGATGCCTCCGAATGACCTAGGGTTGCGCACTCGTCTGATCGATCAATGGCTGGACGTATATAATGGGGATGTTTGTATTTATTATCGCTCCACATGTTGACCCTAAATTAGCCAGGGCATCAGCTTCTGCATTTCTTCGTGTGGTACCTGTTTCAAGGAAAAACTAACAAAATGCGCGGCCAACGCCTTAACATGTTGGAAATAAAGTGTCATCCTGGTGCTCTTAGCTGCACAGGATCCGTTAAAATGATTGACAAATAGCAATGAATCAATAAATACGTTAAGGTGAGTAACTTCTAGACTAAGAGCAGTAGATAAACCCATGATCAAAGCCTCATACTCAGCTTCGTTATTGGTTGCCTGGAATTCACAGGAAACCGCCTGGGGGATTAACTCTCCTTGTGGCGAATTTAATAAGATGCCCAGTCCTGCGCCTTTTGAGTTGGATGCTCCATGTGTGAACAATGTCCAATACCTAGGAGTATTATTACCTTCGAGGTGTTGGACTTCTAGCTCTACCTCAGATTGCAAGGTAGCACTGAAATCGGCTACAAATTCCGTAAGGGCTTGGGACTTAATGGCACTTCTAGGTTAGTAAGAAATTTCGTACGTACTGAGCTTGACCGACCACTTGGCCATTCTCCCTGACATCTCTGGAGTTCTCATAACAGTCCTGATAGGATAGTTAGTTTTCACAATAATAGGATACATTTCAAAGTAATGACGTAATTTAGTAGATGCAGTTATTAAGGCGAGGATAAGTTTTTCGAGATGGGAGTACCTGGTTTCTGCATCTAGGAGGGGTTTACTTACATAGTAAACAGGACGTTGACTGCCTTGATCTTCCTTCACTAGGACATCACTTATGGCGCTCTCGGATACGGCTAAATATATATAGAGGGGTTCACCTGGTTCTGGCTTAGCGAGGAGAGGTGAAGACGTAAGGTACTTTTTGAGATTCAAGAAGGCTTCTTCGTGTTGTTCGGTCCACTAAAATAGCTTGTTCTTCCTCAAGACGTCATAAAACAACTTGCATTTTTTGGAAGATTTAGAAATGAACCGATTCAAGGCCGCTACTCGTCTGGTCAATCTTTGTACATCTTTGACGTTTTTGGGGGACTGCAGATTGAGAATAGCTTTGATCTGCTCTGGGCTGGCCTCGATTCCCCTTTTAGTCACCATGTACCCTAAGAACTTCCCTGCTCTAACCCAAAAGTTACATTTAGAAGGGTTCAGCTTCATATTGAAGGCTTCTAAGATGTCAAAGGCCTCAGCCAAGTGTTTTACGTGATCTTCCATATTCTTGGACTTTACCACCATGTCGTCTATGTATACTTCCATTGTTTTTCCGAGATGGTCCTTGAACATCTTGTTTACCAGTCTTTGATAGGTTGCCCCTGCATTTTTCAATCCAAATGGCATGGCAATATAACAATATATACCTTCAGGAGTTATGAAGGCGGTATATTCTTGATCAGAAGGTTCCATTTGGATTTACTGATAACCTGAAGAAGCGTCCATGAAGGTCAATACGTCGTGGCCGGCTGTTTCATCCACCAAAGAATCAATATGTGGTAATGGGAAGGGATCCTTGGGACAGGCTCTGTTCAAGTCTGTAAAGTCTACGCATACACACCATTTCCCATTTTTCTTCTCAACTACCACCACGTTGGCGAGCCATCTAAGATACTACACGTCTCTGATCATCTTCGTCTTGAGTAGTCTCTCCACTTCTTTCTTGATGATCTGATGCCGTTCTTGGGCAAACTTCCTCCTCTTCTGATGGACCGGTTTGATGGTAGGGTCGATGTTCAATTTGTGAGTTATGATACTTTTATCTATCCCAATCATATCCTTATGTTTCCAAGAAAAACACATCTTCCTACTTTTCAGGAAGTCGATCAACTCTCTTTCGATTTCAGGGGGTAAGTCAGCCCCAACTAGCACATGGGCATCAAGGTTAGAGGCTTCCACGGGTACTTTTCTTACATCATACTCAGCAGCCTCCAAGATGTCCTTGACGCCTTTCTGTAATTGCTATGCTGGACGGGGAGTAGAGCATGCTTTCATGTCTGTTTTATAACTTTCCTTAGCGGCTTGTTGGTCCCCTTTTACCTTGATTACCTCCCAAGGCATCGGAATCTTAAGGCACTGGTGGTATGTGGATGGAACAACCTTCATATTATGGATCCATGGTCTTCCCAAGATGAAATTATAAGCTGATGGGCAATCGATCACGCAGAACCTTTCCATGGAATTCAATCCTTCCACATAGACTGGCAATTTGATTTCTCCAATTGTTTGTTTGGTCTCCCCACTGAACCCGACTAGGACGGAAGAATTCTTCAAAACCTCGGTTAGGGGAATTGACATCTCTTCTAACGTGCTCTTCATAACCAAGTTTACTGAACTTCCGTTGTAGACCAAGATACGATTCACCTTGCAATTGGCAATTTGCAAGGTGATGACTAACCCGTCATGATGAGGATCCAAAATATTTTCCTTATCATCTTGATCGAAGATGATCTGCTGGCCCATAGAAGTATCAGGATGTCATGCCGATAACTCTATCTTGTCTTCCTTAGAATCTTTGGCATGATGTTTGGCTGCAAGTACGTGGTGCCACAAATGTCTGACCCTCTTGTAATAAAGTTGATCACCTTAGTTGCAGGAGGAGGTGCATCTAGTATCAGTGATGGCTTCCTTTGCTTTAGCCCGTCCTTTTCTTTTTCTGAGTAAATCCTTAAGGAGGCCTTTAGAGAGTAAGTGGCTGATTTCCTTCCTCAAAGCAATGCAATTTTCTGTAGTATGGCCAAAATCTTCATGGTAAGCGCACCACTTAGATTTGTGTCCTTCCAAGGTGCTGCCCTGTCACCTGCCTTTGGCCATCGCGCCTTACTCCCTAAGTTGTCCATCGCATGTAGGAGCCCTGAATTGTCAACAGAAAAACAATAATCACTGATCTTAGGATAAACAGTTTCCTCCTCAACATTGTCATCTTCTACAACATTAATCTTAGGAGAGTCAGTTTTAGAGTAGGGTTTTCCCCTGTTAGATCGATGATGAGAGGATTCTGCTTTTCTATCAGGATTGTCGTATGTTGACGCCTTCTTGGTCGTCTTGCCGTGAATCATTTCGTCTTCTTCTAGCCTGATGAAGCGAACGGACCTTGTCCTAACTTATTCTAGGCTCCTGGATGGGAACATGACAAGGTCTTGGTAGAAGGGTGATTCCCTATTTAGGCCCATCCGGAAAGCTTCTGTAGCAGTCGACACGTCAATGTGGGGAATGCTTACGGCCTCCTTGTTGAACCTGAACATGTAATCCTTTAAAGTCTCTTCAGGCTGTTGCATAATCCTGTAAAGGTCGCTTGTTAATTTTTCAAAGACACGATTGCAAGAAAATTGGTTAAGAAACATGTTAATTAATTGAGAATATGATGAGATGGAGTTCATAGGTTGATTGGTCAGCCACATCAAAGCGGGACCGGATAAGGTGGAGACAAAGCCCCTGCATAAACAATCTTCTTTAAGGTGCGGAGGAATGCTGCTGATATCCATCTTTTCTTGATATAAGGCAATATGTTCTGCAGGGTCCGTCGTGCCATCATATTGCTTCATGGGAGGTACTTGAAATCTCTTAGGGACCTCCACTCCAGCTATAGCAGGAACAAAGCGTGAATCATGATGGCTGGTTGGAGACGCCTGATTGAAGGGCAAGGTGACCCCCGGAACCTTCATGAGAATTTCCTTGAGTTGCTGTACTTCTCTTGCAAGAGCGGTATCTGCAACAGGGTTAGTGGAAACTAAAGGATTAAAAGGAGTATGGAACAGATTAAAATCCCTGTTTTCCCCACGGGGGATGGAGTTGCAAAAGTGAAACATGATGACAGCGGCATCGGGTTGGATGTGACGGTTGTGCCTTCAGTTTGAACGTTACTGAACATGGACGTGCTACCTCGTTCACCTTGCGCACTTGTTCCAGCACCTGAAGAAAGAGTCCTGGGTTGCAAAGGAGAAATCTCAGGAATGCTAACAACGGGGACGCTGCGCCCTGAAGCCGAAAAATCACGTCTCAACTTGTCGAGGTGAGTAAAGATCGTCTGGTTGGTCTGCTGCTGTCCATCAAGTTGGATAGATGTGATAAATTTTTCAACTATTTTCAAAATTCAACCTTGGCTTACTAAGTTGAAGGTTTGTTCCAATCAAAGACCACGGTCTAAGCTAGTAAAATGCACAACAGAAGTTTTCTAAGTAAAGATAGAGTGCAGTTATATATGCGATCAACTGAAAGTGTGGTTCAAAATAGTGTCTAAGGCAACAATTCACTAAAAACACAATTCAGACAAGTTTGAAAATCTTTAAAGATCAAACACAAAGAAATAATAAGCAATAGTATGAACAATAAAAGGAAAGTGTAGAAAGTGTGAACAAGCTATTTGGAAAGGTTCAATCGTAAATGATCTACGTCCTTTACAAAGATGGTTAGTATTTAATTTTTTAAGTGCATATATTATACTTCCTCCATCCCAGCCGAAAAGGCACAAATTTCCATTTTTGGTGTCCTATTTAAAAAGACACTCACAAATGAAATCTTTTTTAATACTTATTTATTCGTGGGACCCACTTGTTATACTCACAATAACTATCCGCTAACTATTCCACTATTCCATACCCCACTTTCTCTCTCCTACATCACTTTTCATACTCACAACTTTACTCCGCTATACACTCTCCTTAATTCCCATGCAAGGCTAATTTTATGTCTTTTCGGGTGGGACGGAGGGAGTATTAGATGTTAAGGAGCTTTAACAAGATTATGTTAGTGGTTATACCCTTGGATTTTTATTGGACCTTTATGTTATATCATACTTTCATTTATAAGGAGATTTTTTCAAGTTTATTATTATTATATATTTTGCTTGTTTATTATAATAATTGATATTCCTAGTCAATCATGTAAGAAAGACTAGTATGGGTTTAATATATAATAATGTGAAGATTATGTGTACGATAATACATATTAAACTTGTAGGTACTTGTTGGAAAACAAGGTACTGGATAGACCACTTATGAGATTATTTCATGGTCAAATGTCATAAATAATCTCATAATAGGTATATCTATGAATCCTTAGACCTGAGGTTATCATGGTCTCCTACATAAGGAACATTATATTTGACATAATCAAACGTTATCTTTAATCGAATGATTATAAAGATTGTGATTGATCATAATGGTAATTATGTGGAGGAGAATGATTAACCAAGATGGAATTTGTCCCTCTCCATGAGAGAGATATCGATGGGCCCCTCGATGAGTGAAAATTGATAAATGTATGGTCATGCTCAAATGAATTGATAGTGTGATTAATATCTTTTGTTTAAACAATCTACTTGGAGATCGAGAAAATGAACTTGGACAATATAAGTTTGACATTGACCATGACTTACGTCCAGGATAGATATCATGAGACAAAAAGATTATGGTATATTATATTATAAAGTTAATATCTTGTTTTTAATATTTATATTATTTGGGTAGTCTTAATTGTCTTGCTAGTAAGCAATTATGCCTTGTGGGCCAATGATTGGATCAAACCCAATGCTAACATAATATAAATCTATTGGGTCACACACAAAGAATGAAGTGAATTAAGAAAGGGTTTGTTGGGCTTAAGGATCCTAATTTGATTAGAGTTTTGAGGAAGCTCTATTTAATAGAGCTAACACGTCAATTAGGGGAATGTGAAAATATATCTGTGACATAGTGTCTCTCAAAAATGTGAGAGGCAAAAAACCCTGGCTGTGAAACCCTTTGCCATCGGATCTAGTAGTCCAAGAAGATTTTGTTTGAGTGTGGATACCAGTAGAGGGTGCTCATTCCAAAGAGCAGCACCTGTTATTTTGCAATCGAAAAAATTGTAATTTACACATCAATGGTTAGTAATTGTTACTCATCTTTATCGAAATAATTGTATTGCATGGATCTATGTGGGATTTTGAGTTTTGTTTTCCGCTGACTTTTGTATTCTGAAGCCCAACAGATTACAATGAATCAAAACTCAAATCTAACTATCTATTCCATGAAGCAAATCTTAAACTATAACCAGTATTTTCCAAGTTATTAATATGTGTGATTGAATCTAAGGGGTGTGTGTGTGTGTTCAATAATCAAAAGCTCTTTATAATCTATATATGATTTAGAGCTTGATGAATTTTGTTGTGGTTACAAGTCTGAGAGATCTGAAAGTATCTTGAAGGCTTGAAGGTGAAGTGTTTGAAGATCCATAGGATTCTGGAAATATGGGTTTGAGCTTCAAAACTTCTCTTGAGGATTCAATTGCAATATCTCTAGCAATTTTCATGTCTTGACTATAAGGTATATTTATACCCTTGTGTGGTCAAGTAGCCATTTGAAATCCTTAAAGGATAAACATTAAGGAAAATGTGTTATTGATGTCTGATTGGAACACATTTTTCTTTTGTCTTTTTGTTGCAGAGGCTGGTGGAAAGGCTATACCTCTTTGTAAGAATGAGGATACTTGTCACCATTTTTAAATTCCCTGTTTGAATTATGCAAAGGTATAATTTGTGATTGAGCTATGAGTTATAGTCAGAAACAATCAAGGTAAATTATACCAAGAACTTGTCTTCATCTTTAAAGTCTTAATTTCATGGTTCATAAACCATGTGTAGTATGGTGTGGTCGACCACATATGTTGCGGTCGATTTCTATCTGAGAGTTTCATGGTCAGTCACAAGAATGCAGTCGACCACAAAGGTTGCACTCAGCTTGTCATCTCTTGAACCAACTTTTAACGAGTCATCCATCTTAAGCCTATGTAACACTATCTACTCAAAATAGACTTAACTAAAAATTGAAGTATAGAACTTCATACATAAAACCCTAATGTCTATATAAATATAAAATAGGTTATGGTATCAATCAAATCAAGTAATAGGAGAGGATTTATAATGAGCATACCCAACAATCTATAAGCTCATCTTCATCCCTAGCAGTTATCAACATAATCGTAGAAAACAAGTTGAACAGGTCTATAAATTCAAGATTTTTTTCGGACGTAAGACCCTCGACATTCGACCTCACCAATGACACGGACCTAAGGCCCTCAGCATCCATTCTCGTTTCTTATTTCGGACCTAAGACCCTCGGCATTCGTTCTTGATTCTTTTACCGAACCTAAGACCCTCGACATCGGTTCTCATTTTTTCTATCGGACCTAAGACCCTTGGCATCCGTTCTCGTTTCTTTTGTCAAACCTAAGACCCTTGGCATTTGACTTATTTTACCATAAAGACTACTCATCGATACATATTCCTAACCAAACTCCTCATCGGGTACAAATGCCTAAACATTATCCTCATTAGGCTAGACACCTCAAAATTTTCTTCGTTTGGTTAGACACTCGAAATTTTACCGTAAAGACTACTCATCGACACAGATTCCTAACCAAACTCCTCATCGGGTACAAATGCCTAAACATTATCCTCATTAGGCTAGACACCTCAAAATTTTCTTCGTTTGGTAAGACACCTCAAAATTGTCTTGTTATGTTAGACACCTCAAAATTGTCTCCAATAGGAGTGGGGAACCTCAAAAATTGTCCTCGTTAGGATAAACACTCAAAGTTGTCCTCGTTAAGTTAGACACCTCAAAATTGTCCTCATTCGGTCCGAGACGTCATCCCCAACAAAGAGTCTCCCCTTCGATTTGAGGCAACGTAACAAAAACTATCTCCTTCGATTTGAGGCACCGTAACAAAAACAATCTCCTTCGATTTAAGTCACCATAATAAAGACTATCATTTGGTTTGAGGCACTATAACAAAGAATCTCTCCTTTGGTTCGAGGCACCATAACAAAGACTCTCTCCTTCGATTTGAGACACCGTAACAAAGATTCTCCCCTTCGGTTCGAGGCACCGTAACAAAGACCTCTCATTCGGTTCAAGATGCTAGCTCTACATCAAAGGCTAGAATCCTCCATTGAGTTTCTTTTTTCACCCCTTGTCTGAACTCTGATTGGCTTGATTACCCTTGGGATACATATGAATCCTTAAATGGTCCAACCGCTCGACCACTTCGGTCACCCTATTTTGTGACCTGCAATGGTCCACCCTCCTTGACTCAAGTGAGTCAACCTTTTTATCCTTGTTTGGCGAGGACGTATTGAGAATATCCTTCTTAGGTGAGGATGTCTTGAAAATATCCTTCTTACGCGGACACGTCTTGAAAATATCCTTCTTAAGAGGGGACGTCTTGAAAACATCCTTCTTAGGCGGGGACGTTTTGTAAACATCCTCCTTTAGGCGTGGACATCTTGAAATATCCCTATTAAGCGAAACGCCTTGAAATTCTCCTTATGAAAGATAAGAATCCCCGTAGAGTTTATTTTATCATCCCCCGGCACACTACTAGAAAAAGGGCATTTACCGACGGACGCCGTCCGTCGGTAATACCGACGGAAAAAATTCATTTACCGACGGAAATTAATTTTCATTTACCGGGAATTTTTATTTTTTAATTTTTGTTTCGTCCGTCGGTAATGGATTAAATTCCGTCGGTAACAAAGCCCTATAAATTGCCCATTTGCCCTTCAGCTCAAATTACAATTCGCAAACAATTTTTTATAAACGCCGAACCCTAGCTACCTCTGAACAACGCCGTCGCCGATCCTCCGCCGTTCGCCGTTCTCGCCGTTTGCCATTCTCGCCGTCACCGGTAAGTAATCTCTCTCTCTCTCTCTCGCTTTCTTCTCTCAAACGCTTTCTCTCTCTCACTCGATTTCTCTCTCTCACTCGGTCTCTCTCTCTCTCTCTCATTAGTGTCACAGGCGTTGTAGTCCCCATTCAGAATTGAAGTCGCCATTTACCTGGTCTGAACCAACGCCTGTTTCGAGCCTTTGCCAGCCGTTCGCCGTCGCCGGTTACTGACTGAGGTAAGGTCCGAGCCTTTACATCCCTAAAGTGACTTTTTAATTGTTTTTTTTGTTTTATTATGCACTTAGGGTTCGTTTGGTAACCAGTTCAAGATTAGCATTCAATATATCCTCCTCCTTTTAGAAGCTAAAAACCAAGGGAATAAACCAAAAATGATAAGTTTGTTGAAGAGAGATAGAAGCAATTAAGGTTTACCAATAGCACAAACCAAGTATAGTTCTAAAATTCAACATCTATTATCATCTAGGAATGTAAATAAGAACAAATATTTTCTAATTTTCTTCCGCTCTCTGGTAACTACTTCATCGAGATATTTGTACCATGTGCATGTGTAGTTGTATGTTCTCTCTGGAGTAATTTCAAAGGATAGCTTAGCCAGCTTTCAAACCTATCCAGCTCAACCCCCCCCCACCATCCCCCACACACACACACAAAAAAAGGCTAACAATCATGTTTGCAGCCAGACTATGAGCCCTTGGACCAAATTTGCATAGCTTCAGTTCCAGACTTAATGCTTCTAAATCATACCTTTTCCTTACAAAATACGCATAATTTTAATTTGTTTTACTTTAATGTTCACCTAAGCATTGCACATTATATCTTAACGAAAAAAAATAAATCCTTCTAAATGTGTTATAGATTAAATCTCTTGTTATATCTAGTGTTATTCCTGTTGCAATCTTATTGAATTAACTGGAAATCTAGTGTTATTTATGTTTTTATGTGTAAAATTATGTTAGTAACTTCCTTCTAAATGTTTAAAATGTGTTATATTGAGAAACAAAAAATCATTTTTCTGGGAATGATGGCTGTGAATAGTATCTATGCTCCGACTCCATTTCTAGTTTTTATGTGTTATAGATTAAATCCTTCTAAATTGCTCCTTTAAAGTAACTTTTAGTTTTTATAGTCATTTTATCTTGGCCACCATGAATTTGCAACCACAGCAACCTAATAGCGGTAATGCTTCTGTCTCATTAGTCAGTCAATAACTTAGGCGAAGTGGCGGTAGCGGTAGCGGCAGCGGCAGCGGCAGCGGCAGCGGCAGCGCTCGTGGTCGTGGTCGTTAAACATTCATTTTATTTGACATGTAATCAAACAAACATATTTTGTTTCCCTTTCCCTTTCCCTTCCCTTTTCCCCAAGTGAAACTGTTTCCCTTTCCCCTTTTCCCCTTTCCCTTTCCCCTTTCCCGTTTCGTTTCTGGTTGTTGGATACAGTTTCCCTTTATTTGATGTTCAAGCGAAACAGTTTCCCTTTTCCCTTTTCCCCTTTCACTTTCCCCTTTTCCCCTTTTCCCCTTTCCCCTTTCCCTTTCCCCTTTCCCCTTTCATGTTTCGCTTGATTTTGATGGTTGTTTCAAGCGAAACAGGTTGTTTGTGTTTCTTTGTATGTTGGGATTTGTTTAAAACAGGTTTTGACATGTTTACAGGTGGTTTACAAATAAAACAGAATTTTTTTTTAAAAAAATCTGGACAGATTACCGACGGAAATTTCCGTCGGTAAATAATAATAAAAAAAAATCATTACCGACGGACATTTCCGTCGGTAAATAATAAAAAAAATCATTACGCGGAAATTTCCGTCGGTAATGGGTTTAGATTTCCGACGGACATTTCCGTCGGTATAGTTTAAGATTTCCGACGGATATAGCCGTCGGAAATGAGTTTTTTTTTTATATTATTATTTACCGACGGAAATTTCCATCGGTAAATCTCCGGCGATGGCTCCGCACCGGCCGGCGTACTTCATTGCCGACGGACGATTTTCGGCGAAATTTTGGGTTTACCGACTGACAATCTGCCGGAAATACCGACGGAATTTGTCCGTCGGTATTACCAACCAATTTTTACCGACGGAATCCGATGGACGAAATCCGTCGGTAATGACCATTTACCGACGGAAATGGGCAATTACCGACGAAAATTTTCGTCGGTAAAAGGTCATTTTCTAGTAGTGGCAGATCTGAACTATGATAGGCTTGATTCCCCTTGGGATACGTAAGAATCCTTAAAAGGTCCAGTTGCTCAGTCATTTTGGTCACCCTCTTTATGACCTATGATGGCCCATCCTTCTCGACTCACGCGAGTCTTCCTTCCTTTTCCTGGCAACTTGCTAGGTTTTGTTTCTCTTTCAACCTCAAAGGTCTATCACGCCTTTTTTGGACTACGTTCTAGTACTTTCTTGAATGAGTTATAATAATTGTCGATGAACTTGCATGCCTTGCAAGTATCGTCGTTGAGAGGCTCTGTTAGCATCCCATTCTAGAAATTCTATAATCCCCAAACCTCAAGAACTTGGAAAGGACTCAAGTAGCATTTAATACCTTCCAATGACCTGTAGATATCCTAAAAAATGGTGTCATGCTTCTTAAGAACGTCTAATTCATTTTATTGCATTTCGAGTTGCCACTTATATTGTTAAGGAACATAAGAATACTATTGTCTAACATGTTTTAACATGCGACACTAAAATTTTTAGATGAGGGGTTCGGGGGTTAGGTTACGTAGCGAGAAGGTGTTAGGCACCCGCTCTGCCCGGCCTTAAGATTGGTCTTGCTACTTTAGATGTTCTATTTAATTAAGTCCTCTAATTCATGTTTGTTCTAAATAATTAACACATAAGGGGAGATTTTGGATTAATTGGAATGTAAGGGAGGCAATTTATGGTCGATTCAATAGAGTGAAAGGACCTTCAAAAAGCCTCCATTTTGATGAGGATTGAATACATTGATGAAAAACAACAAATTAAAGCATAAATGAAAACAAGAGAGAACTAGTACCTCTTTCTAATAGCTCTTCAAGAATGCCTTATTTATTTAAGGCTTGTTATTTTGCTGAGAGCTTGATTGCAAGAACATGAGGGTGTGTTTGGGTTTGTGTTTGTGTTTGAGAGAGAAAGAGAGAGAGGAAGTCTTGAACTTTTTAGATTTTTAGTTCAATTCTTTAGGGTTGACATTCATACCCATTTTAAGGAGGGTAAGGCCTCCGTTTATAGGCTTAGAAAAAGAAAAAAAGTGGGAAAACCAAATGAAATTGCCAGCCATGACTGGGAATTATTGGGGAGGGGTTACAGATCACAAAAGAGAGAGATATTTTGAGGGAAATCATCTACTGACCGTGAAACTCGCGCGAGTCCCATAGGGGGAATCAAACTCACACGAATGCCACAGGGGTAGCGTGACTCGCCTGAATTTGATGAGGAGAGAAAGGATAGAAATGACCCTAAAGGGTAACTCCATTGTTCGGTTTAGTCCCAAAACTAACACAATCAATCAATAACTTGACGAAATTAGATGGAAGTTAACAAAAATCATAAGAAAAAAATAAAGGATAGATCTCGTATATAATCGGGTGTGAGAGGTCCAAGGCAGAGTGTGTACAGAGCTCATCGATGGCATGGATTGTGAAGCAAAATGCGCCAACTACAGAATAGACATCTGCCTCGTATGTCAAAATAAAGACTTAGTGGGGAAGAAGAAAAAGGTATGAGAATTCCTCATATGTAGACAATTTTGTTTTGATCGGATGTCGAGGGACTCATTCCATGTGAAGATCATAGTTCAGATGCTGAAGGGACTCACTCTGTTTTAGGTGCGACCAGATATCATGGGACTCATACTAATTTTTGTGGTGGATGCCAACGGGACTCACTCCATTGTGGGTGCGATAAGATTTCGTGGAACTCATACCGATTGTTGCGCCGGATGTCGATGGGACTCACTCCATTCTGGGTGCGATCAGATGATGTGGGATTCAGACTGATTATTGTGATGGATGCCGAGGGGACTCACTCTGTTGTGGGTGCGATCAGATGTCGTGGGACTCTGACTGATTGCTCAGATGGATGCCAAGGGGACTTAGTTCATTGTGGATACGATCATATGTCGTGGGACTCAGGCTGGTTGCTGCGGTGGATGCCAAGGGGACTCACTCCATCTTGGGTACAATCATTTTCCATGGGACTCAAACTTATTGTTGTAGTGGATGCCAAGTGGACTCGCTCCATTGTGGGATGATCAAATGTTGTGGGACTCAGACTGATTATTGCAATGGATGTCAAGGGGACTCACTCTGTTATAGGTACGATCAGATGTCGTGGGACTCATACTGATTGGTGTAGTGGATGCCAAGGGGACTTGCTCCATTGTAGTCACGGTTCGAATGCCGAGGGACTCATTCTAATTGTTGCGGTGGATGTCAAGGGGACTCACTCTATTGTAGATGCAGTTGGAATACCAAAGGGGACTTACTCTGATTAATTGTGGTGTAACAGATGTAACTATTGAGTTAATGTTTTCTGTTGAAAATTGGACTGCCATAAGTTTCTTGTCTTTAGTAAATGTCCTCGGAATTGATTGATGTTCGAATATGCTTTTGTAAGTTCCCATGCACGCTGGGAACTTGTGTTGTTGACTGATTCCAAGTCAAAATTCACAGATTTGGATAGTGCTAATAAAACTCACGGGAGTTGCAGAGGAGCACGGTGCCCGCCTGAGTTTGGAAAGAAGAGGGTTATAAATACTAGGTTTCTGCCATTGTTGCTGAACACCTGAGAAGTGATCTCAAAATTTCGCTTTTCTGAGTTGAAATTTTGTCAAGGAAACCTCCAAAATGGTTCTTTATTGTGATTCTCCAACCTGGTTGCTTGAAATCATGGCCCATAACTCACCAAATGAGGATCAAAGAGGAGGAGTTTTAGTTTGAGTCGATGTCGAGGGATACCGCCGCGCTTCAATTCGAGTCCCATGCCCACATTTCTTATTATGTTTCCGCTAGATTGGTAAGAATGCTTCTCTTTTGTTTGCCTTTATTTTTTCGTTAGCCGTAATTTTGTCGTTGATGATCTTGCCTTGTTTTATCTATGCAGGCATGGAGTGAGGTGGAGCAGCTTCGCGGGAGTATAGGCGCCTCTCAAGTCTTGGGTTGGCCTCCGTGATGTTGTCATGACCCGGGTCTGCGGAACCTGCTTTGGGCCTTTTATTGATAATATGCCTGGGGTGAAGGGGAGCAATAATGTGCTCCAGGCCCTGAGAGGGAGATGGTGGGTCACCACCCATATTTTCCACTTGCTGATGGGCGAGGTGACAATGACATCGACCAACTTTATGGCGTTGACTGGCCTGGCCTTTCGCGGGATGCCCGTGCCGTTAGATGAGAGGGATGTATTCTATCATTCTTATAGTTAATGCCTCTGGTTGTAGTGCTTTCCATGTTAAGGGGGGTCAGGTAGAGTGGAGGCATTTTAACCGTTTCTTCAAGAATTCAAACTAGGTGGTGTTTCAGTCGGGCAGGAGGAGGTTGTGGCCCGTTGCTTTATCTGGTTCACACTTTCACACACTTTTTTTGCCACCAGGGGTTGTTCAGCCCCAGTAACTTTTCTGAATTTGTTACTTAATTTGGACACTGTTGTGGAGTACAATTGGGGGTGCAACAGGATTAGTTGCTTGTTATGCAAGGATGGATAACATGAGTCGCTCGACCGGGATGGTGTGGATATGACTAAGGGCTTTATCTTCGAGCCTCCACCACCACCATCATATTACTTATTCCGTGCATGGTTGTAACGATCCCAAATTTCCACAACAATAATAATAAGAATTCTCCAATATAAATAATAATTCAAAATCAAATAACGGCAACTAAAATCCAACAAAATTTTTAAAGTCTTACAAGCTCTCAAATAACTGAAATAACCGACTAAAGAGTCTAAACTGAAATAAACTAAAATGATCCTTGAACTCCTTATGTGAAATGCTCCCGAACCGAATCTCATTCTTCCTATTTGAAATTTGGAAGAAAAGAAGATGAAAGGGTGAGCGAACAATGCCAGTAAGTTCATATACAACTCCTCTGGTTACTGAGGAGGAGTTGACCAGAAGGAATATCAAAGAATACAAAGTCCAAGTAACAATCGAAGATATAACAAAGTACAAATTAGAAATCATTATTTACCAAATCTCAAACCAAATGTTTTTCAAAAATACCTCAGTGGTTTCAAAAACTGAGTTGACAAATATTTTGAAGTTTCAAATGTTGACAAAATCGATTCAAACTGACTCGAATGGTTTACTTATTTAAAACCGTCCCATACCAGTTTTAACTAACTAAACCACTCACAGATTATATGGAAATTCAAAGGACTGATAAGCTGAACAAAACTAACTCGAATTCTCTAATTATCTACAATCGTCCCATTCCAACCGTAGATAATCAACTCATTCATAGTCATCATGATCATATAAGTGGTCCACTGACCTTGTCAAACAAAATCCCATAAAGGGAACAAAATGACTTCGTAGAGTCCTAAACAGTGTATCCGGAACACCCCACCACTAATTTTGAAGCGGTGAACTAAGTTTACCCGAAGGCCAAATATCAAATATACCCCGCCGAAGCAGGTTGTCTAACTTAGCGATCATTGATGGAACACAAAATCATATCATATCAAAACTCATTTTTATACAGAATACTAACTTTCACAATAACAAAAAAATTCCGTATTTACGAAACCAAAAGAACGATTTAGCAAACGAATAACAAAAGATTAGCAAATAACGGTAAACGAGGGAGTTAAAACAAATACTGATGCGAGGTCATCTTTTACGTATCAAAGGAACGTACATCGCCAAGAAATATGTGGAAGCCTAAAATAAGGAAATGGAGCGGAAATCAATTAACTTAAAGATGTATAATCCCTTACCTTAGTTGTACTCGACAATTAGTCTGAATGCGTACAAGCACGCTTAATCTCTTTTGCCAAAATCTAACATTGAACATTAACAAAATGATACGGTTCAGTATTTTAATCTAGATGAAAATCAACTGGTTTTGCTCATAAAAAGAAAGTGTCCCCTCACGTCATTTCCTAGGCATGAATTATAGTAATAGGGCAACACTATGGTACTAAAATCTCCTAAAATAAATTACAACAGTGGAAATGGCTTACCTTTTCTTTTCTTTTCTTTTCTTTTCTTCTTTCTTTCTTTCACTCCAACTGTACGCCTACTTTGATATCCTACTTCTTCTCTATTGTTATTTGTGAACTAAATTTTCAAAGTAATATATATACCCTCTCTAGCCAACAACGACTGACCCCTTATATCCCCTTTCAATTGCTCCGAGTAACTGCGCCAAGTAACAGCTGGCCCATCATTTTCTCAAATTATTACACCCATTATTTAACAATTTTTACATCCATATAAATTCCCTTACTAAATGCTCATTATTTAATTTTATTATTATTATTATTATTATTATTATTATTATTATTTATTATTTTTTATATTATTATTATTATTATTTCTGGATATTACAATGGTGTTTTCTAGGAGCGAAGAGAGATTGAGTTGGGACTCTGTCTCCGAAGCGCGATTCGTCAGCTAATGCTACTATGGTATGGTATGCTCTTTATCTGTTTTGCTTTCGTCTCTGCATTTTCAGTCTTTTCCCTTTTGTCATTCTGACACCTTTCTCCTGACATGTGGTTGTGGATGCTTACTATCGAGTGGCTCTGAAGAATAAGGGGATGAGGGCTCGTCTGAGGGAGCTGGAGGTTATAGTGTTGGACCTTGTTGAGCGTCTGAACAATATGGGACGAGAAACTGGTCCCCACAAGCCATGATGCTAGCGGTCTTGGCATAGGTTGTAAGGATGTTGCCCGGGACATTGATGAAGTCGTTTACTCTACCAAGCAGTTTGTTGATCGGGGAAGAGGTAGGCACAAATGCCCAAGGAGAGCAGCAGCGCCTTCCAAGGAGGATGTCATGGGTGAAGGCGGAGAGCAGGAGGGCGATGATGATTCCACAGGGGAGAGAAACTTTCATTTTCCAAGTCATTAGTAGCCCCATTTTTTATCGCTTTTTAGTTGGGTAGGGAGAAAGAGAGAAAGAGAATAAGGCACGTAAAACAGTTTGAGTATTTTTATTTACATTACTAGACTCAAGTTTACAATTATTTTAATGCCTAGTTACATTTTAATCTATGGGCAACTATTATTTTACATGTTTGGTGTGCCCAAAAGTGCGGGTTTTGGGTTGCTTGAGTTGTTGCGATTGTTGTTGCATATCTTCTGCCTTTGAATAGGTCTGAAATGAAGGCAAACGTTCCATGTTCTCTGACTGGACTGATGGAGCCTGTTTGAGTTCACAGAGAGGTGAAACTAGCCCAGTTATGGGCTTCTTCATGTAACTCGTGCGAGTTTGGCAGGTGGGACGGAACTCGTGCAAATTTGGCAGCCGGATTTCTTGTCTTGAGAATTTCTAGTAAATCAGTCTCAACCACTATAATATCAGCCTCTGTTTCAACTAGAAAAATTCAAGCAGCCATTCTCAACCATACTTTTCTTTGTTGAAAGATTTCGTAAATCCCAAACTCATTCAAAATTCCAAATGGCACCACCTGCTTGGTCTCTTGACGCCGAGGCAATGACTGACTTTAGGTACTACTCGTTCAAACCCAATTGTAAGGAGGCCTTCATCAACGATATTTGCTTTTTGATACTCCTACCACTGGCATATCCTGGATAGACCAGCTTGGGTGGATAAGTTCGAGCATAGCCAGACCTTGAGGAAGAGAGAGGTTGTATCTGACCTACGTAACACTCTGGAGGACCCGATGGAAGCACATTTGGATGATTTATATGCCCGTCGGAAGCTTTCCGCAGAAAAGAAGGGAATCGGTTCTTTGATATTAAGGCTCCGTTTGTTTCATGTAAAACATTTTCCGGAAAAAGTTTTCCTTGTTTTTGGGTGTTTGTTTCAAGTAAAATATTTTCCGAAAAATGTTTTACCTACTTTCGAGTGTTTGGTAACCACTTGTAAAAGAAAGTCAAATGTAAAACATTTTACAAGGATGTAAAAAAAGGAGGTTTTCTTTGTAAAATGATTTACCAATTTCAAATTCGTAAATCATTTTACAACTCTTGTTCTTGGCCTTAATGTACAACTCATATTACGCTCGGTACAACATAATAATAATAATAATTAAAAAAAAATTTTAACTGCCCCCACCCACCCCACCCCCCCAACCCGCCTACCCCACCCCCCCACCCCCCCCCTCCCCCCCCCCCAAATTTTTTTTTTTTTTTGGAAACCGCCCCACCCGCCCCCTGCCTACCCCACCCCCCACCCACTCACCCCAAAAAAAAAAAAATTTTTTTTTTTTTGGAAACCGCCCTCCCACCCCGCCTACCCCCACCCTCCCCCAAAATTTTTTTTTTTAATTTTTTTATTTTTTTGAAACCGCCCCACCCACCCCCGCCTATCCCACCCCCTACCCACCCACACTTCCCCCAAAAAAAAAAAATTTTTTTATTTTTTTTTTGGAAACCGCCCACCCACCTCGCCTACCCCACCCCACCCCCACCCTCCCCCAAAATTTTTTTAATTTTTTTTTTTTTTGAAACCGCCCCACCCACCCCCGCCTACCCCACCCCCTACCCCCCAAAAAAAAAAAAAATTTTTTTTTTTGGAAACCACCCCACCCACCCCCTGCCTACCCCCCTCCCACCCACCCCCCAAATTTTTTTTTTTTTATTTTTTAATTTTTTTGGAAACCGCCCTACCCACCCCCACTTCACCCCAAAAAAAAATTTTTTTTTTTTTTTGGAAACCGCCCACCCACCCCCGCCTACCCCACCCCCTCCCGAAAAAAAAAAAAAAATTTTTGGAAACCACCCCACCCACCCCCTCGCCTACCCCACCCCCACCCACCCACCCCCAAAAATTTTTTTTTTTTTTTTTTTTTGGAAACCGCCCCACCCACCCCCCCCCCAATTTTTTTTTTATTTTACACCCCCTACCCACCCCCCCCCCCAAAAAAATAATTTTTTTTTATTTTTTATTAAAAAATTAAAAAAAAAATTTAAAGCGGGTAGGCAGGGGGTGGGTGGGGCGGTTTTCAAAGTTGATTTAAATTAATAAAAAAAAAGTGACATTTCCGGAAAACATTTTCGTCAAATTTGTCAAACAACTGAAAACAAGACCATGATATTTTACAAGAAAACATTTTACATGGAAATCTTTTTACATGAAAACATTTTACAAGGAAACCTTTTTACATGAAATCATTTTACATGAAAACATTTCCGGAAAATGTTTTACGCGAAACAAACGGAGTCTAAATGGGTTAGGGAAGCCTGATGAAGCTTCAAGCTCACGGAAGTGAGACAGAGAAGACAAAACTAAGGTTGTAGCCCTAGTCTAAAGATAAAGTAGCGATTTGGGAGTACCCATGAGATTGCAATTAACAAACCAAAGCTTTTCCTTATTAATGTCTTTTATTATCTTAGCAAATCCATTTTAATGGTAAACTTGTTACAAGGAATGAACAAAATGACATATTATTACGTTCTTTGATTAGATCAGACCTGAAGGTTGCCTACGTTTCTCCCGTGGGAAAAGGCTCATGTCTTCGTAGTTAAAACGGATGTGTTTTTTTTTAATGCGCACCCTTTTTTTTTTGCCTAGACTGCCCTTTTAGGTTTTCAATCTAGTGGGCATCTCTTTTGTGATTACTCTAATTTTTACCTAGGCCCCCCTTTCGGGTATTCAACCTAGCGAGTTTGTTTTACCATCTGTTACGAGTATAACCGCTTCAATTTGTCCATGTTCACTTCTTTTGGTTGTCGATCACCATCTAAGTCAATGAGGTGTACTGCGCCGCCGCTCACGATCTTCTTTACCACATAAGGTCCTAATCAGTGTGGTCCCCATTTTCCCACAGGATTGAGAGCATTTGGCAAGTGTTGTCGAAGTACCATGTCTCCAACGCTGATGTCTCTTGGCTTTACTTTTTGTTGAAACCCCTCGCCATTCGTTGTTGATAAACTCTGGTCCATATTCATGAGTTTCTTTCATGATTTTCTATGTTTTGTCATACATCAAAAATATGCCACTTATTTTTAGTCTTCGTATGCATCATATCATTGTCAAGAAATCACAGGTTTCCCCCCTCTGCTTTGTGACACAAAAATTCAGCAAGCTGATCACTTAGCACACTTTCCCTCTGCTAGATTTTAGTGTGAGTAATGAATTCTCGAAGATGTATCTGAGTGGATCGACCCTTATTACCAGCTTAATCGGGAAGGCTCCCACATAATGTTTTAATTTGTTGGTTACCAAGATTAGAGCAGCACATGATTTTTCTAGAGCTGAGTAATTTCGTTCACTTCCCTGGAATCTCCTGTTGGATTTTATGGGTCCATGTACAGCGGAATTAAGCATCTAATAACACAAAACCCAAGAGCTCTAAGATCCGTTCTATATGATTAAATTGAATTCCTATGAGATAGAATTAACCAACCTTAATTGCTTTCCGTTCTTGAGCTATTGAACAATCAAACAATGTGATTTTGAATCACAAACTTTGAACTCCAGGCCTCGATCGTCGTACGAGCGAAGACTCTCTAGTAGTATCCACACCTTTGAATGAACCAAGAACAATTCTTGACGATTGCTAGATCATAAACCTTTGAAGAATATTGATAACTTTTTGTTGTGATTTTCTTTTCAGAAATTCGGCTAGGCTATTAGGGTTTTACAGACCTTATATTTATACTACAATAGTATTGGTATATGTTTTCTATCAGTGGCATGATCTGTCGCACGACCAGACGAGTCCCATGGACAGGTTCTGTCGCGCGATGTCTTATGCCACATCAGGACTTTCTCAATTTTCTTCCTCTGGTTTAATCAATTCATTCTATTTGTGTGTGACCCAATAGGATTATCTTATATTGGCAATGAGCTCGATCATATCGATCCTCATAAAACATAAGCGGACTCTAGCAAGCCATTATGTCTACCCAAATAATATAACGTAAGAGTTCACATTTCCAACGATACACTTTCATTTCTCCCATTCTCTCATGATGTTATATTGAGTATAACGATAATCCAATTGCATAGGGGTATGACCATACACTCATCATTATCACTCATCGAGGGGCCCAAGCAAAACATCTCTCTTTCGAGGGACAAACTCCATCTTGACTTATCATCCTTCCCATCACGAATCCGATCATGCCAAAGTTAGTCTTTATAGATATCGTGTTAAGATATCGTTTGACTAAAATCAAACATAACTTTCATCATACGTAAGGTCATGATAATCTCAGGTCTAGGGACTAAATGAAGTGACCATATGAGATTTAATTATTGTTAGTGTTATGCCCTAGGCCTATAATTGATAGACTTATGTGTTGACATTATTTATTATTATATGAGATGTTTATCATTTGATTATTATATGTTTTGTATATTTGTTTATAATAATCTTCGTCCCTAATTATTAAGGGAATAATTGGTATAATTGTCAATGGATAATCATACGATGATTATATGCATAGAGATGCACATTGAAATTATGGGTACTTGTTAGAGAACAAGTGACTGGACTTGACCCGCATGAGATTTATGTCATGGTCAAATGTCATAATTAAATATCATAATGTTACTTCATTTAGTCCCTAGACCTGAGATTATCATGACCTTACATATGATGAAAGTCATGTTTGATTTTAGTCAAACGGTATCTTAACACGATATCTATAAAGGCTATCTTTGGCATGATCGGATTCATGATGGGAATGATGATAAGTCAAGATGGAATTTGTCCCTCGGAAGAGAGATGTTTTGCTTGAGCCCCTCGATGAGTGATAATGATGAAAGTGTATGGCCGTACCCCAATATGATTGGAATTATCATTATACTCAAGAATCGAGAAAGCATTGAACAAAGACAAGTTGACAAGGACCATGACTTGTGTTCAATATAACATCGTGAGACAAAGAGAGAAATGGAAGTGTACCATTGGAAACGTGAACTCTTACGTTATATTATTTGGGTAGACATAATGGCTTGCTAGAGTCCGCTTATGTCTTATGAGATTCGATATGATCGAACTCATTGCCAACATAGTATAATCCTATTGGGTCACACACAACTAGAATGAATTGGTTAAACCAAAGGAAGAATGATTGAGAGTTTCTGTAATTGGCAACCTTTGTCACGCGACATACTTAGCCAGTGGCTAACTATACCGCGCGACATACCTTGCCACCAGACATGGTTGACAGCCTGGTCTCCTAATTCGATTAGGAAACATATTCATACTAAAGTAGTATAAATATAGGAGGTCTGTTAACCCTAATAGTCTAGCCGAAATTTTCAAGGGAAATTCATAACAAAATACTCTCAATATTCTTCCAAGGTTTTTTGATCTAGCAATCATCAAGAAATCGTTCTTGAATTCATTCAAAGGTGTGGATACCAAAAGAGGGTCTTCGCTCGTTCATCGATCAAGGCCTAGAGTTCAAGCAATCTGAAGAACGAAGTTTGTGATTCGAAATCACATAATCAAATCGTTCGATAGCTCAAGAACGGAAAGCAAACAAGGTTGGTAAAATTCTATCTCATAGGATTTTAAATTAATTGTATAGAACGGATCCTAGGGCTTCTTGGGTTTTATGTTTTTTTAATGCTTAATTCCGCTGCGCATGGACCCGAAAAACCCAACAGTGGTATCAGAGCCCCGTTCGTATGGTTAAATTTGAATTAACATGCTAGATTTAAGATATAAATTGTTTATATGCTTATTGCATGTTTTTGTATGCGATAGAATTTTGATTGTTTATGTGAAACAATATGAAAATCGTTTTCGAATTATGATGAATTAAATCTGTAAAAGGGCTGTTTTATATGATTTAATTGCCATGTGATCTGAATTGATTGAATCTGGAAATTCTGTAAACTGGCTATCTACGTCGCGCGAAAAAGTTAGCCACATGTGGAAATCTGGTAATCTGGCAAGGTGTGTCACGCGACAAAACTAGCCAACTGGCTAATGTTGTCACGTGACATACTTAGCCAAATCTGGGCTGTATCAGTTTGATGAACAATTTGGTCAATCCATGAATGTGTTTACAATCTGATATGTTTATGTGTTAATCTGGATGCTATAAAATTGAGTTTATAGGGCTATGCTAGATTAATTCATTGTTTATGCAAGCTTAGTTGATTAAAATATGATTTTAATAATTATTGCGATGCATGTTTTACTTGTTCTTACGTGCTAAGAATTTTTTTTTATATTTAGTTGAAACATTGCATTATAGTTTCCTAATATGTTTAGATTTAGACATTAAAATTTTGGATTTTATGATTGTTTATGGAAACAAGTCATAATTACGCGAAATTTAAAAGGAAACTGATTGTTTATAAAAGGTAGTGATTATGTTGCCAAATCAGAGCTGATTTCTGATTGTGCATGTCTAGGAGAGTTCTGTCTAAGGAAGAGTTGGTACTTAAGTAGTCCTTGTGGCTCACCTATCTTCCTGGGAACTTACCTGGTGCACGATTATGACTATCTTTGCTGATATGCTTATAATCTACCTTAAAGAACCTTCATTTAACTTTTAAGTTCTTTATGCCAATTCATGATTAAAACACTTGAGACCATTCGGATAGTTTTGGGTGGGCTTGCCATAGCAAGGTGCTTTGATTCTATTCGAATGCGAGCAAGATGGGGAAATGGTGGTTCCTATGCGTTTAAAGTGAATGAACTTAATTGGGTTATCAAAATGGTTTTGGACCCAAGGCATAAGATGAGATTAAAATATACCTAGACATATGATGTCTTGAATAAATCTCATAAAAGATCTAAGAGTCATATAGGTGATATGATTGATGTTTTCTACCTAATTAATTTAATTTTGAGCGGTTTGCCATAGCAAACTTGAAATTGAATTAAAGTTGGATCTTAGCCCATTAAATGTATATTATGCTAATTTGCATTGGAAGGTGTATAATTTAGTGGGAGCATTTATTTTGTGTAAATGCATTGTACCTCTCATATAATATGTTTACTTATATGTGTTCATATTTTATGTATATCTTTTTGTAGAATAAATGGCATCAAACAATAATCACTTTTCACTGCGATCTGTCCTTGAGAAGGAAAAGTTGGAAGAGAATGGTACAAACTATATGGATTGGATCCGTAGTTTGAGAATTGTTCTCAAGCAAGAGGAAAAACTGTACGTTCTCGAGGAACCTATTCCACCTGAACCTGCTGCCAATGCTACTAGGGCCGTAAGGGATCAATATCTGAAGCACAAGCGTGACTCTACAGATGTTGGTTGCCTTATGCTCTCCGCCATGTGCAAGAACCTTCAGAAGGATCTTGAACACTTGGGGACAGTTGACTTAAACAATCGACTGATGGAAATGTTCCAAGTACAAGCTAGGCAAGAAAGGTACAACACAGTTACAGTCTTGACCTCATGCAAGATGAGTGAAGGACAAGCTGTTGGTCCCCATGCTCTTAAGTTGAAGGGCCACATTGAGCATCTTGAAAGGCTCGGTTTTCCAATTAGCCAAGAGTTGGGTACCGACATAATATTGAATTCATTACCCAAAAGTTTTAGTAATTTCATAATGCACTATAACATGGATGGAATGAATAAAAACCATTCCGAGTTAGTTCAAATGTTGAACACTGCGAAAACCAATATTGTCGAGAAGAAAACCGACCAAGTGCTAATGGTTAACAAGGGGAAGGGTTTCAAGGGTAAAGGAAAAGCAAAGGTTGCTAATCCTAAGTCAAAAGTTGCCAAATCCAAAGAGGCTTCCAAGCCTAAAGTGGCTAAGCCCAAGTCTCAAGAGGACGCAGTCTGCTTCCATTGCAATGAGATTAGACATTGGAGGAGAAACTGCGCAAAATACAAGGAAGCACTGAAGAAGAGCAAACACTACAAGAAAAGGGGCTATTTACGGCGCTCATTTACGGCGGTGGACACGCGTCCGCCGTATATATCATATATATACGGCGGTTATGTATACCGCCGTAAATAAGTAATATATACGGCGGTCTAGACCGCCGTAAATAAGTAAATACGTATATTTGACATGAAGGTGTACGAGATCGAAGTTATATACGGCGGTGTATAAGTAGCCGCCGTATATAGTTAACTATTATCGGCGGTTTTGTACGCGTCCGCCGTAAATAGTTAACTATATACGGCGGTTTGTACGCGTCCGCCGTAAATGTCATTAAATACCGGGAAACCAAATTTCCCTATTCGCCGCGGTACTCTCCCTCTCTTTCTCTCCTCCGATCGAAGCGGCCATAGCAGCCTAGGGCACCGACGATCTCCATAGCTAGGGCACGAAAGAAGATCTCTTTCTCTCCTCCAAATCAGCAGGTTGGTATTTACTTTTAATTTTTTGGTTTTTATTGTTCTTGGTCTTACTCGGTCTCTCTTTCTCTCCTCTAGTAGCGTATCTCAGTCTCTCTCTCCTCCAGCCGATTTCTTCAATCAACAACAATCAGGTATACATTTCTTTCCCCTTTTCTAATTTACTTTTAATTTTTGGGTTTTTTGTTCTTGGTGTTGTGAGTTATTGTTATTGTTGATGTTCTTTGTTGTTGTTGTTGTTGTCGTTGTAATGTAATGGTTTAGATAGTTTCGGGCATTATGTTACGGTTGAGAGGAAAATTAGTTGTTTTTCTTCGTTTGATTCGGAGTAGTATTTGTTAGGCTTTTGATTAATTAGTATCTTTCTGTTTGGATGCTTATATAAGGTCTAAAGTATGTTGCTTTAATGGAAATTTGCTTTGGAAGCACATTATGCTTTATTTTGATGACTTGTGAAAACATTTTGTCGGTTTTACCTAAATTTGTGGGTGTTGGTTGACTATGTTATATTGTGATAGTATTAACTTGAAAGGCTTCTTGTTTGAAGATATGCTCTGGAGACCTTAAATAATAATAATCAAAATCACCCTTTGATTTAGTGCGGATTAAGAACTGTTTCCGAGGTTCTTTTCCGTACATTATCTTTCTACTAAGTTTGCTTAAAAAACGCTTTAAAAATGTTCCGTATCATAATTTATAATAATTGCTTGATTAGAGATTTCACAATGTTTGTTACAAAGCATAAATGCCGACTATGTAAGCTTTATATTGTATCTTTTCTTATTCAAAAGGTTGACTTACTTTTTCTTATTCAAAAGGTTGACTTACTCTTTGATATATGTTGGTCTTTTAGCGTGTTTTTCTTTGTGCTTAAGCCGATAATGCTATGTAAATTCAATCAATTATTGTTTTCCCTCAATGCTTGACTTTTTCTTATGCGTTTCAAGTTTTATCCTAGTTATTTGCATATATTTTCTTTGCATCTCAAAACTTTCCTACCTCGAGATTTCTACTTATATGTTGATACTTCCTTTTCCTAGTGACATGATCATGAATCTTGATACCAATGATTCCTTCTTGCTTTACTAAGATACTAAGTTGCCTCCAACAAATAGACAATACCTAGTCGTGGACTTCTTGTTTGAAGGCAAACCTTGTAAATTCCCTTAACTCTAGTGTGCCCGTAATCTCAATCTATTAGTCCATATATTGGTGTTGCGCACTTCAAAAAATAATGTTGCGCACTTCAACCTAGTTCCTAAAAATAGTTTCAAATCTTTTGTTGCATGTGCATATTCTTTTGCACATCAACCTAGTTCCTTAAATTAGCTTCTCAATTAGGGGGCTTGTGAGAGAGAACAAATGATGTTGTCATAGGGTTATACTATATCATGGGCCCAAGTTCGACTAATAGGCTAGGCTCCAACAATGTATATTATCTATATCGAGCCAAAAGTTGTACATATTTAGACTATGTTTGTTTATGAGTTTATTTTTATTCTAAACTTTGTGTCTCTCGGTCTTATATATAGGTTGTATTTTAACGTTAAAAATATCAAGTCAAGTCATATATGGACAAAAGTTGGATTGATTTGGATAATCGAATTTCAAATGAGTATTTGTGCTGGGTTGACAACTTTCTCGATTTTGCATTCTCAAAAAGTCTGTTGGTGTTAAAGAAATATATTGTCCTTGTAAAAAATGCGCAAATCGTTACCAAGAAGACCGTGCAACCGTGAGATCACATTGTATTGCAGTGGGATTTCAAAAAGATTACAAGAATTGGATTAGGCACGGGGTAGGGTACATTTCGGCGCGTAAGAATGATAATAATCATAGGACAACTGAAGATGGCATTGAAATTGAATTGGGCGTGCAAGATTGTATGAGGCGAATGGTACATGAAGGGATGGGTATGCCGGATAGTAACCAGCCAGGAATTGAAGAAATCGTACAATCAGATGCATCCACCGCAAAGTTTCTTAGACTTTTGAGAGATGCTGATCAAGCCTTGTGGGAAGGGTGTGATAAGTTTACGTACTCTCATTTATTGTAGAACTTATGCACTCGGAAGGCTAATTATCGAGTGACCGATAAGGGATTTACTTCTTTATTAAAAATTTTCATTAGGGCATTGCCTCGCTGAAAGTGCCAAGTTCCTATCGTGAGGCGTACAAGATGACTGCGGATTTGGGTTTTAGTTATAAAACGTGGGACGCGTGCATTAATCATTGTATGTTGTTTCGAAATGAAACTGAAAAACTTACTAAATGTGAAATTTGTGGAGCCTCTAGATATAAGCAACAAGAAGAAGGGGTAGCGGTGAAGGTGCGGAAACAAGTGGCAAGAATAAACTTCCCAAGCAGGTAGCGATGAAGAAAGTATGGTATTTTCCCTTAAAGCCAAGGTTGCAAAGGTTGTATTGGTCATCTAAGACCGCGACACTCATGAGATGGCATGCCGAGAAAAGAATAGACGATGGTGTGCTGAGGCATCCCGTGCACTCTCGTGCGTGGAAGAAATTCGATGAACGTTATCCATTATTTTCAAGTGAAATTCGAAATGTTAGATTGGGATTAGCATCTCGACGGATTTAATCCTTTCAGTAACAATGACTATATCTCACAAGACTTGGCCGGTTGTGCTTATGCCATACAATCTTCCACCTTGGTTATGCATGAAACAGCCATATTTCTTCTTGTCGGTGCTTACTCAAGGCCCAAAAGGGCCGGGCAACAAGATAGATGTGTATCTCCAACCGTTAATTGATGAGTTGAAGGAATTGTGGGAAGATGGTATATCAACTTATGATGCATCAAGGAACGAGTTGTTTACTTTACGAGCTTCACTATTGTGGACAATAAATGACTTTCCCGCATATGGAATGTTGTCTGGATGGAGCACTAAAGGTGAATATGCTTGCCCTTGTTGCAATGTGAGACCTCAAGCACGATGGTTGAATCATGGTGGCAAGTATTGTTATATTGGTCATCGACGCTTCTTGCCTAGGAGTCATGCTTTTCGTAAGGATAAAGGCTCTTTTGATGGTACTCATGAAGTGAGAGATAAGCCCAAGTTATTGTTTGGAACAAAATTGCTTAAACAAGTTGAAAATATGGAAACAGAGTATAAAATAGAAGATGTTATTAAAAAGAGGAAAAGAGAAGAGGGTGAGAAGCAACAAGCCAAGTTGGAGAAAAGAAAGGTTCCTAAGTTGTGTCACAATTGGAAAAAGAGGAGTATCTTCTTTGAGTTGCCTTATTGGGCAAATAATCATGTTCGTCATAATCTTGATGTTATGCACATTGAAAAAATGTGTGTGATAATGTGCTACATACTCTGTTAGGTACTGGAAATCAAAAGATAATGATAAAGCAAGAAAAGACCTAAAAGTGATGAACATTCGGAAACCATTGCATCTACAAAAGCTTCCATCCGGCAAAGATATTATGCCTCCGCTCGGTTTACAATGAGTAAGAAGCATAAAGACACATTCTTGAAAGTTCTAAAGGGAGTCAAAGTCCCCGATGGCTACTCGTCAAACATATCTCGTTGTGTACATCTAGAGGAAAGAGCTATTTGGGGTCTTAAGAGCCATGATAGTCATATTTTGCTCCAACAACTACTCCCTTTAGCTGTTCGAAAAGTGTTGCCTACTTCTGTTGTAAAAGCCATCATTGAGTTGGCAAATTTCTTTAGGCAATTATCCTCAAAGGTGAATACACTTGCTGATCTCGAAAAGATACAAGATCGGATGGCTGTCACACTATGTGCTCTCGAGAAAATATTCCCACCAGCTTTCTTTGATGTTATGGAGCACTTGCCGGTGCATTTAGCCGAGGAGGCCTTGCTAGCGTGCCCAATACAATTTCGTTGGATGTATCGTAGAGAGGTACATCCATATTAAATTTACTTTGAAAAAAGTTAAATTCTTTTTTACATCTGCTTTAGCATGAGTAAATGTTTTTGTAGGTTTCTACTTACATTAAAATTATATGTTCGAAATCGAGCCAGTTATGACTGGAAATACAATGTGAGACAAGCATATAATAAGTATTATATAGTTATGAATATTACTCAGTTATGACTTTGTTATGAATATTGACTCAGTTATGAATATTATTACTCAGTTGAAACAGCATTATAAGATGTTTCAATCTGACGAAGACGCATTGGCTCACCCACCCCGTGGGTGCGTTGCGGATCAATGGGCTGCACTTGTTGCGATGTGGGGTACGCCCAAGGCTCGGGTATATTTCAAATTAATCTCAATCTATTATCGTGAATGTCTTATATAAGTAGTCAAATTAATACTAATATTATCTTTTTTTTTTCCAGGAAATATCAGAAACAAATAAATTGAATCGAGAAAAACAATCGTGCCTGAATAGGACCGGAAAAACGTCCCATCCCAAAGTCATCAAAGAGGTTTGTCATCGTTCAATTTAGTTCTCAGTTGTCAATTCAATTAATGTTTCTTTTTGTATCGTATATAAATATTTTTTTTTTTTTGTCAAATGATTCTATTATAAATTGTAGAGAGGCGACAAGGGATTACCAACTGATCGCGTAAGCGTTTCATACATACGCGCACGGCAAAACACCCGCAGATCAAGCCACCACTCAAATGATTGTAAGTTAAAGTTTCAACCTTTTCTGTTTCGCTTTGTTATTCTATAGAATATTTTTTCATTTCTAACTTCATTTTCATAATATTAATTAAAGTTAAAACATTTATATTGAACATGTTGTTTTTGTTACAGCAAACGCTTAATGATGCAGTTGAGGAGCTGCCAGAGGACTCTCCCGCGGCGCGTGAAGATGTTTTTGTTGGTATGTTTGGCTCTGATGACCATGGGAGAGTTCGATGTATGGGAGGCGGTCTGAACAAAACTAAGGTGTTTGGTAAATCCCAACCTTCTCGCAGTACCGTAATGGAGGCGGTGGCGGGGGTCAGAGCAGATATGGAAAGGCAACTTGAGGAGGAACGCCGAAAAAATGAGGAGGAACGCCAACGACTTCAGGAGCAGTTACAACAACAACTTGATGAGGAACGCCTTAAGTTACAACAACAAATTGATGAATTGAAACGTTGTTGGATGGAACGACGTGGAAATGACGGTAATGAATAGGTGTTCGTGGATTTTAGACATTGTATATTTTGGATACATTCAACAACTAACAACTTTTTTGTATAATGGTTATTATGTATGGATACATTCAACATTAATTGTGTTAATATGTAGATTGTAAATATTGATTGCATTTGTGTATTTTTTGTTATATTGTGTGTGTACAGGTTTAATTTGGTTTTTGTGAACGTATTTTTGGGGAAAATGAATTATACAAAGCAGGGGAAAAAAAAAAAAAATAGGATTATTTACGGCGGTGACCAAATCCGCCGTATAAACCCAGGGACGACTCGTGCCCAAAGGGGGGACGAGGGAACCAGAAGGGGGTGTAAATGGGACGACTCGTGCCATGTTGGACGAGTCGTCCCTATTTAGTTATTTACGGCGGATATAGTGACCGCCGTATAAAAGTACCATGGACGACTCGTTTGGACGAGGGAACCTGGTGGGGGTGCAACTGGGACGACTCGTCACGGAGCGGACGACTCGTCTCTTATTTACGGCGGTTACATATTCCGCCGTATAAAGATCACTCAAATACGCCATTTTATACGTATGTATTCCATTTATATACGGCGGTGGTATATCCGCCGTATATAGTATATACGGCGGTTCCCCCGCCGTATATAATATATACGGCGATAATTTATACGGGGATCTATTTACGGCGGCTAGTCCGCCGTAAATACTATATACGGCGGGGCGCGTATTATTTACGGCGGATTTTAACCGCCGTAAATAAGCCTGTTTCTTGTAGTGAAAGGAATTGCTTCGACATCAGGTATCTTTGTTATAGATATATTCCTATCTACTTCTAGTTCTTGGGTATTGGATACTGGATGTGGAACTCACATTTGTTTAAATGTGCAGGATCTAAAGAACAGAAGGATGCTTAAGGAAGGTGAAGTGGACCTACGTGTGGGGAATGGAGCAAGAGTTGCTGCATTAGCCGTAGGAACTTATGAAGTTACTTTACCTAGTGGACTAATACTATTTTGAACAATTGTTATTACGTTCCAGCTTTAAGTAGGAATATTATTTCGATTTCATGTTTGGATAATGAAGGTTTTAATTTTCCAATATGTGATAAGAAATTTTCCATTTACAAGAATGATATGCATTATTGTACTGCTGTTTCATTCAATGGCCTTTATATTCTTGATGTTGAAAATCGTGATAATGATGTCTATAACATTAACAAGAGATCTAAACCCAATGATGTAAACCACACTTACTTATGGCATTGTCGTCTTGGCCACATAAACGAGAAACGCATTTCTAAACTCCACAAAGATGGATTTTTAGACTCACATGATTATGAATCTTATGAGACATGCGAATCTTGTTTACTTGGCAAGATGACCAAGGACCCATTTTCCAAAACCGGTGAAAGGGCGGGTGACTTATTAGGACTCATACATACCGATGTATGTGGGCCTATGAGTAGCGATGCTAGGGGAGGATTTCGGTACTTCATAACATTCACTGATGATTATAGTAGATTTGGATATGTTTATCTAATGAAACATAAAAGTGAATCGTTTGAGATATTTCGAATATTTCAAAATGAGGTGCAAAATCAACTTGGCAAAACTATTAAGGTACTTTGATTCGATCGAGGTGGCAAATATTTGAGCCAAGAATTTGACAGTCATCTTAAGAGTTGTGGAATCGTTTCAGAACTCTCTCCACCCGGAACACCACAATGGAATGGTGTGTCTGAAAGGAGGAATAGAACATTGTTGGACATGGTTCGTTCTATGATGAGTCAAGTTGAGCTTCCTTTATCCTTTTGGGGACATGCACTAGAAACTTCTGCTTTCACTATAAACAGAGTTCCTACCAAATCGGTTCAAAAGACCCCATATGAGATGTGGCATGGAAGAAAACCTAGTTTGTCTTTCATGAAGATTTGGGGTTGCGATGCATATGTCAAGAAGTTAACTTCTGACAAGCTAGCACCTAAGTCTGACAAATGTGTTTTCGTGGGTTATCCTAAGGAAACCAAAGGATACTATTTTTACAACCGAAACGAGAACAAAGTGTTTGTTGCTCGAAATGGTACTTTCTTAGAAAAGGAGTTTCTTCGCAAAGGAACCAGTAGGAGTAAAATAGATCTCGAAGAAATTCGAGAACCCGAAAACAACATTGAACCAATGGTAGAGACTGAACCAAGTTCACAAGCAGTTGTGGAATCGGTTCAAGATGCACAAGTTCTTCGCCGAAGTGGTAGGTCACGATCCGAACCCGAGAGATATGGATTTCTCGTTACGGAAAGTGATGAAGTAGAGTTAATCGAAAATGATGAACCTACTTACTATCAAGAAGTTTGGAACTTGATTGATCCACCCGAAGGTGTAAAAACCATAGGGTGCAAATGGGTCTTCAAGAAGAAGACCGACATGGATGGGAAGGTGCACACCTATAAGGCTAGGCTTGTAGCTAAGGGATATAGGCAGATTCATGGCATCGACTATGATGAAACCTTTTCGCCTGTAGCCATGCTTAAGTCTATTAGAATTTTAATTGCCATAGCCGCATATTATGACTATGAAATATGGCAAATGGATGTCAAAACAGCTTTCCTTAATGGGAAGTTACTTGAGGATGTATACATGATACAACCTGAAGGTTTTGTCAGTCCAGAAAATTCTAAAAAGGTGTGTAAGTTGCAGAAATCCATTTATGGATTGAAGCAAGCTTCTAGGAGTTGGAATCTACGTTTTGATGAAGCAATCAAGGAGTTTGGCTTTATCAAAAACGAAGATGAACCTTGTGTATACAAGAAAATTAGTGGGAGCGTAGCATTATTTTTAGTATTGTATGTCGACGATATCTTACTCATTGGAAATGACATTCCTGCACTACAGACTGTCAAGTCTTGATTAGGAAAGTGCTTTTCAATGAAATATATGGGTGAAGCCGCATATATCCTTGGTATCAAGATCTATAGAGATAGATCCAAAAGGATGATTGGTTTAAGTCAAAGTACTTACATTGACAAGGTTCTTAGAAGATTCCAAATGAAAAATTCTAAAAGGGGAAACTTGCCAATGTTACATGGTATATCTCTTAGCAAGAATCAAAGTCCTAAGACTAATGATGAGCGAAAGAGAATGAATGGTATTCCATATGCTTCGGTAATTGGGTCTATCATGTATGCTATGTTATGTACTAGACCCGATGTCTCGCGTGCTCTAAGCATGATGAGTAGGTACCAATCGGATCCCGTCGAACCACATTGGATAGCAGTCAAGAACATCCTTAAGTACTTACGAAGAACTAAGAATGTATTCTTGGTCTTTGGAGGAATGGAAGAAGATCTTGTAGTAAAAGGCTACACAGATGCTAGCTTCCAAACCGACAAAGATGATTTCAGAACGCAGTCTGGATTTTTGTTTACGCTTAATGGAGGCACTGTGAGTTGGAAAAGTTCCAAGCAAAGTATCGTCGCTGATTCTACAACCGAAGCTGAGTACATAGCGGCATCCGATGCAGCTAAGGAAGCAGTTTGGATCAAAAAGTTCATTAGTGATTTGGAAGTCGTTCCAAGCATCAGAGACCCTATTGAACTTTACTGTGACAACAATGGTGCCATTGCACAAGCAAAGGAACCAAGGTCACACCAGAGATCCAAACATATACTTCGACGTTTCCACATCATCCGAGAGATATGTGAAAGGGAAGACGTAAAGATATGCAGAGTAGACACTGATGACAACGTGGCGGACCCATTAACTAAGGCTTACTCTCCTGCAAGCTAAGCATGATGGTCATGTTAGGTCCATGGGTATTCGATACATGGTAGATTGGGCCTAGTGCAAGTGGGAGACTGTTAGTTTTATACCCTAGGCCTATAATTGATAGACTTATGTGTTGGCATTATTTATTATTATATGAGATGTTTATCATTTGATTATTATATGTTTTTTATATTTGTTTATAATAATCTCCGTCCCTAATTATTAAGAGAATAATTGGTATAATTGTCAATGGATAATCATACGATGATTATATGCATAGAGATGCACATTGAAATTATGGGTACTTGTTAGAGAACAAGTGACTGGACTTGACCCGCATGAGATTTATGTCATGGTCAAATGTCATAATTAAATCTCATAAGGTTACTTCATTTAGTCCCTAGACCTGAGATTATCATGACCTTACATATGATGTAAGTCATGTTTGATTTTAGTCAAACGGTATCTTAACACGATATCTATAAAGGCTATCTTTGGCATGATCGGATTCATGATGGGAAGGATGATAAGTCAAGATAGAATTTGTCCCTTAGAAGAGAGATTTTTGCTTGGGCCCCTCGATGAGTGATAATGATGAAAGTGTATGGACGTACCCCAATATTATTGGAATTATCATTATACTCAAGAATCGAGAAAGCATTGAACAAAGACAAGTTGACAAGGACCATGACTTGTGTTCAATATAACATCGTGAGACAAAGGGAGAAATGGAAGTGTACCATTGGAAACGTGAACTCTTACATTATATTATTTGGATAGACATAATGGCTTGCTAGAGTCCGCTTATGTCTTATGAGATTCGATATGATCGAACTCATTGCCAACATAGTATAATCCTATTGGGTCACACACAACTAGAATGAATTGGTTAAACCAAAGGAAGAATGATTGAGAGTTTCTGTAATTGGCAACCTTTGTCACGCGACATACTTAGCCAGTGGCTAACTATACCGCGCGATACCTTGCCACCAGACGTGGTTGACAGCCTGGTCTCCTAATTCGATTAGGAAACATATTCATACTATAGTAGTATAAATATAGGAGGTCTGTTAACCCTAATAGTCTAGCCGAAATTTTCAAGGGAAATTCATAACAAAATACTCTCAATATTCTTCAAGATTTTTTGATCTAGCAATCATCAAGAAATCGTTCTTGAATTCATTCAAAGGTGTGGATACCAAAAGAGGGTCTTCGCTCGTTCATCGATCAAGGCCTAGAGTTCAAGCAATCTGAAGAACGAAGTTTGTGATTCGAAATCACATAATCAAATCGTTCGATAGTTCAAAAACGGAAAGCAAACAAGGTTGATAAAATTCTATCTCATAGGAATTTAAATTAATTGTATAGAACAAATCCTAGGGCTTCTTGGGTTTTATGTTTTTTTAATGCTTAATTCCGCTGCGCATGGACCCGAAAAACCCAACAATTATGACATTTGACCATGACATAAATCTCAAACGGGTCAAGTCCAGTCACTTGTTCTCTAACAAGTACCCATAAATATAATGTGCATCTCTATGCATATAATCATCATATGATTATCCATTAACATTTATACTAGTTATTCACTTAATAATTAGAGACGGAGATTATTACAAATAAATATGCAAAACATATAATAATCAAATAATAAACTTTTCATATCAAAATAAATAATGTCAACACATAAGTCTATCAACCATAGGCCTAGGGCAAAACACTAACAGTCTCCCACTTGCACTAGGCCCAATCTCCCAGTATCGAATACCCATGGACCTAACATGACCATCATGCTTAGCTTGCGGGAGAGCCTTAGTTAATGGGTCTGCCACGTTGTCATCAGTGTCTACTCTGCATATCTTTACGTCTTCCTTTTCGCATATCTCTCGGATAATGTGGAAACGTCAAAGTATGTGTTTGGATCTCTGATGGGACCTTGGTTCCTTTGCTTGTGCAATGGCACCATTATTGTCACATTAAAGTTCAATAGGATCTTTGATGCTTGGAACGACTTCCAAATCACTAATGAACTTTTTGATCCAAACAGCTTCCTTAGCTGCATCAGATGCCGCTATGTACTCAGCTTCGGTTGTAGAATCAGCGACGGTACTTTGCTTGGAACTTTTTCAACTGACAGTGCCTCCATTCAGCGTAAAGAAAAATCCTGTCTGCGATCTGAAATCATCTTTGTCGGTTTAGAAGCTAGCATCTGTGTAGCCTTTTACTACAAGATCTTCTTCCATTCCTCCAAAGACCAAGAATACATCCTTAGTTCTTCGTAAGTACTTGAGAATATTCTTGACTGCTATCCAATGTGGTTCGCCGGGATCCGATTAGTACCTACTCATCATTCTTAGAGCAAACGAGACATCGGGTCTAGTACATAACATAGCATACATGATAGACCCAATTGCCGAAGCATATGGAATACCATTCATTCTCTTTCGCTCATCATTAGTCTTAGGACTTTGAGTCTTGCTAAGAGATACACCATGCAAAATTGGCAAGTTTCATCTTTTAGAATTTTCCATTTGGAATCTTCTAAGAACCTTGTCAATGTAAGTACTTTGACTTAAACCAATCATCCTTTTAGATCTATCTCTATAGATATTAATACCAAGGATATATGCAGCTTCGCCCATATCTTTCATTGAAAAGCACTTTCTCAACCAAGACTTGATAGTCTGTAGTGCAGGAATGTCATTTCCAATAAGTAAGATATCATCGACATACAACACTAAAAATAGTGCTACGCTCCCACTAATTTTCTTGTATACACAAGGTTCATCTTCGTTCTTGATAAAGCCAAACTCTTTGATTGCTTCATCAAAACGTAGAGAAGCTTGCTTCAATCCATAAATTGATCTCTGCAACTTACAGACCTTGTTAGAATTTTATGGACTGACAAAACCTTCAGGTTGTATCATGTATGCATCCTCAAGTAACTTCCCATTTAGGAAAGCTGTCTTGACATCCATTTGCCATATCTCATAGTCATAATATGCGGCTATGGCAATTAAAATTCTAATAGACTTAAGCATAGCTACAGGCGAAAAGGTTTCATCATAGTCGATACCATGAATCTGCCTATATCCCTTAGCTACAAGCCTAGCCTTATAGGCCATGTCGGTCTTTTTCTTGAAGATCCATTTGCACCCTATGGTTTTTACACCTTCGAGTGGATCAATTAAGTTCCAAACTTGATTATCAGCCATGGATTGTAATTCGGACTTCATGGCCTCTTGCCATTTTTCCGAATCAGGAGCGGACATCGCCTCTTGATAGCAATTAGGTTCATTGTTTTCAATTAACTCCACTTCATCACTTTCCGTAATGAGAAATCCATATCTCTCTAGTTCGGATCGTGATCTACCACTTCGGCGAAGGACTTGTGCATCTTGAACCGGTTCCACAACTACTAGTGAACTTGGTTCTATTTCTACCATTGGTTCAATGTTGTTTTCGGGTTCTCGAATTTCTTCGAGATCTATTTTACTCCCACTGGTTCCTTTGCGAAGAAACTCCTTTTTTAAGAAGGTACCATTTCGAGCAACAAACACTTTGTTCTCGTTTCGGTTGTAGAAATAGTATCCTTTAGTTTCCTTAGGATAACCCACGAAAGCACATTTGTCAGACTTTGGTGCTAGCTTGTCAGAAGTTAACTTCTTGACATATGCATCGCAACCCCAAATCTTCATGAAAAACAAACTAGGTTTTCTTCCATGGTACATCTCATATGGGATCTTTTGAACCGATTTGGTAGGAACTCTGTTTATAGTGAAAGCAGCAGTTTCTATTGCATGTCCCCAAAAGAATAAAGGAAGCTCAACTTGACTCATCATAGAATGAACCATGTCCAACAAAGTTCTATTCCTTCTTTCAGACACACCATTCCATTGTGGTGTTCCGGGTGGAGAGAGTTCTGAAACGATTCCATAACTCTTAAGATGACTGTCAAATTCTTGGCTCAAATATTCACCACCTCGATCGGATCAAAGTACTTTAATAGTTTTGCCAAGTTGATTTTGCACCTCATTTTGAAATATTCGAAATATTTCAAACGATTCACTTTTATGTTTCATTAGATAAACATATCCAAATCTACTATAATCATCAGTGAATGTTATGAAGTACTGAAATCCTCCCCTAGCATTGCTACTCATAGGTCCACACACATCGGTATGTATGAGGCCTAATAAGTCGCCCGCCCTTTCACCAGTTTTGGTAAATGGGTCCTTGGTCATCTTGCCAAGTAAACAAGATTCGCATGTCTCATATGATTCATAATCATGTGAGTCTAAAAATCTATCTTTGTGGAGTTTAGAAATATGTTTCTCATTTATATGGCCAAGATGACAATGCCATAAGTAAGTGTGGTTTACATCATTGGGTTTAGATTTCTTGTTAATGTTATAGACATCATTATCACGATTTTCAACATCAAGGATATAAAGGCCATTGAATGAAATAGCAGTACAATAATGCATATCACTCTTGTAAATAGAAAACTTCATATCACATATAAGAAAATTAAAACCTTCATTATCCAAATATGAAATAGAAATAATATTCCTACTTAAAGCTGGAACGTAATAACAATTATTTAAATCAAGTATTAGTCCACTAGGTAAAGTAACTTCATAAGTTCCTACGGCTAATGCAGCAACTCTTGCTCCATTTCGCACACGTAGGTCCACTTCAGTAAGTACGCCAATCCAATTCGCGACCCTTTTAGATGCATTTTAATATAATAAAATTGCATTGAGGGGCGTTTTGGTAAATTCCTGGCCTATCCCGAAACTTCCAGAAATATTTCATAAGTTTCCCGCGAAGGAAGTACCTTTTGGTACCTTGCTCATGCCAAAGGACCTGCTGGGAATAAACCTTTTTTGGACTTTTTAGGTATTTAGGCCTGAATGCTCTAGAAACTGGTTTTGGCGCCAAAAACGGTTGTTTCACCTTGTGTCACGCGACAAGTCGAGGTATGGAAAGTGGTTACGTAACGTCGTGCGACACAAGGTGACCACTAACTCCAGCCTATAAATAAGACCCTTCCCCTCTTAGAAATGGATCCCAACCTGAACTACTGTTACTCTGCAGAAATTACGACGTAACACACACACCAGAAACATATACCTCTCTCTCTCTCCTCCCAATTCCTCTCTAATCCCTTCCAATCTAACCCAATTCTCTCACCTTCCCTTAGATCTACTCTCAACCAATTCTTCCAAGCTTCCCAAGACCAGAAGCTGCACTTGAAGGATTCTGTATCTAACTTGATACAGAATTCGTGAAAGCAGCAAGGGTAACCTCCTCATTCCCCCTCTTCTCTCTCTCTCTTACCTTGCTAATTGAATAATTCTCTTGTTTTACTTCTCTAGGATTCAGTAATCAGACTCTATCCGTCTAGATTACTGAATCCCAATCGCAATCTCTCTGTTTAACTTGGTATCTGAATAATTGTCTGTTCATTGTTGAAGAGATCATTGTTTAGATCCCAAGGGAATGTGGATCTCCCCATATCCACACTCCCGGGGTCGAATTGCTGTTAATTTCATGTTTCAAAGCGAATCTGTTTGATTAGTTAGATCTGTGTTGGCTATTGTTGATTCTGTATTCAATTTTGTAAGTTCCTGCAGATGGTCATTATGTGTCATGCGACACATTGTTCGTAGGTGATCCTGTGTCACGCGACACATCTGGTCATCTATGTCATGTGTCATGCGACACATTATGTCTGTTTGCAGGAACCCTTTTCCTTCTGTAATCTGTTCCAATCTGTTGTATAAGGGGATGTGGCCTCCCTGAATAATTGGCTCACAAGTTGTAAGTCTCAATTCATATTAATAAAATGCATGTTTACCACACTTGTTTATTATCGATGCTTGCACACACTCATGGATTGCTTGGATGTTTGATTAGAAAGACTCGTCTGCGGACGAGGCGTGTTGGGTGAACTCTCGGTTCTTCCAAACACGTAACCTGACCCCCGAACCTGTTCTCTTTCATAGGTTTTTCAAAGTGCACCTCTTAAGCATGGCGTGGCGACTCTCTTTTTTTTTTACCTTTTTCATCGTGAAAACAAAATTTTGCGAGGGGCGAGCGCACATTCAACTTCACCATCTTCAAGCATCCTTCTGATCTTTCGACCCTGCACATTTAGATAAATGTGAGATCCACATCCAGTATCCAATACCCAAGAACTAGAAGTAGATAAGAATATATCTATAACAAAGATACCTGAAGTCGAAGTAACACCTTTGCTCTTCTTCAGTGCTTCCTTGTATTTTAAGCAGTTTCTCCTCCAATGTCCAATCTCATTGCAATGGAAGCAGACTGCGTCCTCTTGGGACTTGGGCTTAGCCTCTTTGGGTTTGGCACCCTCTTTGGGTTTGGCAACATTTTCCTTAGGATTAGCAACTTTTGCCTTTCCCTTACCCTTGAAACTCTTCCCCTTGTTAACCATCAACACTTGATCGGTTTTCTTCTTGACAATATTGGTTTCCGCAGTGTTCAACATTTGAACTAACTCGGAAAGGTTCTTATTCATGCCCTCCATGTTATAGTTCATTATGTCTGTTTGCAGGAACCCTTTTCCTTCTGTAATCTGTTCCAATCTGTTGTATAAGGGGATGTGGCCTCCCTGAATAATTGGCTCACAAGTTGTAAGTCTCAATTCATATTAATAAAATGCATGTTTACCACACTTGTTTATTATCGATGCTTGCACACACTCATGGATTGCTTGGATGTTTGATTAGAAAGACTCTTCTACGGACGAGGCGTGTTGGGTGAACTCTCAGTTCTTCCCAACACGTAACCTGACCCCCGATCCCGTTCTCTTTCATAGGTTTTTCAAAGTGCACCTCTTAAGCATGGCATGGCGACTCTCTATTTTTTACCTTTTTCATCGTGAAAACAAAATTTCGCGGGGGCGAGCGCACATTCAGTGGCGACTCTGCTGGGGATTGCACTTTGAAAACCTGTTTTTCAAAAGTAAAGTGGGTCAAACTTTCATTAGATTGAACATCCAATATATCCATCTTTGTGTGCATCTTTGATAATCTTTTGTGGTTCATACATTTTGTTGATTATGAGACTTGTGAGCCTTGTGTTTTGTGGCCTTTCTTGTTGTGCTATTAGATATTATGCTTTGTCCCTTGCCATGTAGAGGCAGGGGCTAGTTTGATTGCTTGCAGGGTTCTGGATCAGTGACTACCCTGGTCGTGCGACATTCCAGTCCTATGATGTCCTGTGTAACGCGACAGGAGTAGCCACTGAACAGGTTTTCAGAAAAGCTGGTTTGAGGGCAGTCCCTTCAATCGAATGTGGCTCAGTTGATTATTGTTTCCCCTCCTTCCCTATGAGAGTGTGTGTTTTTATTCTTTCTTTCAAAAATAAATAAAAATAATAATAATAAAATTTTGTTTTTTATAAATAAAAGAATTAGTCATCCGCACACTACACCACATAGATCTAGAACCCTCGGATGCGATTGACAGCATCGCGGACGGCCATGAAATTCGCCTACGCTTGAGCGCCTAAACTCAAACCTACCCCCTAGTGCGTTATAGGTGGCACCACACTTTAACCTTACCCACGGTTGGTTTTTGATACAACGTTTTTATTACACCAAAATGAATTTTTTTTAAACATATTGTAGGTCCTTATACCTTCCCCCAAAACCTCGCATCTTGTGGGCATGTTGCCAACGCAACATGATTTCACGTGGGGACATGTCACTCCCGTGGCGTGTACTAAACAAGAGATCATGCCGCATTGTCAACGTGCACCGACGAGAGGTCATGCCGGATTTTTCTTCGAAATTCTTCAAAAATACCCATTATGCTGCCCAAATTTCCCCAGAAATTTGGACAACCTCTCCGTTCCATATGATGTTAGGATTTGGTTAGGTGTCATTACCTATTATATATTTCAACGCAAGGCATTTAGTGTAATTTGAACGTTGCGTCCTTAGGTTTCCCCAAGGTGTAGTTAGTATAAATAAAGGCTTCTCCTTTTCCAACCGTACTTAGGATTTAAGACATTGATTTATACTTGAAGATAAATAAGATTGTTTGTGCGAGTCTGTCCCTCTTTCCTTTCCCTCTCTCGAAAACCTTTTTTTTTCCTACCTTATGACCCCAAATCTACCCTTTTGTAGTAGGATGACAAGTTTGGTGCGTGCTCTGATTAGTAGGTCCGCGTCTTCGAGGTATTTCCAGTTCCTCCGAAGATCCCATCTGTTCTACTGTTCAAGATGTCTGGTGAAAAAGTTATGTCATCCGCTCAGTCTGGAATTCCTCTCACTTCGGGTCAGCTAGACATGAATGATTTGTCGGTGACAAAGTTGCGGGCTGCTCTTGAGGCTTCCATGGTTCGTGAATGTAAGTCCAATTGCTAGCCCAAGTTGCTAAAGCCCGAGAAGAAGAGACGCACGCTAGGTTTGTAAAAGCGATGCGTGTCCGAGGGGTCACGGTAATCCGCCATGAAGATGGGTCGTACGAAGAAATCATCGATGCTAGTAAAGTTAAGCGTGGAATTGAGAATGTAATGAAGAAGATAGATGAAGATGAGCAAGATAAGATTCTTTCCCCGGCACCTCAGATGGTCCAAACTCAAATTCTTGATAGACAAACGATTTCCGAGATTGTTGATCCTTTTAATCAAATTGGGTTGCAAAGTCAGTACCAGCCAGATTCCCAAGGGTCATGTCATTACTTCACTCAGAAAGGATCGCTGCTATTCCACCCTGACCAAGCTCCCATGCAAGGAAGTGCTTCGCAACCATCGATGAGTTCATATGGCTTCAACTTATCATCCCCACATGATCAGCATTCGGGGCCGACCTCATACGTAACTGTGAATCAGATGTCTTTTATTCCTGCTATGAACCCTATCCAGCAAGGGAAGTCAATACCCGAGGTTTCTCCAAAGACTGTCCAGACGGAAAGGAAGAAAGCATACTGGGGAAAGGTGGGAATGCCTATGAATCAATTCCTCAAAATTTTGGTGAGTGGAGGACTGGTTCAACCACTAGTCAATTACGTCCCTCCTCATAACAACACAAAGCTAGATCCGAGCAAGTATTGTTACTATCACCAATATCAGGGCCATACCTCGTATGAATGCAGACAGTTGAGAGTGATCATTCAAGAACTTATTGATGAAGGGAAGATCAAAGTTGGCTCTCATGAAAAAAGCGGTGTCCAGAGTCATGGTCAGTTCCCACCACGCAAGAAGCGAGAATTTGATGACTTGGGAATAACAACTGAGGAAGCTTTCAACGGATTGATGCGAAGGGGAATGATAAAGCCACTTGATAACTATCAAACTAACAAACCCAATCCGAATTTGGATCGTGGCAAGTACTGTTACTATCATCAGTACCCTGGGCATTTAACCAACGATTGTTCCATTCTAAAGGTGCTTATTCAGAAGCTGGTTGATGAGGGAAGAATTTAGAAAGCTCCTCCAAAGGTGATCGATAATCCTCTCCCGCAACTCCAAGGATACCCCATGTGAAGAAGTCAGTCAGTTAGGCATCGTAGGGTCCTAGATGGTTTTATCTTGTTTTGCTAGCAAGTGTTCCTATGATGTGAATCTATTGTATCCGTGTTATGAGTCTTTTTTATTTCAATAATAAAATATTTGTTTCTATTCCTGCTAGACTCGAGACATTACTTGCACACTCACATTACATTTAATTGAAATGGTCTTATTCTACATAATCACTTGTGCTGCTCAATTACTAATGTTTTGAAATGACTAATATTTAAATTGATCGGAGTGAGAAAATTGGCTGATATCCTTCTCAAAGTGGGGTTCACCAACTCCCCACCTCGATTCCTATATGCTCACATACCTTCCTTCGTCCTCACCACCTTGTTGCTCGATGGATTTGCACGGATCTTCCGCAAAGTAAGCTTAAGGAAGCAATGAAGACTTGATCTCGTTCGGATCATCCGGTAGGGACTGCGGTTGAAACCTTTAACCCCTAGGAAAACCATTACCTCCCCCCTCACCGAACAATACCCCTTTGGTTCAAGATCGGCATGTTTTGAAGCCCATTTAGCCATCGCTAGAAGAAGAGGGACTATCCTTGAGGCTCCCGCGATTCAAAAGAAGATCAACCTGTTCCAAGCTCAAGAACGACGGAAGGCAATAATCCATCATGGGGACTAGCTGAAATTCTCCTCTCAAAGTCAAAATTGAAAAAGAGAGTGACAAAAAAAATATATATATAGAGAGAAAAAAAAAGAAAAGAAAAGAATGAGAGCCTAGTCCCCAGCGATCCTCTCAAAAGCAAAAGTCCAAGGATCCGGTTGTTACTAAAAAAGGAGTCTCAGAGTGAATAAAGAGACAGCATGGATGTCCCTCACCATTACCTTGACCAATCCCAAGCCATCCTCTCGGTTTTAGAGGACATTCCCATTTCTCTTACATTTGTCTTTAGCCAAAGCCAAGGTTGACCTCTCATCCTTAGAGGCAGCAAAAATGCAACCACAGATTTCCCTCACCTTAGAAATCCCAAACACATACCCAAGAGCCAACCTCTCATTTTTAGAGGTTCAGTCAGCAAAAAGCATAGCCGACCTCTCATTTTAAGAGGTCATGATATCCCGAATTACCCGAAGACCGATCGAAACCCCGAGACCCAGTCGCAGTTCCTATCGGATAGCAGTTCCATTCCAATATCATCGAGATCTAAAATAGGCTATTGCTTAAAGCGGAGCCAAATTCATCCCGAATCGAAGGACCGTCAAGCGAAGATTGTGCAAATTCCATCCGTTCATTCGACGTCTTATGTGAGCATATTTTATTTCTCCTCCGCAAACACTTGCCATGGATGTCCCACTGGGGCTTCACATCCGTGTCTCCCATCGACAAGGACACGTTCTTTTGATTCTCAAAATATTCGAAAGTCCTCAACATCCCCGAATTTCACCGTTCATTCTTTTTCATTCGGGATAAGCCCGAACTACGGCGACCTGAGCTCCTCCTAAGGAGGGGAACGTAGGCAACCATAACTGGTTCGGTCGAAATCACAAACAAATCTCAGAAGATTCGGTCTCCTCAAGGACCATGCCCACACACTGTCCATCCTTCGAAGTTTAATTCTTGATATCAGTCGGCTTTCTCCTCAAGATTGATTGAAATATTTGTTCATATCGGCTTTGGTATTGAATAACCCGAACATCAATAAAGTGTTTTAAGCAGATTTGTGATCATCGTGAATAAGACAGATTTTCAAGTGTCTCGGCAAGTCTTCCTCTCTACATTTTTAGGGATATATAGAGCTAAACACTGTATTTCTGTCAAGCAGGGGCTTCCATACACTCTCCACACCTTGTGATGCCTATACTCTCCCAAAAGAGTCAAACCTAAAGCGAGAATGTCATACACAAGTTTAGGATTCATTTCACCTTCGAAAAATATGCCCCTGCGCACAAGCGTTCCTAAGTCTTGTCCGCCGACTGACTGACTAAAGCTTGAAGAACAACCTCCCCCTAAGTTGCATGATTGTGTTGATTACAATAAGACTAGGTGTCAAACTGGGGCTTGGCCAGAGGAAGAGAATGATTTGTGCACTTGTGCGGTTCCTGGGGCTGGTTCTATAACCCCGATCCTTGGGAATTGATTTGCTACTAAAGGCATACCTCATGTTGGAGCTACTGAGTTTCATACCCTAAACAGGAGAGAGAGGTTTTGAAATAATGTGGAAGCCTAGATTGGAAGGCCTGTCAGCATGATTTGTTGTGTCACGCGACAGAATGTGACCCAGCTGTCTTGAGTCGTGCGACACAATAAGTCCAACACTAGACATCAGCAAGATGCAACCTGATCTGTACCAGGGCATGCCCCGACTTGTTTCAAACTGCAAAACAGCAAAGACACCCTGCAAAAATCATGGGAGAGGGATTCATTCAATTAGCATATACACTCACCATTCATATACAAACCAAACCGTATAAACCATTCATATTTATGCCATAGCCATTCAAAAAATCATTCGTTCCTATTCTTCCCAAAAAGTGGACTCGCGCAAACAACTAATAACTAGTAATAATGTGCTAGAACTAGGAAAGTGCAATGCAAATAAGTCTTTACAAAAAAAAAGAGAGAGTGTTTGTCAGTTTCTTTCCAAAAGGGGGTACAATAATCAAAAGGCCGTGTTTTGATACAAGAGACTACTTCGAGCCATCGCCCTCAGAAACATAGGCATCTCCGTCATCATCATAATCATCATCGTCACCTCCCCCGCTTTCCTCTCCATCAGCATCATTGCCCTCCGCATGTGCATGATCTGGATCAATAGCAGGACTGTGATAAATAACAGGATCATCACGGAAAAGGTCGTGGACAGCAGGAATAGCCATGGTCTCAAGCTCGTGAGGATCTCCGGAAGCGTCACTCTCATAATTAGAGCTAGGAGGACTAGGTGGACGATGAGGAGTAGTCTTGGTCCTGGGCCTGTGTGTATCATCAGCAGACATATCAGTGCGAGCCCTCTTCCTGTCAGGCAAGCTGGGCATAGAATCATCATCATCAGAGCTCCGAGCCAAGCATCGCTCCCTCCAGTAGCGTGCACTCTTTTCCAGCTGGTCAATCATATCCATGGCTTCGATATAATGGCGAGCAAAGCTCCAGTAAATGTCAGCCGAGACCTGGTACAATCAAGCAGAGGAAGGATCAGAAACCAGTCATCATGAAAGACAAGAGTTAAACAGTTCAAAACAATAAAGGAAGAAAAGGAAATTGCTTACAGATTGAGTGCCCTCAGGAAGCTAAAAATATGGGTAAATCCGGCTGGTATCGAGATAGGCCCTCCTCATAAGGTCCCCATCCTGAAAGTCAACGAAGGAAGGAGGTAAGGGAGCATCCGCCACATATCCAGTAGAGGGGTCGGCGCCCTGAGCATCACGTCTCGGAGCCACCTGCGGTGACCTCAACCTCGCCGTCACGTAAGCTCCATAATCCCCATCCTCCTTAGTATAATTGAAAGCAGCCTCTCCCTGAATCAAAGAAGCCATGTCCTCCAATTTCTGAGGAAACCATATATCAGCAGGAGGATCAATTGGGACTCTAGCAATGCTACCAGGGCCGTGCTGTCTGTAGACCCGCTCTCCCAAATACAAAGCATCCCCAGATAGGCCTACCAAGAGCTTACGGCACTCAGTGAGATGTAAAGCATACTCCAGATCAACCCCATCATATCGGTCAACCAAAGGAAATAGATTCAGACTCCCGGGAGTCCCCCGCAAACAGATCAATGTGTAAGAGTAAGAAGCCGTCACACGTCCCCTGGTGTCCGCCGTCCGGACCTTCTGTCACACATTTTTCACCCAGTGCCTCATAGCAGGAAACATAGTGGCCAGGTATGCCTCCTCAACTCGCCAAGCATAGCAGCCGATAACCTCATAGGCCCAGACCTGGAAAAAAAAAGAAGGAGCAGAGCAAGGTCAGATTGATAAAATAGGGAGACAGAAAGAAATGACATTCAAAGGATGGAATCAGATTGAGAAGTACCTCAAAAGCTAAATGACAACAGTTGAAGGACTTAGCCTCCCCCTGTTGATGTCATCCAGAGCCAAGTACAACTCAGCTAATCCTGCCTCTCCCCAAGACAAAGTCCTAACAGCGCCCCAGTCTCTCAAAAGCTCCAGTAAAGAAAGCAAAGCAGAAGACGTGCCATTGATGAACAGCATATCAGAAAAGCCGATCCACACAAAAGCCCTAGCCAATCTCAAAGCCCTCAGCCTGTCCTCCTCAGTATCAGTCACATCAGCCGGATAACCTCTACTCTGCACAACAAACTGACCGTGGAGCTCCCCTAACTCGTATCCGTTCCCCTTCTTGTCCTTGGGAATAAAACCTATCAGCTCCGTGAAGTAAACCTCAGTGGGAGGCTGTGGGTCATCCTCCAAAGCAGGCTCCTCCAAGAACAACGGCTCATCAGTGAAGGGAAGGCCCATGATAACAGCAAAATCATACGGCGTGACCGTCACCTCTCCCCAAGAAAAGTGGAAAGAATGGGTAGTCTCCCACCAAAACTCCCGGAATGCCCTCACAAGCCCTGCACTCTGCTGAGTATCCCCGATGGCCTTCCCCATCTCAAAAAACCGACCCAACCCTGCAGCGTATACCAGGCCCTTAGGCGAATGCTCCAACTCCTGACTATCGGGCAAGAGATCCCATAGCTGACCAATGACCTCTGGCGAGCCTCGGGTTCACAACTCCTGCAGGTAAACACAGCACAGGTATGAATATCTCATTTTTTCAAAAGAAGCATGTCAATAAATTGTGATAATTCGGCATATCCTTTTTTTTCAAAGTAAAATTAGGGTTGAAAAATTTAGCATGCATCCATGATTTCTGATAACTCAAAACCATGCAGCAAATTCATGATTTCACAGGTAAAAAGCTCGAACATTCCGACACAAAATCAATGTTTCAAAGCAACGAAGGGCAAAATTACGAAATTACCGTATCCTTCTTCTCAGGTGCAGAGGTGTGTTCCTTGAGTTGTGGGTAGAAATCTCCTCTCACTGTCTGAGGGACGAACGGTCGTTGATTCCGCTGGGCATTCTTCCTCCGAGCAGCCAACTGAGCTTGTGTAGGTCCCTTCTTCGTGGGACGTGGTCTAGGAGGCATATTTGCAAACCAAAAAACAAAATCAAACCCTAGATTCCCCTGATTGCACTCGAAATTGTGCAAAGGGGTGGTTTCTCCTCTCAAAACCGCTCACCTCCCTCTAAAATGTGTTTCAAAAAATGAAGGTTGTTCATTTTTATAAAAGGCTGTTCATAGGCTTTAAACAGTCGTGCGACACAACGAGCCTCTTAGCCAAATTTTTCAAAAATACCCCCTGAGATCTAATACTTTGCACTTTAAACCCTGATGTACGCTTTGCAGTTTCCCCCTGCAGGTACAATGGTCAACTGAGCCCCTGTCAACCCTTGAAGACTGGCCCTCAACCAAAACAAAGACAAAGAAACCGTACCTATGTTAGTCTCCCCAGCAGTGCGCAACGAGACCAATGGCACCAAAGCACCAGACGAACCTGCTCCCTAGCAAGAAAGTTCCCGTCCTACGAAACCAATGGCCCCAAAGCACCAGAGGAACCCGCTCCCTAGCAAGCAAAGTTCCCGTCCAACGAGACCAATGGCCCCAAAGCACCAGAGGAACCTGCTCCCTAACAAGCAAAGTTCCCAGATCAGTGGCCCCAAAACACCACCCAGAACCTGCTCCCTAGCAAACAAAGTTCCCGTCCTACAAGACAAGTGCACAACAAGCACCAGAGGAACCTGCTCCCTAGCAAGCAAAGTTCCCAGATCAGCCCCAAGCACCAGAGGAACCTGCTCCCTAGCAAGCAAAGTTCCCAGATCAGTGATCCCAAAGCACCCAGAGGAACCTGCTCCCTAGCAAGCAAAGTTCCCGTCCTACCAAGCAACGGCCCTGACACCAAAATCACAAACAAAAGCCCGCTCCCCTGCAAGCAAAGTCCCTGGTTTACCAAGCAAAGCTCAGGTCACAGAAGTCAACCGTCAACAAAGAACTTCCAGCATTCGGAAAAACCAGTGAACTACCAACAAAAACAAGTAGCGTGAGTCCCCCGACAGCTATACTTATCCCCAGCAGCAGTAGCGTGAGTCCCCTGGCAGCTACCCTGCACCAACACCAATTGGTATGAGTCCCTCCGGCATCCACGAAGACCAGCAGCAGTAGCGTGAGTCCTCTGGCAGCTACCCTGCACCAACACCAATTGGTATGAGTCCCTCTAGCATCCACTAGGACCAGTTGCAGCATGAGACCCATCGGCAGCTACAACTTGGCACCCCAGCAGTAGCATGAGACCCTCCGGCAGCTACTCGCGACCCCCGTTGCAGCATGAGACCCTCCGGCAGCTACAACTTTGCACCACCAGCGGTAGCATGAGACCCTCCGGCAGCTACTCGCGACCCTAGTTGCAGCATGAGACCCTCCGACAGCTACAACTCGGCACCAACGACATTAGCATGAGACCCTCCGGCCACTACTCGCCACCCACAATAGCATGAGACCCTCCGGCAGCTACTCGCGACCCCAGTTGCAGCATGAGACCCTCCAGCCGCTACAACCCGGCACCAACGGCAGTAGCATGAGACCCTCCGGCCGCTACTCGCCACCTACAGAAGCACCAACCCTCCGACAGCCACAGGTAAGTACAGAAAAGGTATGAAGACAAATCTCTACCCTTTCTTGCTTAGTGTCAGTGTTGTTTCCAAACTACGATTTGGCTTGATTCCCTTTTAAATGGATACGTAGGAATCCTTTCTCCAAATGGTCCAGCCATCCGATTTCCTCATATCACCGTTTAGCCCTCTGCCTTATCCCTTGCCGCTAATTGGGATTGGGTCTTCTTTTATCGACAACCTCACTTCTTCCAAAAGTGACGTTGTCGAGGGGCTCTGTAAGTATGCCAATCCAATTCGCGACCCTTTTAGATGCATTTTAATATAATAAAATTGCATTGAGGGGCATTTTGGTAAATTCCCGGCCTATCCCGAGACTTTCGGAAACATTTCATAAGTTTCCCGCGAAGGAAGTACCTTTTGGTACCTTGCTCATGCCAAAGGACCTGCTGGGAATAAACCTTTTTTGGACTTTTTAGGTATTTAGGCCTGAATGTTCCAGAAACTGGTTTTGGTGCCAAAAATGGTTGTGTCACCTTGTGTCACGCGACAAGTCGAGGCATTGAAAGTGGTTACATAATGTCGTGCGATACAAGGTGACCACTAACTATAGCCTATAAATATGACCCTTCCCCTCTTAGAAATGGATCCCAACCTGAACTACTGTTATTCTGCAGAAATTGCGACGTAACACACACACCAGAAACACATACCTCTCTCTCTCTCCTCCCAATTCCTCTCTAATCCCTTCCAATCTAACCCAATTCTCTCACCTTCCCTTAGATCTACTCTCAACCAATTCTTCCAAGCTTCCCAAGACCAGAAGCTGCACTTGAAGGATTCTCTATCTAACTTGATACAGAATTCATGGAAGCAACAAGGGTAACCTCCTCATTCCCCCTCTTCTCTCTCTCTTACCTTGCTAATTGAATAATTCTCTTGTTTTACTTCTCTAGGATTCAGTAATCAGACTCTATCCTTCTAGATTACTGAATCCCAATCGCAATCTCTCTATTTAACTTGGTTGATCTGAATAATTATGTGTTCATTGTTGAAGAGATCATTGTTTAGATCCCAAGGGAATGTGGATCTCCCCATATCCACACTCCCGGGGTCGAATTGCTGTTAATTTCTTGTTTCGAAGCAAATCTGTTTGATTAATTAGATCTGTGTTGGCTATTGTTGATTCTGTATTCAATTTTGTAAGTTCCTGCAGATGGTCATTATGTGTCACGCGACACATTGTTCGTAGATCCTGTGTCACGCGACACATCTGGTCATCTATGTCATGTGTCATGCGACACATTATGTCTGTTTGCAGGAACTCTTTTCCTTCTGTAATCTGTTCCAATCTGTTGTATAAGGGGATGTGGCCTCCCTGAATAATTGGCTCACAAGTTGTAAGTCTCAATTCATATTAATAAAATGCATGTTTACTACACTTGTTTATTATCGATGCTTGCACACACTCATGGATTGCTTGGATGTTTGATTAGAAAGACTCGTCTGCGGACGAGGCGTGTTAGGTGAACTCTCGGTTCTTCCCAACACGTAACCTGACCCCCGAACCTGTTCTCTTTCATAGGTTTTTCAAAGTGCACCTCTTAAGCATGGCGTGGAGACTCTCTTTTTTTTACCTTTTTCATCGTGAAAACAAAATTTTGCGGGGGGCGAGCGCACATTCAACTTCACCATCTTCAAGCATCCTTCTGATCTTTAGACCCTGCACATTTAGATAAATGTGAGATCCACATCCAGTATCCAATACCCAAGAACTAGAAGTAGATAAGAATATATCTATAACAAAGATACCTGAAGTCGAAGTAACACCTTTGCTCTTCTTCAGTGCTTCCTTGTATTTTAGGCAGTTTCTCCTCCAATGTCCAATCTCATTGCAATGGAAGCAGACTGCGTCCTGTTGGGACTTGGGCTTAGCCTCTTTGGGTTTGGCACCCTCTTTGGGTTTGGCAACATTTTCCTTAGGATTAACAACTTTTGCCTTTCCCTTACCCTTGAAACCCTTCCCCTTGTTAACCATCAACACTTGATCGGTTTTCTTCTTGACAATATTGGTTTCCGCAGTGTTCAACATTTGAACTAACTCGGAAAGGTTCTTATTCATGCCCCCCATGTTATAGTTCATTATGAAATTACTAAAACCTTCGGGCAATGAATTCAATATCATGTCAGTAGCTAACTCTTGGCTAATTGGAAAACCAAGCCTCTCAAGATGCTCGATGTTGTGAATGTGTGCCCAAATTTTGTGGATTCACGCGAGTTTGAAGACATCCTATGTTATTTGAAAAACGGAGTCGCCACGCCATTTTGATTACCTCAAAACTTTGAAAAAAAGGTTTTTACTTGGGTTCAGAGGTTAAGTTACCCCTTGGGAAGAACGTTTGGCGTTCACCCAAAGTGCCTTGCCGGAGCAAGTCTCCCAAGATTTCAGTAATCGTGCTTGCTTGCGTGCTTTCTTGTGTGCATGTGTTTGAGAAAAGGGGGGGGGAGTGTCCCAAGTTATCTTCCGGACGTACAAACCATTTGTTGGTTGTCGCTCGGGATTCCTTGGAATTTTATGTATTTGGGATTATGATCCCGTCCTCATCTTATGACTTGTGATCATCGCATTTTAACCTCGGGACCCTCGGGACTTGCGTGATCGAGAGAATGACTCTCTTTTTGTCAAAGATGAGGTTCTTTAGAAAAGGAGGTTCCTTAGCCCATCAATCCTACGCTTTAAGACGGTCGAGCTCGTATAGAGGCTTCATACTCTTTCTTAAGCGATAATCGGAGATATAGGGTTCAAGGTTATCCCTTTCCAAAGAAATCGTGAACCTTTAATGGAAGGAACGATGTAAAGATAGGATCTTTTACACCGGTCCGTTCCAAGGTTGGGGGAAAGGGGAAATGCATGATGAAAAATGACTCTTTAATGAAAAGATGACATTTTTGGTTTTAGCAAATGATGCTTTTTGATTGAAAGAAATGATCTTTATGCAAGTGATGCGTAAAGATAGGATTTTTATGCAAATGATGCATTGGAAAAGGTTTTTGAATGCAAAGGATGCATTTTTATTGAAAAGATTGGATTTTTATGTGCAAATGATGCATAAAAATGACATTTTTATTTGAAAATGGGGGTTTTAGGTGCAAAGGATGCACCTTTATGAAAAAGACTACATTTTTATGACAAATGAGGTCTTAATGCATACAAAAGGGAAAGGGGGTGATAAAGATGTGATCTTTATGAATAAATGCCAAGTCCCAAGCAAGATATATGAATGCAATGAGCAAGTATATCAATTAAAAGCAAGGTTAGGGCGTGCGAGGTTACCAATTGCTTCCTTTGCTTCTTCGAACGGAGCTAGGAGGAGAGGTTGGTCTTGGGTCTTCAAGGAGGAGGGAGGTAGCTTCTTGGCCTTCCTTCTTCACCTTCTTGAGCTTGCACCAATATTCTTCACGTCTTGGGAGTGTTTATAAGTGTATTGTGTATTTTGTGCCTCTATTGTGTGTGTTGAAATGGGTAGAGGAGGCCTCTATTTATAGGTAATCTGGATAAGGTGAATGAAGCCGTGCCGCTAAGAGCGACGAGCTAATGCGGCCGTGCGGGCTTATCCTGAATGACTCGGCATTCTAGAACCATGCAAGGTGGCAAATTCTAGAACCCTCCTTCCTAATTAAGAAAAACGTGTTTCTTAATTAGGAAGGATCCTCTTCAGCCCTTATTTAATAAAAAACAGTTCCGGAATGTTTCGGAACATTTGGGAAGGTACAGGGAATTACCGGAAAACTTACCGAAATTGTCGGGAAAATTAACCGGAAGGCATGAGCCAGATTTGGGTACTTACGAAGCACCTCGGCAACGTCACTTGCAAGGCAAGTGGGGTTGTCGATAGAAAAGGATCCGATCGGCGAATGCCGAGACGGATTAGATGACCGAGACGGTCGAGTGGTGAACCTTTTGGAAGGCTACCTACGTATCCCGGAGGAATCAAGCCGGGCCGTAGTTCGGAATAAGATCCGGCGAGGAAGGGAGAAGAGAAAACTGGTCTCTTCTTTGGGGAAAATAGAAAATGACCTAGGAGGTCAAGCAATTGATCCTACCGGGGATATGCTAGAAGTGACCAAGGTGGTCTCTATGAGGGATTACTTCATCACCGAGGAGCGACGAAGGAACGGGGTGACCGAAGTGGTCGGATGGCTGGACCTTTTATAAAAGGCTACCTACGTATCCCGGAGGAATCAAGCCTTGATCGTAGTTCAAGCATCACTAGATAGTTAGGAACGATGTCTAGGATTCTTGAGATTTTGACAATTAATGGAGGTCACACGATTGACAATTCTTGGAGGATGTCACACGATTGACAATTCTTGGAGGATGTCACCTAATTGAAACTAGAGCTTACGTCACTATCGAGTGGATAGAGGTAGCTAGAGTTTGGTGAACTTGAGCATACGTCTCAATCTCTTTCGAATCGAGAGATATGGGTTGCTAAAGTTTGAAAAACTTGAGCATACGTCTCAATCTCTTTCGAATCGGAGATATGGGTTGCCAAAGCTAGAATGATTTAAGCATACGTCTCAATCTCTTTCGAATCGAGAGATATGGGTTGCCAATGACTTGAGCATACGTCTCAATCTCTTTCGAATCGAGAGATATGGGTTGCCAATGACTTGAGCATACGTCTCAATCTCTTTCGAATCGAGAGATATGGGTTGCCAAAGTTTGAATGACTTAAGCATACGTCACTATTCATGACGAGAGGTAGCTTAAGTTAAGAAGAACTCGACAATTCGGAGGTTGTCACCTAACGTTATCCCGTTATAACGAAATTAACGGAGGTATTTGGGAATAGAGCTTGATTGCTTAGGAGATAAGGGATATCTTTTGAAGAGGGTGTTATCTCAGTTAGAGGATAACGAGGATTGGAGGCCCAAGTGGAAAGTCCAAGGGCAAAATCGTAATTTTTGCTCAGAGCGAAAGAGGCCGCCCGGCATGAGATGAAGGAAAAAGAAGCCGTACGGCTGGAAACCTGATTTTTACAGATTATTTAAAACAGATTTGAACGGGCTATTGGGCATTATTGCCGCCCATTCGGAGAGAGAGAGAGAGGAGAGAAGAAAGAATTTCGAAATTCTTTGAATTCCCTTGCTTCCCTTGATTTGAGATGGATCCGGCACCAAGACAAGCAAGGAGGAATGTCTCCGTGGCCGCTCAAAGGAAGAGGAAGGAGCTTGTCCGGACGGATAGGAGGTATGACTTTCTCACGCCTCCATCGGAGCTCTATCCGGGAAGGAGGGAGCACAAATCGACGAACCCGCGATCGGTTGGGGTAAGCGTTCTTATTTGGCTCAAATCCGATGATTTTGCTTGATTTTTGAATAATTTAGGGCTTAACCCTAACTTAGGAATTTTCTAGGATTTTCTTAGGATTTTTGAATGATTTTGAGATGCATGAACAACCTATGAGGCTAAGAATATGCATGTGCAATTTATTTGATGAAAATTATGAGAATGACTCACTTTTTTCTCGCAAATGAAGTAAGAATGAGAATTGTCTAAATATGAGACGGAGTTCTTGCCTTGTGCTAGAACTAGGTCAAAATTCTGATTTTCAATGAGAAAACATGATTTTGGAAGATGAAAATGATTCATGCATGCCATTTTATTTGAAAAATAATGCTTATGTGCAAAGAATTGTGAAAATTATGATTTTGTGCCTTAGGAAAGCAACGTGCTTAAAATGACGTGTTTCAAATGATGAAAGTCACGTTTTTGATGCAAAAGATGCTAAAAAGACTTGTATGAATGCTTTTCTTTTGAAAAAATATGTGCACTTTTGTGACTATATGCATGCTTTTGAAATGAGATGAAGGACTCGACACTTCTTTTTGATGTGCTTGTCTACGGGAGAACAAGTCTAGGGGACCATACGAGATAGCGGTGAATCTTTGGCGAGAGGATGCCGGATTTTGAGAAGAATGGGGTGAACCCTAAAGAGTTGGTGAGGGCTACCGGTGCGGACGCGTTTGTGGAGGCCATCGGCACGGGGATTCACATCACCTCAAAGAGCAAGGGCCTGGTTCGGGCTCTTTACGAGTTTTGGTGGGACTCTACTCATAGTTTCCACCTGAGTGGGAGAGCTTGCGTGACTCTGCCCGATTTTACGGCGGTGCGGCTGCGGTTCACCGGGAGGCCCGTGACTTGGAGAGACCACATTACGGTGAGGAGTTCCGAGCTTTGGTTGGATTTGAGCTGATTCCCAAGGGATTGGGTATGGAGACGAGGAATGTCGAGGTGGCGATCCCGAAGCGCATGCGGGACTTTCTTTGGTAGTGACGTGGCCCGCCCACCAGTGGTTAGAGCTTTCGTGTGGTTGATCTTTGTCGGTCACTATCTTTGCTAATTACGGGACGCTAGCCATGACTTGCCTCCTTGACTCTTTGGTTGATGTGGATGGGATAGGGACGGTCTCTTGGGGAGAGGCCGGATTGGCTGAGTTATACTTCTCTCTGGACATGTACGGTCGAAACAAAGGCTTCTATGGGTGCTTCTCATTTGCCCTTGAGGTAGCCTTTCTTTCTCTTCTCTTTTCTCTTTTCTATCTTGAGACTTCTTATGAGAAAAATGACCTTTTTGATGTTTTTGAACATGCGGGCTGGTTTTGCGAGGTGATCGGGTTCTTTACTTGGAACCCGAGTGATATCACCATTTTCCCTGCGATGGTTATTTGGAGGAGATGTGAGGGATAGGTTCACGGGGAAGACCCGGATCACTTTCGACTACAAGATGGTGAAGCACATGTGCTCAACAAGGATGGACCGGATGGAGTGGACTTCTACCCCTGGGGCGAGGTATTCGGAGATTTTCTTTGGGAGATGCTATTGAGGTGACGAGGCGAGAGGAGGTGGCTCACCGGGCGACTTGCGACATCATATATACGGGGGACCGTTTCTCGAGCGGCATGGTCATGTCCCTCCATTGGACGCCATTACTCCACACGATCCTCCGGCACGGATCTTTGCGGCCCGAGGGGCGCGGGCGGATGAGATTGAGAGGTACCGAGGAGGTATAGGCTGCGGAGGAGTATTTTGACATGGGTATCCCTACGTTGTGTTTGTGGAGCGGCGCTGAGGACGCCACGAAGGCGCGAAGGCGCGGTCACTCGGGGATATGGGGAGGATGAGCCTCTTGACCCGCCTATCCCTCCTGCACACCTCTCATACGTCGTACACGGAGTGCGAGGAGGATGAGGATTCCTGTCCACGACACGAGGGAGCCCCGGTATACCCCGCCACCCGATAGCACCGTGAGTATACTCTTAGGGTCTTATTCCCTTTTTAGCTTTCATTATCTGTTTTTTTGCAATTTCTACGAGATTTTTACGAGATTTTACTGAGATTTTCTTTTCTTTTCTCGGAGTTCCGGCTCGCACCTATGACGGGTTGGTCGGGCGGAACGGGGCTGGAAAGACGTGTGCCGATCCTTGGTCAAGAAGGCGCTGCGCTACTAAAGCGTCAACAAGCGTGCGGGAGCACGTGCGCAAAAGGAGGCATGTCGGGGCGCAACATCCTCTTCCTCGGCTTCGGAGTACTCATCCAGTGCCGGGCCTCGGGGCGAGGTCCTAATGCTGATATCTTGGAGCGGTGGCGGAGTACGAGCACGACAACATCCCTCTTTCCGATGCGAGCGACCGGGAGGACGTGATGAGAGAGCCTAGCGTCTATGAGGTGGCGGTGATGAGGAAGAAGAAGAATGCGAGGCCTAGGGGGTCTCTAGAGTAGATTTGGAACAAAACAAACAATGAACACTTTTTTATGCACAACTTGTTTATTTTTTGCTTTATTTTGACGCCGGTGGGCGAAGACATTGTATTTACGCTTTATTTACTTTTCTAATTTATGCTTTTTCAATTTGCATATTATCGAGCCTCGGGCGACTTTTTGCTTGGAATTGGGGTGGCTGGGCCAAAATAATATATAATGATATAAAAGCTGCTTGGGTGGCTTACGGACATGTTTTTGTACGGGTTTTGGTTGAGAAAGTGGGGTGAAAACTCCCTTGGGCAGCAACTTTGGTTGCTGCAGATTTGCAATTTACATCGGGCAAATGAAGCCGTGCGGCATGGCCTTGAGGGCAAAAGAGGCCGTGCGGCTCACGGTTACATGCAGGTGGTCATTTTTGAATAAAACCAAAGCTTGGCCATTTCATTTTATTTTCAACCCAAACTTGTTTCAAGCTGTTCCCCGGGGCATATTTTGGACCTAAAGACACCACCTTTGATCACTTTTGCGATGGAGAGGCCCGTTAGACTACAAAGGGAAGAGAGACCATTTTCTGTCCGGTCTTCAATCTTGGGCGAGACATAACTTCCAAAATCACAAGGGGCTGCTTGATTCTTCCTTCAAGATCAAGTCTTTATGGCATTTGAGGGATCTCCCGCCCGATTGGGACTGTTGAGAGCCGCGGCAAAGTTACAGGACGTCAGGAGACATGTTTCTTGCTTTTCTTACAACGAAATCGTCCCAACGCACGAAGACTTGAGCCTTGATTGGGGGTCCCGAGGCGAGGCTATATCTATTTCGCTGATCGGAGACGTGCCGGTGGCGGTAAAGCTTGCATCTTTTACGCGAGATTCCTGCAGGAGAGGCTGAGGAGATGATGGTAGCCTCGGACGGGATTGACCTTTCCGAGATCCCGGGCGAGGTTTGGATCTCCGGCTATGGCTGCTACCATGGTGGCTATGGACGCATTTATCCTTTGCGTCTTTTACATTGTTTCTTCTTTGAGTCAGTGGGGATTTGTCACGGTGGTCTCCTGGACATGGTCGAAGGCTGCAGGGTGGGAAGGATATCGTCCCACTTGGTTTTGGGGAGACTTTGCATGGGATCGACGGGATGGCTCGGGAGACCATTTCATGAGGTCAGGAGTCAGTGTGTTGACTTTGTGGGCTGCGGGGAGAGGCTCGGGGCTTTGCACAGGGCTTTGCCGACTCGGTGCCCTTGGGTGATTTCTCGGAGAGGTGCACCTAGGCGGCGGGACCGGGGTAGGCGGGAGGCGATGATGGCTAGGCTATCCACTTCGGACATCCGTTGGTGGATACCACACTTGGAGGTTGCGGACCGGGAGGATATTTCGGGAGTCTTATCTTGTGAGGGTTCCGGGATTACTGTGGTCATCCTTCTACATACCTGCTTGGTATCCGGGCGGTTTGGGGCATTACGGGAGCCTTTGAGTGAGCTGGGAGGACATCCGGACCATGGAGGTGATGTCTCTAGACATGAGGGACCCGGCCGGCTTCACTTTTTCTCGAGGGCTTAAACATACACTTGCTTTCCCACCCGGGGCTATCTTTAGGAGCGGGAAGAGTACCATCTTGACCACTTGTCTACTTGGGTGAGTACGAGAGGGAGATGGGAGCGACTCGGGTTATCTTGGAGGATAGACGCCGAGTTTTATTGGGGGCGACCACGACTCGAGTAGGACTCGAGGGAGACCGAGGCTAAGGCGAGTTGCCATAACCAATCGGAGTGACTTGGTCGGGGACATGGAGGCTCGGTACAAGAGGTTGTCAGAGGTTGCTCATTTGGCGAGTCTCGGAGGGAGGAGATACGGACTCGTGCTCGTATAGAGAGCGCTTATTGACACGGGGTTGGTAGAGGCTCCGGTGAGGATACCGAGAGGTCGGGATGAGGGATACCGACATTATTGAGAAGAAAAGGAAGAAGACTCGACGAGGCCGAGGAAAAGGGAAGAAGGCGAAGAAGACTCGGCGAATGACGGCCGACAAGTCTTTTCTCAAGATCCTCTTATTGCCATTTGCAAACACATTAGTTTATTTAGGCATTTTATTGTATTTTAGATCTTTTTAGCGGGTTAGCGAGTCAAGAGGTAGACCGTGCTTGAACTCATCAAGAAATTTTTGACTTGTAATGAACAAGAAATATTATTTTAGAAATTAATCAAGACATGTTTCATGGAAATTCAAATGTCTTATTACTTGGGACCCGTTTTATGAAAACTGAAATACCCTTTTATTTATTGCTAAGGACGCACTTTATGGAAGCTTTATTGCCCTTTTTTATTGTTTAGACCCCATATATGGCTGCCTACGTTCCCCTTTTACAAGAAAGGCTAAGGGGCTCAGGTCTTCGTAGTTCATTCTGGTGAACTAACAAAACTAAGTCTTTTTTTTTTTTTTTTTTTTTTTACGTGCAACCTGTTTTTGCCTAGACCGCCCTTTTTGGGTTATTCGGCCCTAGTTTGGGTATTACTCTTTTTGCACTAAGATTTTTTTTTCTTTTTTTTTTTATTATTAGGACATAGTATCTTCGGAGTTTATCACCGTTGGGGGTGGACAAAGGGATTGCCGTCCAAGTACGCAAGCTTCATTGCTCCTCCTGACAGTATCTTTTGCACTACATAAGGACCGATTCAAATGGGTTCCCATTTTCCCAGGGGGTTGTCTCTAGTAGGGGGCTTTACTTTCAGCACTAAGTCACCCTCTTTGATGTTTCTGGCTTTGACTTTCTTATCAAACGCTCTGGCCATTCGCCTCTGGTAGGCTCGGGTGTGCTCCATGGCTTTGAGCCTTCTCTCATCGAGCAAGGCCAATTCATCATGCCGGCTTCGTAGCCATTCTACTTCGTTGACACTTGTTTTCCGGAGGACCCTTAATGACGGGATTTCCAACTCAGCTGTAGCACCTTGCTTCCATCCCGTAAGTTAGGGCAAAAGGAGTTTCTCCTGTGGGCATTCGACGGACGTTACGCAGCCCCCGAGTGCTAGGTGCGGCTTTTCGGGCCAATCACGACCACGGGTGGCCATCTTAGGATGATCCGCTCGAGTGTCTTATTAGCGGCTTCCACGGCTCCATTGGTGCGAGGTGCATGCGGGGACGACTTGTGGCGAGTAACTACGAATTACGGCGGTCTATCGCGATCTCCTTCGAAGTGTGACCCATTATCGAAATGATCTCGTTGGGCACCCCATATACGCACATTATGTTTTCTTTGATGAAGCTGGGCCACTTTCCCTGGAAGTGAGGACTTTGTAGGACTTGGCCTCTACCCACTTGGTGAAGTAGTCGATGGCTACCAACACGAACTCGTGCCCATTGCTTCTGTCGGGGCTATTTTCCCTATCACGTCAATGCCCCAAGTTGCAAACGGCCAAGGAGTCGTCATGCGGTACAGTCATGAGGTGGGAGATGGTTGAGGTTGGCAAACCGGCGCACTTATCGCGAGGTTCGGACGTCTTTGGGCCGCGATCTGTCTCCATGGAGATCCGGTAGTAACCCATTACGAGGATCACTTGCATCGGGGCTCTGGCATTCATGTGAGGACCGCAAGGACCATCGTGGACTTCGGTCATCAACTCTTTGGCTCTTTCTTGAGTGACACATAAGAGGAGCGGTCCTTGATACCGCTTCTTGTACGGGTTGCCTCCTAGGATGACATAATGGGAGGCCAACCTTTTCGGGGCTCGCAAGCTTTTGGCTCGACTCCTTCTTTTGGTCTACCTTCTTCGTCTCTGAAAGTGACTCTCCGTCTTTGAGGAATTGGTAAATCTGATTGTACCAAGGTTCCTTTATAGGCTCGGGTCCCGGGTCCACTTCACAACGAAGGCTGGGGCTTCTCTTCTACCCACTCGAAGGGCTTTATGGCTTTTCCCTCGGGGATCTCTACCGGTGAGGCTAGAGTAGCTAGGGCATCTGCAAATCTGTTCTTTTCCCTCGGCAAGTAGTGGAAAGTCACTTCTCTGGCTGTCCGATCCAACTCCTCCATATGGGCATGATACCGTTGCGAGATTAGGGTCCACAGTCTTCCACTTGTTGGAGACTTGGTTGATGATCGTGAGTCTCCGTAAACTTCGAGCTCCTTGACATTTCTTTCTAAGGCGGCCTCCAAACCAGGCAATGCGGGCTTCATACTCGGCGACATTGTTCGTGGCAGGAAAGTTCAACTTGAGGGCTATGGGGGTATGCTCATCTTTCGGATCGACCAATAGCATTCCTACATCATTTCCTCTTTTGTTAGTGGCTCCGTCAAAGAACAATTGCCATCTATTCTCGAGGCTCAACCGCAAAGATCCCTTCATGCGGGAATTGGGGTTCGGGCCCTCTGTCTTCATTCTTGGGGAAGTTCGCCGGGTGATCGACAATGCTTGACCCTTGATGGCCTTTACGGTCACATAGTTGATGTCGTATTCTGCCAAGAAGAAGGACCACTTCGCTAAACGCATCGAAAGGGAAGGCTTGTCAAAGATGTACTTGATGGGGTCCATTTTCGAGACCAAATTCATAGGGTGGGCTTGCATATAATACTTCAACTTGCCGACTACCCGGACCGATCTGCACAGTCTTTTCACATCTTGAGTAATTGAGCTCACTCCCCTGTAGCTTCCGGTGACAAAGTAAATGGCGTTTTCTACCCGAGAGTCTTTCTTCTCTTGGGCCGGCATAGCTCAAGCGCCGTGTACGTGACGGTGAGATAGAGCGAAGAGGCTTACGTCTATGTGGGGGCATAGTACCGGGGATGTACTAAGTATGCCTTGATCTGGTCAAAGGCATCTTGGCATTCTTCGGTCCATTACGTGTCCACATTCTTCTTCATGAGCTTGAAGATGGGCTCGCACATAGTGGTCAACTTATTGACGAAACGGTGATGTCTTGCAATTTACCCATGAAGCTCTTGACTTACATGCAGGTTTGAGGTGGCCTCATATCCATGATGGCTTTGATCTTTCGGGGTCAACTTCTATACCTCGCTCTGTGACCATATACCCAAGCACTTTTCCCCTTGTCACTCCGAAGGTGCATTTGGCGGGGTTTAGTCTCATGGAATGCTTTGTCTCAACCTCTCAAAGAATTTTCGTAGGTCAACAAAGTGCTGCCCACCCTCTCCTTTGGAGTGGATTATCATATCATCTACGTAGACCTCAATCTCCTTGTGGATCATGTCATGAAAAAGCGCGGTCGTTGCCCTTTGGTAAGTAGCCCGGCATTCTTGAGCCCGAATGGCATTCTTTGTATAACAAGAGGTTCCCCATGGTGTGGTGAAGGCTGTCTTTTCTTGGTCTTCCTCGGCCATCTTGATGCAGTTGTAGCACAGCAAAACCATCAACGAAGGATTTGACTTCGTAGTTGGCGGTGGAGTCCACCGGGATGTCTATGTTTGGCGAGAGGGTAGTCGTCTTTGGGGCTGGCCTTGTTCGGATCTCGGAAATCCACACGGCGGCGCACCTTCCCATTGGCCTTGGTTACGGTCACGATGTTGGACAACCATGTCGGGTATTCAATGACTCGATGAACCCTACCCGCAGTAGCTTCTCAATTTCTTCCTTGACCTGTAGAGACCATTCCGGCTTAATCTTTCTCAGTTTCTGCTTTACTGGCTTAACATCTGGTGCTAGAGGGATTCTGTGCTCTACTATCGAACTGTCTAGCCCCGGTATATCCTTGTATGACCATGCAAACACGTCGACGTATTCTCTGAGCAGCTCGATCAGTCTGTCCCTTTCAACCCCCTGGAAGAAGCTTCCAATCTGTGTCTCTTTAGGTTCCTCAATAGTACCCAAGTTCACACTTATCAAAACCTCCTCGGCAGCTTGGGCCCGGTTTTCCTTTTTTTTGAAACACCTTAAAGATTTCTTTAATGTATTGTTCGTTTAGTGTGTTTGCATCTTGTTCAAATGATTCATTATTAACTGTTGTTAAGTTTTGAGTTAATTTATCATTTGTTAAGTTGGCAATAAGAGGATAATCAAAAAGATTTGTCATTTCATTCAAGATAAGGGGAAAGATGACATCGATTACATTTTCATAATCCTCGGGCGTGAGGCCTTCGGATGACTCGAGGACTAGAATTCAAAGATTCTGACTCGGCGAATAGACAACGGGGTGTTTGACACGGCGGGTTGAGAAGGACGGGGTACCAATCCAAGCTCCGTGATCATTTGGTCGACTCGGCTATCGGCCCCTGAGAATGTCTCCCAATTCTTCAATGGCATTTCTGTCTTAGTCACCAAAGTGCGAGGATCAAAATGACTTTCACCATCGTCTCCAATAACGGCAACTATCTCATCGTCTCGAATGCCGGAAGTCAATCAAGTCTGGGATTTGTGCTTCTTCGTCAAACAACTCTTGCAAACCCCATTGGCTGTCTTCACTGCGCGGCTTCTATCTGGCGATCTTTGGAAGAGCTAACTCAAAGGCGGAGAAGTCCATTGTCCGGATGCTTTGACTCTTTGACAACGGCCGGATTTCCTTTGAAGACGTACTCATTACGAACGGTAGTGGTAGCCCCAGGGATATCGGCAAATCAAGGAACATTCTTCGAACGGGATTGGGTGGCTTTCCCCTAACTTTCTCAAGGTTCTCCGGAAGGGTTTTACGCAAGGAGATCTGGCGATCACTTTCATCATATTGTGTCCCTCCTTTTGTAAAGTAATGGGTCGAGAGACGGTGTGTAAGGATGGAGCTGGACCCCTTCACCTTTCGTGCCTTTAGCTTTTACGGCATCCAGAGAGTTCGGTTTGTACCCCAAGCCATATCGGTAGTCTGTTCCTTCACATCAATGATGGTGTTACGACCTTGAAGTCTTCTACCCAATCCAAGTCCCGGAAGATAACCCATTTTTGCGTCATTCTCATGGCGGGAGGGATTTTATCGGAAGTAGTGGTGAGGTCGGTCAACACACTTGTGCCTTGGAAGAAGCTACGGAGAATCCGGTCAATGCTAACCCTTCATCATCGTGCTTGATCTCCAATATCGGGATATCCCAGTCTTTGGTTCCTTCTACCGTGACACTTTCTCCATAAATGGTGGTGATAGTTCCATCACTCGGCGAAATTTGACGCAGCGATGCAAAGTAGAGGCTACCCCGTTTATCCGGTGGATCCAAGGCCGTCCCAGCAAGGCGGTAAATGAAATCGGAATATCAATAACTTGAAAGTCAACGTCCATGACCTTTTTCCGAACCACATCTTGAGAGTGGCGATCCCCAAAACTGATCGTGCAGTGGAGTCATAGGCCTTAATAGTCTGACTAGAAGGCTTTAAGTCCGTTGGCTTCAGATCCATTCCTTTTACTGAACTGTCATCATCGCTGTAAATCCATCCATTCCTATTCTCGTTTCCGACTGACTCTTCACTGTAGCTGTCAGAGAGGTAGGCAAATTCACGAGCGTTGACAAAATTGGAAAGGTCAAACTGGCACTGGATTCCAAAGTAGGCTCGAGTGAAAGGAGGAAAAAGGTCCCGTGGGGGATGCGAGAGGAAAGCGAGGGTGTCGGGACCACAACGGCTTGGGGTATTGGAGAAGACTGAGAAGGGACAGTCTTTGGCAATGGGTTATATGAAGATGGGGGAGGGCATTGGTTATAGGCTAGCTCTTCTTCCTTAGCCATCTGGTTACCCAAACCAGCACTGTTCTCTGTCAAATCGGCCATTCTGATTCTCGAAACTAAGGATTACGGCGAACTGTCTGAGGATTCTGCACTAACAAGTTGCTGACCCGGTGTTCTCACCCACTTCTTTCTCGCTGCGGGAAAGGGATAGGAAAGGTTTAGACTCGGGGTAGGTGTTTAGGCTGAAGGCTCAGGCAATATGCAAATTAGAATCTTCAAGTTTACTTAAAACAGTGTCTTTTATTAATATCTATTTGGTTGGAAAAGGGTTACGCCCTTCTTTTTCGCAACTACTCTAGATCCTGGATCAGTGGGTTCCGTCACTACGTCTATAAGCCCCTCGTATTCCACCTGTATTTCGACCTCCCGGGGTGGACGGCCCGGGCGAGGGTCCTATAGGGCACGCGGATCCCACCGACCGAGAGTAAAGAACGCTCCTATCGGGTCTAGCGGGTCATAGGACCTTTCAACGCACGAGCGATGCGGATTATAGTCAAGGCAATACCGGGAAAGTCTCGTCTCTCTGCCTTGACGGATCTTTGGCAGAGTTTCGCTTGAGCGAATGACGGTTTCTGACTTTTGGTAATGTCCGAGAGAATAATAGGCATGGGTCGGGCGGTAAAAAGCCGGATGACACGGTGTCACATTGAACTTCGTTGCATACACGGTGCGTGGGTCGGAATCGAAGTCAATGCCGGTCAAGATCTTGCCAATTTTTCCTTGTCGGAATTTTGGCAGAGCTTCGCTTGAGCGAAAGATCTTTTGATTTGTTGGCAAAGACTCGGTCTTGACTCTTACGCATTCCGTATAGGTCAAGGTCAATAGTCAATGTCGGAGTTGAGATCTCGCCAATTTTTCCTTGTTGGAATTTTGGCAGGGTTCTTCTTCCGTTATGAACTAAGGCTTGACCTTTACGAGGGTATGCAACTGGGCTATATGACACGGACTAGACCAAAAACCAACCAAAAGTCACGGTTTTTTGAAACGTGTGACACGGACTGTGCATTGGTCGACACTGGCTGCCATGGGAGGTTGGGATGATTCCGTGCGCGCCCGGGAGCATCGTAAGGCTGTCCGTGACTGCAGCTGGAACCACCCTCGGGTTTGAAGGACGTGCATGCAAAGTGTACAGGATATATCAGGTGTGCGTAGTGTGCGGTCTCCTAAAAATGTTCCTTTTTGAGTTAAAACAGAGATTTTCATAATGTGTTTTAAAGGAATGATTTTCGGGACGGGGGAAAATGCAACACGTAAGCACGTAAATTTTCTGGAGCCCCTGGCCTCATGGAGCCGAGTAGCCCCAAGCCGCTAGGACCGCTGTATTAACCTCAATTTTTCCCGGTGGAATTGCCCACCGAGGTCGCCGTCGAGAATCCAAGGAGGATTGAGCCGTACAATTGCATGGATCAATTTTCCGGGTTCCACTCCTTTTGCTATTTTTCGGGTTGTTTCCCGTTTCAAAGTATGCACAGATTCCAAGATGCAAATGATGCAATGCATGGTAAAGAAAGCAAGCATGATTAATGAAATCGGCGACGGAGTCTAACCCGCTCAAAGGAAAAGCTTTCTTTTATTTTTTCAAATTTTTTTTTCGAAAAGGGATACTGGTACGTGGATTGTTAAACCACCGGTTATCCCAACTCCCACGTCAGGGAGTGTACAGGAAGGGTAAGTGGTTTCCACCTATATACCGAGTATCGATTTTTTTTGTTTTGAAAATAAAAGCTTTTCTCCTTTGGGTCTTCCCCAGCGGAGTCGCCAAACTGTGAATGTGTGCCCAAATTTTGTGGATTCACGCGAGTTTGAAGACATCCGATGTTATTTGAAAAACGGAGTCGCCACGCCATTTTGATTACCTCAAAACTTTGAAAAAAAGGTTTTTACTTGGGTTCAGAGGTTAAGTTACCCCTTGGGAAGAACGTTTGGCGTTCACCCAAAGTGCCTTGCCGGAGCAAGTCTCCCAAGATTTCAGTAATCGTGCTTGCTTGCGTGCTTTCTTGTGTGCATGTGTTTGAGAAAGGGGGGGGGGAGTGTCCTAAGTTATCTTCCGGACGTACAAACCATTTGTTGGTTGTCGCTCGGGATTCCTTGGAATTTTATGTATTTGGGATTATGATCCCGTCCTCATCTTATGACTTGTGATCATCGCATTTTAACCTCGGGACCCTCGGGACTTGCGTGATCGAGAGAATGACTCTCTTTTGGTCAAAGATGAGGTTCTTTAGAAAAGGAGGTTCCTTAGCCCATCAATCCTACGCTTTAAGACGGTCGAGCTCGTATAGAGGCTTCATACTCTTTCTTAAGCGATAATCGGAGATATAGGATTCAAGGTTATCCCTTTCCAAAAGAAATCGTGAACCTTTAATTGAAGGAACGATGTAAAGATAGGATCTTTTACACCGGTCCGTTCCAAGGTTGGGGGAAAGGGGAAATGCATGATGAAAAATGACTCTTTAATGAAAAGATGATATTTTTGGTTTTAGCAAATGATGCTTTTTGATTGAAAGAAATGATCTTTATGCAAGTGATGCGTAAAGATAGGATTTTTATGCAAATGATGCATTGGAAAAGGTTTTTGAATGCAAAGGATGCATTTTTTTTGAAAAGATTGGATTTTTATGTGCAAATGATGCATAAAAATGACATTTTTATTTGAAAATGGGGGTTTTAGGTGCAAAGGATGCACCTTTATGAAAAAGACTACATTTTTATGACAAATGAGGTCTTAATGCATGCAAAAGGGAAATGGGGTGATAAAGATGTGATCTTTATGAATAAATGCCAAGTCCCAAGCAAGATATATGAATGCAATGAGCAAGTATATCAATTAAAAGCAAGGTTAGGGCATGCGAGGTTACCAATTGCTTCCTTTGCTTCTTCGAACGGAGCTAGGAGGAGAGGTTGGTCTTGGGTCTTCAAGGAGGAGGGAGGTAGCTTCTTGGCCTTCCTTCTTCACCTTCTTGAGCTTGCACCAATATTCTTCACGTCTTGGGAGTGTTTATAAGTGTATTGTGTATTTTGTGCCTCTATTGTGTGTGTTGAAATGGGTAGAGGAGGCCTCTATTTATAGGTAATCTGGATAAGGTGAATGAAGCCGTGCGGCTAAGAGCGGCTGAGCTAATGCGGCCGTGCGGGCTTATCCTGAATGACTCAGCATTCTAGAACCATGCAAGGTGGCAAATTCTAGAACCCTCCTTCCTAATTAAGAAAAACATGTTTCTTAATTAGGAAGGATCCTCTTCAGCCCTTATTTAATAAAAAACAGTTCCGGAATGTTTAGAACATTTGGAAAGGTCCTGGGGAATTACCGGAAAACTTAATGAAATTGTCGGGAAAATTAACCGGAAGGCATGAGCCAGATTTGGGTACTTACAGATGTGGCCCTTCATCTTTAGAGCTTGGGGACCAACAGCTTGTCCTTCACTCATCTTGAATGAGGTTAGGGCCTTAACTGTGTTATACCTTTCTTGCCTTGCTTGAACTTGGAACATTTCCATCAGCCGATTGTTTAGATCAACTGTCCCCAAGTGCTCAAGATCCTTCTGAAGGCTCTTGCACATGGCGGAGAGCATGAGGCAACCAACATCAGTAGCATCACGCTTATGCTTCAGATATTGATCCCTCACTTCCCTAGTAGCATTGGCAGCAGGTTCAGGTGAAATAGGTTCCTCGAGAACGTACAACTTTTCCTCTTGCCTGAGAACAATTCTCACACTACGGATCCAATCCATATAGTTTGTACCATTCTCCTCCAACTTTTCCTTCTCAAGGACAGATCGCAGTGACAGATGATTATTGTTTGATGCCATTTATTCTACAAAAAAAATATGCATAAAATATGAACACATATGAGCAGACATATTATATGAGAAGTATAATGCATTTACATCAAAATAAATGCTCCCACTAAATTATACACCTTCCAATGCAAATAAGCATAATAAACATTTAATGGGCTAAGATCCAACTTTAATTTAATTTCAAGTTTGCTATGGCAAACCGCTCAAAACTAAATTAATTAGGTAGAAACATCAATCATATCACATATATGACTCTTAGATCTTTTATGAGATTTATTCAAGACACCATATGTCTAAGCATATTTTAATCTCATCTTATGCCTTGGGTCCAAAACCATTTTACTAACCCAATTAAATTCATTCACTTTAAACGTATAGGAACCACCATTTCCTCATCTTGCTCGCAAACGAATAGAATCAAAGTACCTTCCTATGGCAAGCCCACCAAAAACTATCTGAGTGGTCTCAAGTGTTTTAATCATGAATTGGCATAAAGAACTTAAAAGTTAAATGAAGGTTCTTTAAAGAAGATTATAAGCATATCAGCAAATATAATCATAATCGTGCACCAGGTAAGTTCCCAGGAAGATAGGTGAGCCACAAGGACTACTTAAGTACCAAATCTCTTCTTCGACAGAACTCTCCTAGACATGCACAATCAGAAATCAGCTCTGATTCGTAACATAATCAATACTTTGTATAAATAATCAATTTCCTTTAAATTTTGTGTAAAATGACTTGTTTCTCATAAACAATCAGAAAACCAAAATTTTAATGTTTCAATTTAAACATTCAGAAAATTACAATGAAATGTTTCAACTAAACATCTAACAAAATTCTTAACACGTAAGAACACATAATTCATGCATCGCAACAATTAATAAAATCATATTTTAATTAACTAAGCATGCATAAACCTTGAATTAATCTAGCATAGCCCTATAAACTTAATTTCCAGAAATTTATAGCATCCAATTAAGACATAAACATATCAGATTGTAAATATATTCACAAATTAACAGGATTATTTAACAAACCGATTCTGCCCAGATTAGGCAAGTTTTGTCGCGTGACAGAGGCCAACTCTGTCGCGTGACACAAGCAAACTCTGTCGCGTGACACAAGCAACCTTTGTCGCGTGACACTGAGTTACCAGATCTGTAGATTTCTAGTTTCAATCAATTCTTGATCACAGAGCAATTAAATAATATAAACAACTTTTAACAGATTTAATTTAATATGAATAGAACACGATTTAGGCATATTGTTTCAAAAACAATCAAACTATCGCATACTGTAGCGTTGTGAGAAAGAAATTCTGATTCTTCTAAACCTACCAGTTTAGAAGGCATCCATTTCACCCAATACGAAAATCGGTCTTGCTAAAGAAAAGAGAGGTTTTTCAAAAGAAGAAGTAAAAAACGAATCCAAATACTGCAAATAAAGGTCCATTTGACGAGGTCAAACGGAATGTAGAATCGATTGCTTCGAGACCGTCTCCATGATTTGGAGAGGCTCTAGGCCGATCCTAGATTCTATGGACTTATACCACTCTAACAATCAATTAGAAGGATGATTAGGAATTACCTTGCGTGAGGTGATTTGGGCAGAGTTTCGACTCAAGTTTAGAGTCGACCCTTCACACGGACAGAGCTTCGCCTTGGTCCTTGATTTGGAGGTTGATACTTGTTTATCAACAAGGTTGACAAACAAACTATGAGGTTAGTTTTAGGGTTATTTTGAGGGATTCTTTCAGGGAAAGAAAACGAAAAAATGTGTGTGTGTTGTGTAAATTCGCGGTTTGGGGTTTTCGACTTTCGACCTCTTGAGCCTTGGAAGTCACCAAGTATTTATAGAGGTTGGATATGAAGAAGTGGATAATTAAAACCCTATCAGATGGTTCTAGACCTCCTCTCCCATTGGTTGGCCGGAGAGATAAAGTTTTATCCCGAAAAGAGGTTGAAATCGACGAGGGAACTGTCGTCTGCAATCTGCAGAGGGAGATATCTCGCGTGAGACACGCCATCTCGCGGCGAGATATTGCTCATGTGGACAGTTTTGTCCTTTCCTCGTTATCTCGTATGCAGTTTAGTCCCAAACTAACGGTAGTTAGTCAAAACTTTAACGAAACATGACGAAATGGTGGATTTCTACTTCTTGACTCAAAGCGAGACTTAGAGTGGTATAAGTATGATCCGATGTGTTCAGAATGGGGTGTCTACAGAGCCCCTCGGCGACAAGTCTTATGAAAGAAGTCATGTTGACGATAGAAAAGACATCATTCTGAACATCGGGATGGTCGTGCCGCACGGCTGCCTACGTATCTCTATCGGAGAATCAGACCATAACGTAGTTCGACTCCAAAACACGAAAAGGTTGCTTTAGGTATTTTGAAAATCATTTGAAAATTGCGAAGATTTTATTTTTTGAAAAGGTAAATTCATACTGAGGAATCAAATCAAGACCCAATTCTGAATATACCTGCTCGTACGAAGATTCGCACATGCGGGCTCCGAACCTGCGGGAAATATGTTAGAAAACAAAGGCTCACCTGTCCGGCCCTCTGAGTCCTGTCAGTTTTGTGACGATTCGCCTTTCTGGGCTCCGAATCGGGCTTTTTTTTGCTGTTGGGGATGACGATTCACCTGTTTGGGCGTTGAATCGGGCTTTTTGATGACGATCCACCTGTTTGGGCGTTGGACCGGGCTTTTTCTTTGATGACGATCCACCTGTTTGGGCGTTGGACCGAGCTTTTCTGATGACGATCCACCTGTCTGGGCGTTGGACCGGGCTTTTTCTTTGATGACGATCCACCTGTCTGGGCGTTGGACCGGGCTTTTGATTTGACGATCCACCTGTTTGGGCGTTGGACCGGGCTTTTTCTTTGATGATTCACCTTTCTGGGCTCTGAATCATGTGGATTGAGTTGATCTTTGGACCACTCGGTTCTCGGGCGACTGGTGCCGTACCAGGCGATCGTGCGCATGTCACGTTTGTCTCGTTCCGTGACTTGCGGTGCCGGTTTTTTCACATTTCCCTGCTAGTTTATCATTTCCAAGGGTAAATGTGTCAAAATTTTGAACTTTGACGTTGCGTAGACGCTTATTATCGAGGACAATTTTGTCCTTTTCCAGAAGGTTTATCTCGCGGCGGGATAAGATATACCGCGCGAGATATGTACTGTCGGGGCATATAAACAGCAGCTCTAGCTCATTTTGAAAATATCTTTTCCAAAATTTCCCTCCCTAGCTCGAGCCAAGGTCGCCTTTTCTGTGATTTTTCGTGGATTTGCTTGGAGATTCTCCCCCCTAATCCATTTTCAATCCCTCCTTCCTCCATAATCCATGGCTCAAGAACAAAGGAACCCGATTTTGGGTAGCTATTTGCTAGGGAAGGATTACCCTCGCGATGATCTTACCTTTGATAGGCACGCCCACTTCTCTACCGCTGTCCGGGAGGGCTTGGTAAGAACTCTATCTTCACCTCTTGTTTCTTGTATTGCATTGATTTGAATCCCCTTTCCCTTGAATTCAAAAATTCCCTCAATGGCCTTTATTCATGTTTGTGCTTAGAACTAGGTTCCCCTTGCATGCTTTAATTTTGTGCATTTCTTTGGATGTTTGTTGTTGCATTGTGTGCATATGAGCCTCCTACACATCATGGATTGTAGGAGAGGTTGATTCGGATTATGATTGACATCCTTGGGCAAGCTTTTCTTGTACGCACGCCAAGTGTTCGATGAAATGCCCCAATGAAAAATTTCTTCTATTTCATTGATTTCTTGACATGGAATGATTTCTAATGTTGCCCTCTCTGTTTTTCCTCTGTTTTGCAGTCGTACAAGCCAATTAAGAACTGTCGGGGGAGTCCGAAAATGGCTAAGGCGGTTTGGGACAAGATCAAGGATCTTGACGGCGTCCGAGCTAGGGTGGCCCAAACGGGTTTGTTGACTTTTGTTGACAATCTTAGGGGAATTAGGCGGACCCCCAAGTTCTCCAGGCTATTCGGGAGAGGTGGTGGGATACTACCCACACCATTCACTTGCGCTTCGGGGAAGCGACTATGACCCCCGACTTTCGGCCATCACGGGATTGGAATTCATTGGCGATCCTGCCGAAGTTTCCGAATTTCAAGCCTACGGGTCCAGCGGCATGGAGCGGTTGATTGGTTTCGTCCCTAACAAGGTTAAGGGATTTCTTCTTGGTGACACCCTCCGGCATCAGATTGATGATTATGCCGAGAAGCCAAATGCGATCCACGGATCGGCGAGTGAGGGGGCCCTGCAGTACATCCTTTCGATACCATTTTTGCGAACCATTCTTCTACGGCCCGTCTTTCTACATTACGTTTGTTGGTTGATCTGGATGAGGTGAGCGGCTATGGTGGGGCTCGGCGGGGCGGCCTCTCGCTACCACGCCATGGATGAGGCGTGTAGGCACACCAAGGATACTCTGTCGGGGTATTCTTATGCACAGGAGGTATGCTCTTTGATTACATTTACATTTTACGTACGTATGCTCTATCTGCGTTTCCTGCTTGAATACATTACATTTTCTTGTGCAGATATGGGGCTACACTGTCCTTGGGCTGTATAGGTTTGAGTTGGAGAGCCGGGCCCCTTTGTTTCCGGATATCAGGAGGTGGAGCCACCCGAATCGGAGCGTTGATGAGGAGGAGGACCAGGATTGGACTTTGACGGTTGCGGAGGCGCGGGCTATGCTGGACACCTTTGAATACGAGAGACTGGGCCTGTATCCTTGGACCTTGTTAGAGCTGGAGGTGCATCGCGCTTGGATGCTATCGGGATGCAGAGGATGCTGGCGTCTTTGTAGGGAGATACCATGTATCTCGGTGAGCGGGTCTTCCCACAGCATGGCCGGGGTAGACTATCATACAGGGTGCCGGCGGATCCGCCGAGGTCGATGTATCCCACCCACTCTATTCCGGAGGATGATTATGCTAGTCTTTTGGTGGGTGATGCGGCGACGGCTTGTGTGATCCCCGGGGCTTCTTATGCGGAGTTTCTGCCTCGGTTGATGGGTCCCCTCCTGGTGGGGGATAGGCGATCACATGCTCGTGGCTCCGCCTCTGCTTCTGCTTCAGGTTCTTCAGCCCCTAGCACTTCCTCTCAGGCTACCGGTTCTCTGCCTTTTGCCCCAGACTACGACCCTCTGAGCTACACGTATATGATGGGGAGCATGCCGATGATGGGGCACATCCCGTCTCCTGATTAGATTCCCGAGGGTTACCGCCTCCCTTCTCGATGTCTCTTCGGTATGTTTCATTTTGTCTTGTTTCTCGTATTCGTCCATATAAGTGTATATGTCCGACTTCATCGAGCATCTTCTTTTCTTTGATTGTCGGGTCACCATATCCGCGGCCGATTACAACCGTGGAGCGACCAAGATGGTGGGTTGATGGCTTTGGTGTCGGACCTGTCCGAGAGGCATTCCGAAGGCTTCTTCGGCTGCCTCGACGGTGGCCTCGGCTATGACCCCTACTTGCGGAGCCAAGAGGTCGAGGAGGGATGGTAGCCCCCCTGGTGGTGATGGCGGAGGTGCTGGCGGCTCGAGAGACTTGATGGCGTGATCCCCCCCCCCCTTTTTTCTTTATCGATTATACGTACATATTGGCCGTGTGGGCCCGGACAATTTTCTTTCTTTTAAATTTTGTTAGGAACACATAGGTAGCACAAACAATGGTTTTTCTTAATCCCTAATCCTAGGTCTAATTAGTTAGTTAATTAACTTTCTCGACTTTCCATGTTTTTCGGAAATGGGATGGCCGTTAGGCCGCAATTTTGAGCCTGAGTATGGTGTTTTATTGCATGTTATGAATTGTACACGCAGGTTTTTCGAGACTTGCTTCGTCAAGTCGGGGCTAGATTGCTGTTTGAGTAGAACTGCTGTTGCTTTGCCGTAGGAATATCTCGCGCGAGATAAGGTGTCTCGCACGAGACACGCTACCCAGGCAGAAATCTCTTCCTTTTTCGAACAGGATTTTGACAGTTTTCCCTATAAAATCACTTTGTAGTCCGGCCAGATAACTCATTCTAGCCTTTCAAACTATAGAGATATCCTGTTAGGGTGAAACTCTTGTCTTCTTCTTCAACCCTGTGATTCATGGCTTCCAAGGAGATTGCCCCAACGTCCATGATTGTCGATGATTTTTCTTTGTCCCCTGAAGTGATTGCATCTTTCAAGCAAGCATCAAAGGATTTTGTAAGGTCGTTTCGCAACCGGTCTCGCAATAAGTTTATCGCAGAATTCGGATTTAGAATTCTTTTCACTTTGAAGAACCTCCAACCGGATTGGAAGTTATTGCAGGGTGCTGCTCGATTTTGGGATCCCTCTATTCATCTTTTCAATTTTTCTTTGAATGTGATGGTGCCTACCGTGGAGGAATTCGCCATTATTTTGGATATGCCTTTGACTGGCGAGATTGCTGTTCCTAGGTATCATAGGAATCATTCGGAGGCTTTGAACGAATTGTTAGGGATCCCCCTTGATACTTGCTATGGGTTGGTTCACCGCAAGTGGGTTGATTGCTCTTCTTTTCCGGGACGCTTCAGCGGTGATTCTGATGATGATGCTTTTCATGTTCATAAGCGGAACTTTCTGGCTCTTTCTCTTTTCGGAGATGTTTTGTTTACGTGCAGGGACGGCTTGGTCGATTCCCAACTGGTGGAAGTTGTTCGCGAGGCTAGGAAATGTTCTAGGAACATTATTCCGCTAATCTTGGGTGAGACCCTTCATGGTCTTGATGAGCTGCATAGGGTGGCGTCATGACTCAAGGGAGTCCCCTTCATTGACTATTTGGCTTAGGGAGCATCTCAAGTTGATAGGTCCCCCGTTGGAATATTCTCCTTTTACATATCATACGCGAAAGTTGTTGATCAAAGATCTTTCGGCGGATGAATGGGGCCGAGTTGATTGCGAAGACCGAAAGCGCCGATATTCTCTTGTGTCCACCTTATTGGAGGTTGAACAAGTATGTTGCCAATACCAAGGGTTTTGACGGGGTTGTTCTTCCGGGTTTGCGAGATTCCTCCTTTTACTTTCCCAAGCGGGTGCTCCGTCGGTTTGGTCGGCGACGGGACACTTATCTTTTTGAAGGAGCTTCTCGTGAAGTGTCTTATATTGGTGTAGAGTTTGCGCAGGTGCTAGCTCAATCATGGGGTGAAGGAACTAATCGGGACCGTTGGTCGCACCTTCGGACTTTTAATGCAAGCATCTTCCTGTCGACAAATATTTGGATTGGTTCCTCCATACCGGTCATCCTAGTGCGAGAGAAGATTGATGATTTGCGGCTTTTACGCTAAGAGATTCTTTTGTAGCTCGCGGTATCTTGCGAAGGAGCGAGGCTCGGTCGATCCTGCTAATGTGCGAACTGATCCAACTCAGGATTTTCTTGATGGGGATTGGTACGAGAGGCGAGGCAAGGGAATGCCTGGAAAGACGCAAGCTTTGGATAGGCCTCATGTCTTCAAGAGATTGTCGGAATCTGCCTTTAATTGTCTCGAGGGATGTTCTGCTTTGAGAGGCTCAAAGCGCAAGGAGGATCACGACGTCGGTGGAGACCATGTCCGCCGGCCAACCAAGTCAATGAAAGGCTAGATCTTTAGGAGTACCAAGAGATTGCTTTGATAGATCAATTGTTTACGCTTTATTAGTATTATTTTTTTCAAGTTTGTTAGCTTAGCAAATTAGTCGTTGTGGTTAGGATTTCCCTATTGTCATTAATGAAACGCATTCGATTAATAAAAGGGACAACTTTGATTTATTTATTTGATTAGACCGAACCCGAAGGCTGCCTACGTTCCTCTTTTACAGCAATTAAACAAGAGGCTCAGGTCCAACGTAGTTCATTTTTGAGAAAAGGACAAAATATGGCTCAGTAGTGGGGGTAATCTCGCGAGATAAGCCCCCTTCTTCTTTTTTTTTTTTTTTTTTTTTTTTTTTTATGCACACCCTTTCTTTTGCCTAGACCGCCCCTTTGGGTTTTCAATCTAGCGGGCTTCTTTTCTTGTGCTAGCTCTAATTTTTGCCTAGGTCGTCCTTTCAGGGATTTTCAACCTAGCGGCGATTTCTTTTAAGGAGGCCAAGTCACGCGAAGTACTTCTTGAGCTTGTCCATGTTGACCGGCTTCGGTAGTTGATCTCCGTCTAAGTCTACCGGTGAAGGGCTCCTCCAGAGAATATCTTCTTCACACTGTAGGGTCCTATCCACCTTGGTCACCACTTGCCTAACGGGTTGAAAGGTCAGGGACGATGCTCACGGAGCACCGGGTCGCCTACTCGATGTTCCTTGTCTTGACCTTTTTGTTGAAAGCTCTTGCCATTCTTCTTTGGTAAGCTTGAGTGTGTTCGGCCGCTTTCAACCTTCTTTCGTCCAACAGGGCTAGCTCTTCGTATCTGCTTTCTAGCCGATCGACTTCATTCACTTGGTTTTCTAGGAGAACTCTTAGTGATGGTATTTCCAATTCTATCGGTAAGACTGGCCTCCATCCCGAATGTGAGGGCGTAGGGAGTTTCTCCTGTAGCTATGCGGACTGAAGTGCGGTACCCCTATAGTGCGAATGGTAGCTTGTCGGGCGATCTTTTCCGATGGCTTGCCATTTTTCGATGATAGTCTCGATTGTTTTGTTCGCGGCTTCAAGCTGCTCCGTTTGTTTGAGGCCTATAAGGAGATGACTTGTGTCTCGTGATTTTGTACTCGGTCGGTAGGCGATCGGTTTCCTTCTCGAAGTGTGACCCATTATCGGATATCATCTCTTGTGGAACCCCATATCGGCGAGATGATGTTGTGCTTGATGAATTACGCAACCTTTACGGCATTCGAACTTTGTAGGAGGCGGCCTCGACCCATTTAGTGAAATAGTCGATGGCTACTAGGGCCAACAGTGTCCTATTGGCTCCTGCGGGTGTGATCTTTCCAATCACGTCTATTCCCCATGTAGAGAACGGCCAAGGTGAAGTCATTGGGTACGACAAGGAAGGCGGTGCATGCTTTGAAGATTGGCGTGTATCGACACTTGTGACACTTCTTGACCATTTTGGTACAGTCGGCTTCCATGGTCGGCCAAAAGTACCCTTGTCTGATGATCTTTTTGGCGAGCATGTTTCCGCTCATGTGGGTTCCACATATGCCTTGATGAACATGGTCCATTATTTCCTGGGCCTCTTCCTCGGTGGCGCAAAGGAGGTTTCCTTGGGAATGTTTCTTGAATAAACGGCTAGCAGTGATGACGTAATTGGCAGCCAACCTCTTAAGGGCAATGCGAGTCTTCGAGTGCATCTCGAGGTGGTATGGTTCCATCTAGGATGAAATACCAAATGTCGTGGTACCATGGTTTCCCTTCGGAGTTTTCAACAGCGGCACCTTTGGATAACCATTTGTCTTTGCAGTCGTGAAGATCTATAACGGCGCAGTATGCAGGAGTTGCACGCCGTGTTATCTTGAAGGGTTTAACTGCTTTTCCTTTAGGGATTTTGACCAAAGAAGCAAGTGTGGCTAATGCGTCCGCAAACCGATTTTTGTCTCTGGGGAGATAGTGGAATGAGACATCCTGAAATTGTTGCGCCAATTCTTGGAGGTGGTGTGAATGTGGTGCCCAAATTTTGTTGGATTCACGCGAGTTTGAAGACATCCGGTTTAATTTGAAAAAAACGGAGTCGCCACGCCATTTTGATTACCTCAAAACTTTGAAAAAAAGGTTTTTACTTGGGTTCGGAGGTTAAGTTACCCCTTGGGAAGAACGTTTGGCGTTCACCCAAAGTGCCTTGCCGGAGCAAGTCTCCCAAGATTTCAGTAATCGTGCTTGCTTGCGTGCTTTCTTGTGTGCATGTGTTTGAGAAAAAGGGGGGGGGAATGTCCCAAGTTGTCTTCCGGACGTACAAACCATTTGTTGGTTGTCGCTCGGGATTCCTTGGAATTTTATGTATTTGGGATTATGATCCCGTCCTCATCTTATGACTTGTGATCATCGCATTTTAACCTCGGGACCCTCGGGACTTGCGTGATCGAGAGAATGACTCTCTTTTGGTCAAAGATGAGGTTCTTTAGAAAAGGAGGGTCCTTAGCCCATCAATCCTACGCTTTAAGACGGTCGAGCTCGTATAGATGCTTCATACTCTTTCTTAAGCGATAATCGGAGATATAGGGTTCAAGGTGTCCCTTTCTAAAGAGATATGGAACCTTTAATGGAAGGAACGATGTAAAGATAGGATCTTTTACACCGGTCCATTCCTAGGTTGTTAATGGGGGAATGGGGGAAATGTATGTAAAAATGACACTTTAATGAAAAGATGACATTTTTGGGTTGCAAATGATGCACTTAGTTTAAAGAAATAATCTTTATTGCAAATGATGCATAAAGATTTGATTTTTATGCAAATGATGCATTTTTGTTGAAGAAATTGGCATTCATTATGCAAATGATGCATAAAGATTGCATTTTGAAAAGCATATGATGCTAGTTTATGGTAAAGACATGGTCTTTAAAGCAAATGATGCTTGAACAAGGGATTTTGGATGCAAATGATGCATTTTGATTGAAAAAGATTTGATTTTTATATGCAAAGGATGCATGAAGATGACATTTTTATTTGAAAATGGGGGTTTTAGGTGCAAAGGATGCACCTTTATGGGAAAAGACTACATTTTTATGACAAATGATGTCTAATGCATGCCAAAGGGGAAGGGGAATATAAAGATAGGATCTTTAATCTACCAAGTCCCAAGCAATATAAAGACAATGCAATGAGCAAATTATAAAGCAATTAGGATGCAAAGGTGGGGCGTGCGAGGTTACCAATAGCTTCCTTCTTCTTTGGTCGGAGCTAGGAGGAGAGGTTGGTCTTGGATCTTCAAGGAGGAGGGAGGGAGCTTCTTGGCCTTCTTCTTCACCTTCTTGAGCTTCCAGCAATATTCTTCACGTATTTGGAGTGTTTGTGGGTGACGTGCTATGGATTGTGTGTGTTGAAATGGGTAGAGGAGGGCTCTATTTATAGGCGATCTGGATAAGGCTAATGAAGCCGTGCGGCTAGGGACGGCGAGCTAATGCGGCCGTGCGGCATTATCCATTGTGACTCGGCATTTCTAGAACCATGCAAGGTGGCAAATTCTAGAACCCTCTTCCTAATTAAGAAAAACGTGTTTCTTAATTAGGAAGGCTCCCTTCAACCCTTAATTTAATTTGGAATTTGTTCCGAACATTTCCGGAACACTAGGAAGGTCAGGGGAATTACCGGAAACTTACCGAAATTGCCGGGAAATTTAACCGGAAGGCATGAGGCAGATTTGGGTACTTACGAAGCCCCTCGGCAACGTCACTTGCAAGGCGAGTGGGGTTGTCGATAGAAAAGGATCCGATCGGCGAATGCCGAGAAGGATTAGGTGACCAAGGTGGTCGAGTGGCTGAACCTCTGGAAGACTACCTACGTATCCGGAGGAATCAAGCCGGCCGTAGTTCGGAATTAGGATCCATTGGGGAAGGAAGAAGAGAAAGCGGTCTCTTCTTTGGGAAATAGAAGAGAAAATGACCTAGGAGGTCAAGCAATTGATCCCTGCTGGGGATATGCTAGGAGTGACCAAGGTGGTCGGATATACGAACCTCTATGAGGGGCTGCTTTATCACTGAGGAGTGACAAAGAAACAGGGTGACCAAAGTGGTCGAATGGCTGGACCTTTTATAAAAGGCTACCTACGTATCCCGGAGGAATCAAGCCTTGATCGTAGTTCAAGCATCACTAGATAGTTAGGAACGATGTCTAGGATTCTTGAGATTTTGACAATTAATGGAGGCTGTCACCTGATTGACAATTATTGGAGGATGTCACCTGATTGAAACTAGAGCTTACGTCACTGTCGAGTGGATAGAGGTAGCTAGAGTTTGGTGAACTTGAGCATACGTCTCAATCTCTTTCGAATCAGAGATATGGGTTGCCAAAGCTAGAACGATTTAAGCATACGTCTCAATCTCTTTCGAATCAGAGATATGGGTTGCCAATGACTTGAGCATACGTCTCAATCTCTTTCGAATCAGAGATATGGGTTGCCAAAGCTAGAATGATTTAAGCATACGTCTCAATCTCTTTCGAATCAGAGATATGGGTTGCCAAAGTTTGAATGACTTAAGCATACGTCACTATTCATGACAGAGGTAGCTTAAGTTGATAGAAACTTGAGCGTACGTCACTATTCGGGATAGAGGTAGCTTAAGTTGAGAGAAACTTGAGCGTACGTCACTATTCGGGATAGAGGTAGCTTAAGTTGAGAGAAACTTGAGCGTACGTCACTATTCGGGATAGAGGTAGCTTAAGTTGAGAGAAACTTGAGCGTACGTCACTATTCGGGATAGAGGTAGCTTAAGTTGAGAGAAACTTGAGCGTACGTCACTATTCGGGATAGAGGTAGCTTAAGTTGATAGAAACTTAGCATACGTCACTATTCGGGATAGAGGTAGCTTAAGTTGAGAGAAACTTGACAATTCGGAGGTTGTCACCTAGCGTTATCCCGTTATAACGGAATTAACGGAGGTGACTGGGAATAGAGCTTGATTGCTTAGGCGATAAGGGATATCTTCTGAAGAGGGTGTTATCTTGGTTAAAAGATAACGGAAATTACATGCCCAAGTGGAAGGTCCAGGGGCAGGATTGTAATTTTTGCTCAGAGCGAAAGAGGCCGCCCGGCATGAGAGGCTGGAAAAAGAAGCCGTACGGCTGGAAACCTGATTTTTACAGATTATTTAAAACAGATTTGAACGGGCTATTGGGCATTGTTGCCGCCCATTCAGCCGAGAGAGAGAGAGAGGAGAGAAGAAAGAATTTCGAAATTCTTTGAATTCCCTTGCTTCCCTTGATTTGAGATGGATCCGGCACCAAGACAAGCAAGGAGGAATGTTTCCGCCGCCGCTAGATGGAGGAGGAAGGAGCTTGTCCGGACGGATAGGAGGTATGACTTTCTCACGCCTCCATCGGAGCTCTATCCGGGAAGGAGGGAGCACAAATCGACGAACCCGCGATCGGTTGGGGTAAGCGTTCTTATTTGGCTCAAATCCGATGATTTTGCTTGATTTTTTTTTTTTGAATAATTTAGGGCTTAACCTGAACTTAGGAATTTTCTAGGATTTTCTTAGGATTTTTGAATGATTTTGAGATGCATGAACAACCTATGAGGCTAAGAATATGCATGTGCAATTTATTTGATGAAAATTATGAGAATGACTCACTTTTTTCTCGCAAATGAAGTAAGAATGAGAATTGTCTAAATATGAGACGGAGTTCTTGCCTTGTGCTAGAACTAGGTCAAAATTCTGATTTTCAATGAGAAAACATGATTTTGGAAGATGAAAAATGATTCATGCATGCCATTTTATTTGAAAAATAATGCTTATGTGCAAAGAATCGTGAAAATTATGATTTTGTGCCTTAGGAAAGCAACGTGCTTAAAATGACGTGTTTCAAATGATGAAAGTCACGTTTTTGATGCAAAAGATGCTAAAAAGACTTGTATGAATGCTTTTCTTTTGAAAAAATATGTGCACTTTTGTGACTATATGCATGCTTTTGAAATGAGATGAAGGACTGACACTTCTTTTGATGTGCTTGTCTACGAGGAGAACAAGTCTAGGGGACCATACGAGATAGCGGTGAATCTTTGGCGAGAGGATGCCGGATTTTGAGAAGAATGGGGTGAACCCTAAAGAGTTGGTGAGGGCTACCGGTGCAGACGCGTTTGTGGAGGCCGTCGGCACGGGGATTCACATCACCTCAAAGAGCAAGGGCTGGTTCGGGCTCTTTACGAGTTTTGGTGGGACTCTACTCATAGTTTCCACTGAGTGGGGAGAGCTTGCGTGACTCTGCCGATTTTACGGCGGTGCGGCTGCGGTTCACGGGAGGCCCGTGACTTGGAGAGACCACATTACAGTGAGGAGTTCCGAGCTTTGGTTGGATTTGAGGCGATTCCCGAGGGATTGGGTATGGAGACGAGGAATGTCGAGGTGGCGATCCCGAAGCGCATGCGGGACTTTCTTTGCTAATGATGTGGCCTTGCCACCGGTGGCTAGAGCATTCGTGTGGTTGATGCTTTATCGATCACTATCTTTGCTAATTACAGGACGCTAGCCATGACTTGCCTCCTTGATTCTTTGGTTGATGTGGATGGGATAGGGACGGTCTCTTGGGGAGAGGCCGGATTGGCGGAGTTATACTTCTCTCTGGACATGTACGGTCGAAACAAAGCTGCTTCTATGGTGCTTCTCATTTGCCCTTGAGGTAGCCTCTCTTTCTCTTCTCTTTTCTCTTTTCTGTCTTGAGACTTCTTATGAGAAAAATGACCTTTTTGATGTTTTTGAACATGCGGGCTGGTTTTGCGAGGTGATCGGGTTCTTTCCTTGGAACCGTAGTGATATCACCATTTTCCCTGCGATGGTTCTTGGAGGGAGATGTGAGGGATAGGTTCACGGGAAGACCCGGATCACTTTCGACTACAAGATGGTGAAGCTTTGTGCTCAATAAGGATGGACCAGGATGGAGTGGACTTCTACCCACAGGGCGGGTATCAGGAGATTTTCTTTGGGAGATGCTATTGAGGTGACGAGGCGAGAGGAGGTGGCTCAGCTGGGCTGACTTGCGACATCATATATACGGGGACCGTTTCTCGAGCGGCATGGTCATGTCCCTCCATTGGACGCCATTACTCCACACGATCCTCCCGGCACGGATCTGCGGCCCGGGGGCGCGGGCGGATGAGATTGAGAGGTACCGGGGAGGTATAGGCTGCGGAGGAGTATTTTGACATGGGTACCCCTACGTTTGTGTTTGTGGAGCGGCGCTGAGGACGCCCACGAAGGCGCGAAGGCGGCGGTCACTCGGGGATATGGGGAGGATGAGCCTCTGCGGCCCGCCTATCCCTCTGCACACCTCTCATACGTCGTACACGGAGTACCGAGGAGGATGAGGATTCCTGTATCTCGACACGAGGGAGCCCCAGTATACCACACTGATAGCACTTTGTGAGTATACTCTTAGGGTCTTATTCCCTTTTTAGCTTTCAGATTTTACATTTTTGCAATTTTACGAGATTTTTTGAGATTTTACGAGATTTTCTTTTCTTTTCTCGGAGTTCCGGCTCGCACCTATGACGGGTTGGTCGGGCGAACGGGGGTTGGAAAGACGTGTGCCGATCCTTGGTCAAGAAGGCGCTGCGCTACTAAAGCGTCAACAAGCGTGCGAGGCACAGTGCGCAAAAGGAGGCATGTCGGGGCGCGGCATCCTCTTCCTCGGCTTCGGAGTATTCATCCAGTGCCAGGCCTCAGGGGCGAGGTCTTAATGCTGATAGCTTGGAGCGGTGGCGGAGTACGAGCACGACAACATCCCTCTTTCCGATGCGGCGACCGGGAGGACGTGATGAGAGAGCCTAGCGTCTATGGTGGCAGCGGTGATGAGGAAGAAGAAGAATCGGAGGCCTAGGGGTCTCTAGAGTAGATTTGGAACAAAACAAACAATGAACACTTTTTTATGCACAACTTGTTTATTTTTTGCTTTATTTTGACGTCGGTGGGGCGAAGACATTGTATTTACGCTTTATTTACTTTTCTAATTCATGCTTTTTCAATTTGCATATTATCTGAGCCTTGGGGTAATTTTTTTGCTTGGAATCGGGGCTGAAACTGGGCCAAAATGATTTATAATGGTGTATAAATGCTTGAATGGCTTCTGGATATGTTTTTGTACAGGTTTTGGTTGAAAAAGTGGGGTGAATACTCCCTTGGGCAGCAACTTTGGTTCTTTGCAGAATTTTTTTCTGCAGAGGGCTAATGTAGCCGTGCGGATAGGTCTATGGGGCAAATGAAGCCGTGCGGCTCACAGTTCTGTCTGAACTGGTTATTTTCAGAATAAAACCAAGGCTTGGTCATTTCATTTCATTCTCAACCCAAACTTGTTTCAACTGTTCCCAGGGCATATTTTGGACCTAAAGACACCACCTTTGATCACTTTTGCGATGGAGAGGCCCGTTAGACTACAAAGGGGGAAGAGAGACCATTTTCTGTCCGGTCTTCAATCTTGGGCGAGACATAACTTCCAAAATCACAAGGGGCTGCTTGATTCTTCCTTCAAGATCAAGTCTTTATGGCATTTGAGGATCTCCCGCCCGATTGGGACTGTTGAGAGCCGCAACAAAGTTACAGGACGTCAGGAGACATGTTTTCTTGCTTTTCTTACAACGAAATCGTCCCAACGCACGAAGACTTGAGCCTTGATTGGGGGTCCCGAGGCGAGGCTATATCTATTCCGGCGATCGGAGACGTGCCGGTGGCGGTAAAGCTTGCATCTTTTACGCAGATTCCTGCAGGAGAGGCGAGGAGATGATGGTAGCTTCGGACGGGATTGACCTTTCCGAGATCCGGGCGAGTTTGGATCTCCGGCTATGGCTGCTACCATGGTGGCTATGGACGCATTTATCCTTTGCGTCTTTTACATTACTGTTCTTGCTTTGAGTCAGTGGGGATTTGTCACGGTGGTCTCTGGACATGGTCGAGAGGCTGCGGGTGGGAAGGATATCGTCCCACTTGGTTTTGGGGAGACTTTGCATGGGATCGACGGGATGGCTCGGGAGACCATTTCATGAGGTCAGGGAGTCCGGCTATGTTGACTTTGTGGCTGCGGGGAGAGGCTCGGGGCTTTGCACAGGGCTTTGCCGACTCGGTGCCCTTGGGTGATTTCTCGGAGAGGTGCACCTAGGCGGCGGGAACGGGGTAGGCGGGAGGCGATGATGGCTAGGCTATCCACTTCGGACATCCGTTGGTGGATACCACCTTTGGAGGTTGCGGACCGGGAGGATATTTCGGGAGTCTTATCTTTGTGAGGGTTCCGGGATTCTTTGGTCATCCTTCTACATACCACTGCTTGGTATCCGGGCGGTTTGGGGCTTTACGGGAGCCTTTGAGTGGCGGGAGGACATCCGGACCATGGAGGTGATGTCTCTAGACATGAGGACCCGGCCCGGCTTCACTTTTTCTCGAGGGCTTGGACATACTGCTGCTTTCCCACCCGGGGCTATCTTTAGGAGCGGGAAGAGCACGATCTTGACCACTTTGTCTACTTGGAGTGAGTACGAGAGGGAGATGGGAGCGACTCGGGTTATCTTGGAGGATAGACGCCGAGTTTTATTGGGGGATGACCACGACTCGAGTAGGACTACGAGGGAGACCGAGGCTAAGGCGAGTTGCCATAACCAATCGGGTGACTTGGTCGGGGACATGGAGGCTCGGTACAAGAGGTTGTCAGAGGTTGCTCATTTGGCGAGTCTCGAGAGGGAGGAGATACGGACTCGTGCTCGTATAGAGAGAGCGCTTATTGACACGGGGTTGGTAGAGGCTCCGGTGAGGATACCGAGGTCGGGATGAGGGATACCGACATTATTGAGAAGAAAAGGAAGAAGACTCGACGAGGCCGAGGAAAAGGGAAGAAGGCGAAGAAGACTCGGCGAATGACGGTGACAAGTCTTTTCTCAAGATCCTCTTATTGCCATTTGCAAACACATTAGTTTATTTAGGCATTTTATTGTATTTTAGATCTTTTTAGCGAGGTTAGCGAGTCAAGAGGTAGACCGTGCTTGAACTCATCAAGAAATTTTTGACTTGTAATGAACAAGAAATATTATTTTAGAAATTAATCAAGACATGTTTCATGGAAATTCAAATGTCTTATTACTTGGGACCCGTTTTATGAAAAGCGAAATACCCTTTTATTTATTGCTAAGGACGCACTTTATGGAAGCTTTATTGCCCTTTTTTTATTGTTTAGACCGAACCATATATGGTGCCTACGTTCCCCTTTTACAAGAAAGGCTAAGGGGCTCGGGTCTTCGTAGTTCATTACGGTGAACTAACAAAACTAAGTCTCTTTTTTTTTTACGTGCAACCACTTTGTTTTTGCCTAGACCGCCCTTTTTGGGGTTTTCGGCCTAATTTGGGTATTACTCTTTTGCACTAAGATTTTTTCTTTTTATATATTTTTTTTTTTATTATTATTATTATTTTTTTTTTTTCGTGCAACCACTGTTTTTGCCTAGACCGCCCTTTTTGGGGTTTTTCGGCCTAGTGGGTATTACTCTTTTTGCACTAAGATTTTTTTTTTTTTTTTATTAGACATAGTATCTTCGGAGTTTATCACCGTTATTTGGGTGGACAAAGGGATTGCCATCCAAGTCTGCAAGCTTCATTGCTCCTCTGACGGTATCTTACGCACTACATAAGGGCCGATCCAAACGGGTTCCCATTTTCCCGGGGGTTGTCTACGGTAGGGGCTTTACTTTCGGCACTAAGTCACCCTCTTTGATGTCTTCGGCCTTGACTTTCTTATCAAACGCTACGGCCATTCGCCTCTGGTAGGCTCGGGTGTGCTCCATGGCTTTGAGCCTTCTCTCATCGAGCAAGGCCAATTCATCATGCCGGCTTCGTAGCCATTCTACTTCGTTGACACTTTGTTTTCCGGGAGGACCCTTAATGACGGGATTTCCAACTCCAGTGGTAACATTGCTTCCATCCCGTAAGTTAGGGCAAAAGGAGTTTCTCCTGTGGCTGTTCGACGAGACGTTACGTAGCCCCGAGTGCTAGGTGCGGCTTTTCGGGCCAATCACGACCACGGGTGGCCATCTTCCGGATGATCCGCTCGAGTGTCTTATTAGCGGCTTCCACGGCTCCATTGGTGCGAGTGCATGCGGGGACGACTTGTGGCGAGTAACTACGGGTCGACGGCGATCTATCGCGATCTCCTTCGAAGTGTGACCCATTATCGAAATGATCTCGTTGGGCACCCCATATCGCACATTATGTTTTCTTTGATGAAGCTGGGCCACTTTTACGGAAGTGAGGACCTTGTAGGACTTGGCCTCTACCCGCTTGGTGAAGTAGTCGATGGCTACCAACACGAACTCGTGCCCATTGCTTCTGTCGGGGCTATTTTCCCTATCACGTCAATGCCCCAAGTTGCAAACGGCCAAGGAGTCGTCATGCGGTACGAGTCATGAGGTGGGAGATGGTTGAGGTTGGCAAACCGCGGCACTTGTCGCGAGTTCGGACGTCTTTGGGCCTTGATGCTGTCTCCATGGAGATCCGGTAGTAACCCATTACGAGGATCACTTGCATCGGGGCTGGCATTCATGTGAGGACCGCAAGGACCATTGTGGACTTCGGTCATCAACTCTCTGGCTCTTTCTTGAGTGACACATAAGAGGAGTGGTCCTTGATAGCGTTTCTTGTACGGGTTGCCTCCTAGGATGACATAATGGGAGGCCAACCTTTTCGGGGCTCGCAAGCTTTTGGCTCGACACCTTCTTTTGGTCTACCTTCTTCGTCTCTGAAAGTTACTCTCCGTCTTTGAGGAATTGGTAAATCGGTGTACCAAGGTTCCTTTATAGGCTCGGGTCCCAGGTCCACTTCACAACGAGAAGGCTGGGGCTTCTCTTCTACCCACTACGAAGGGCTTTATGGCTTTTCCCTCGGGGATCTCTACCAATGAGGCTAGAGTAGCTAGGGCATCTGCGAATCTGTTCTTTTCCCTCGGCAAGTAGTGGAAAGTCACTTCTACGAAGCTGTCCGATCCAACTCCTCCATATGGGCATGATACCGTTGCGGATTAGGGTCCACGATCTTCCACTTGTTGGAGACTTGGTTGATGATCGAGGGCCGAGTCTCCGTAAACTTCGAGCTCCTTGACATTTCTTTCTAAGGCGGCCTCCAAACCGGCAATGCGAGGCTTCATACTCGGCGACATTGTTCGTGGCGGGAAAGTTCAACTTGAGGGCTATGGGGGTATGCTCATCTTTCGGATCGACCAATAGCATTCCTACACCATTTCCTCTTTTGTTAGCGGCTCAGTCAAAGAACAATTGCCATCTATTCTCGAGCTCAGCTGCAAAGATCCCTTCATGCAGGAATTGGGGTTCGGGCCCTCTGTCTTCATTCTTGGGGAAGTTCGCCGGGTGATCGACAATGCTTGACCCTTGATGGCCTTTCTGGTCACATAGTTGATGTCGTATTACGCCAAGAAGAAGGACCACTTCGCTAAACGCATTGAGAGGGAAGGCTTGTCAAAGATGTACTTGATGGGGTCCATTTTCGAGACCAAATTCACGGGGTGGGCTTGCATATAATGCTTCAATTTGCCGACTACCCGGACCCGATCCTGCACGGAGTCTTTTCACATCTTGAGTAATTGAGCTCACTCCCTGTAGCTTCGGTGACAAAGTAAATGGCGTTTTCTACCCGAGAGTCTTTCTTTTCTGAGCAAGCATAGCCCCAAGCTGCCGTGTACGTGACGGTGAGATAGAAGCGAGAAGAGGCTTACGTCTATGTGGGGGCATAGTACGGGGGATGTACTAAGTATGCCTTGATGCGGTCAAAGGCATCTTGGCATTCTTCGGTCCATTACGTGTCCACATTCTTCTTCATGAGCTTGAAAGATGGGCTCGCACATAGTGGTCAGCGATTGTGCAAAGCTTGGTGATGTACTTGCAATTTACCCATGAAGCTCTTGACTTGTGCAGGTTTGAGGTGGCCTCATATCCATGATGGCTTTGATCTTTCGGGGTCAACTTCTATACCTCGCTACTGTGACCATATACCCAAGCACTTTTCCCCTTGTCACTCCGAAGGTGCATTTTGGCGGGGTTTAGTCTCATGGAATCTTTGTCTCAACCTCTCAAAGAATTTTCGTAGGTCAACAAAGTGCTTTGCCCACCCTCTCCTTTGGAGTGGATTATCATATCATCTACGTAGACCTCAATCTCCTTGTGGATCATGTCATGAAAAAGCGCGGTCTTGCCCTTTGGTAAGTAGCCCGGCATTCTTGAGCCCGAATGGCATTCTTGTATAACGGTAGGTTCCCCATGGTGTGGTGAAAGGCTGTCTTTTCTTGGTCTTCCTCGGCCATCTTGATGCGGTTGTAGCACAAACCATCAACGAAGGATTTGACTTCGTAGTTGGCGATGGAGTCCACCGGGATGTCTATGTTTGGCGAGAGGGTAGTCGTCTTTGGGGTGGCCTTGTTCGGATCTCGGAAATCCACACGGCGGCGCACCTTCCCATTGGCCTTGGTTACGGTCACGATGTTGGACAACCATGTCGGGTATTCAATGACTACGATGAACCCTACCCGCGGTAGCTTCTCAATTTCTTCTTTGACTGTAGAGACCATTCCGGCTTAATCTTTCTCGGTTTACGCTGCGGCTTAGCATGCGGTGCTAGAGGGATTACGTGTTCTACTATCGGCTGTCTAGCCCGGCATATCCTTGTATGACCATGCAAACACGTCGACGTATTCTACGAGCGGCTCGATCAATCTGTCCCTTTCAACCCCCTGGAAGAAGCTTCCAATCTGTGTCTCTTTAGGTTCCTCAATAGTACCCAAGTTCACACTTATCAAAACCTCCTCGGCGGCTTGGGCCCGGTTTTCCTCTTTTACGAAACACCTTAAAGATTTCTTTAATGTATTGTTCGTTTAGTGTGTTTGCATCTTGTTCAAATGATTCATTATTAAGCATGTTGTTAAGTTTTGAGTTAATTTATCATTTGTTAAGTTGGCAATAAGAGGATAATCGAAAGATTTGTCATTTCATTCAAAATAAGGGGAAAGATGACATCGATTACATTTTCATAATCCTCGGGCGTGAGGCCTTCGGATGACTACGAGAATTTGGAATTCAAAGATTCTGACTCGGCGAATAGACAACGGGGTGTTTGACACGGCCCAGGTTGAGAAGGACGGGGTACCAATCCAAGCTCCGTGATCATTTCTTTGTCGGCGGCTATCGGCCACGAGAATGTCTCCCAATTCTTCAATGGCATTTACTGTCTTAGTCACCAAAGTGCGAGGATCAAAATGACTTTCACCATCGTCTCCAATAACGGCAACTATCTCATCGTACGAGCCCAAGTCGATCAAGTGCAGGATTTGTGCTTCTTCGTCAAACAACTCTTGCAAACCCCTTGTTGTCTTCATTCTTTGGCGGCTTCTATCTGGGCGATCTTTGGAAGAGCTAACTCAAAGGCGGAGAAGTCCATTGTCCGGATGCTTGACTCTTTGACAACGGCCGGATTTCCTTTGAAGACGTACTCATTACGAACGGTAGTGGTAGCCCCGAGGATATCGGCAAATCAAGGAACATTCTTCGAACGGGATTGGTTGGCTTTCCCCTAACTTTCTCAAGGTTCTCTAGAAGGGTTTTACGCAGGAGATGCGGCGATCACTTTCATCATATTGTGTCCCTCCTTTTGTAAAGTAATGGGTCGAGAGACGGTATGTAAGGATGGGCTGGACCCCTTCACCTTTCGTGCCTTTAGCTTTTACGGCATCCAGAGAGTTCGGTTTGTACCCCAAGCCATATACGGTAGTCTGTTCCTTCACATCAATGATGGTGTTACGACCTTGAAGTCTTCTACCCAATCCAAGTCCGGAAGATAACTCATTTTTCGCATCATTCTCATGGCGGGAGGGATTTTATCGGAAGTAGTGGTGAGGTCGGTGCAACACACTTGTGCCTTGGAAGAAGCTACGGAGAATCCGGTCAATGCTAACCCTTCATCATCGTGCTTGATCTCCAATATCGGGATATCCCAGTCTTTGGTTCCTTCTACCGTGACACTATCTCCATAAATGGTGGTGATAGTTCCATCACTCGGCCCGAAATTTGGCCTTGATGCAAAGTAGAGGCTACCCCGTTTATCTGGTGGATCCAAGGCCGTCCCGGCAAGGCGATAAATGAAATCGGAATATCAATAACTTGAAAGTCAACGTCCATGACCTTTTTCCGAACCACATCTTGAGAGTGGCGATCCCCAAAGCGATCGTGCGGTGGAGTCATAGGCCTTAATAGTCGACTAGAAGGCTTTAAGTCCGTTGGCTTCGGATCCAATAAATCCATCATTTTAGGCGGCAAGACATTCATTGCGAGACCCTCCATCGACTAATACTCGTGGCAATCGACGCTCTTCTAAGCTGGCGTGATGTAAAGAGGTTCGTTATGACTAGCCCCATACTTTGGCGAGGTCTAAGTCGGTGAAGGTAATGATGTTTCCGTAGTGGATATTTCCAATCATTTGGACGACCTCATGCAGGGTGACATCTATGGGCACCGTGGTCTTGGCCAAACTTTCTTCTAGCTTCAACTTATGAGGGTATGAAGAGGTCAACGGGGACCATAAGGAGATATTGGCTTGGGTACACTTCAGGCGAGTTAGAATTTGGATCCTCCTTATCAGTCGAGGCTTTTACGCCACGGCTTATAAGGTCTTTTATACATTTTTGGCTCGAGAGACGGTGCTTCTTTTGTCACCCTTAGGGTGCTCAACATTCATACGCCGAGACCGAGTCATCACATAGACATTGGATTTTCCTTGGTCATTATTCCCTCTTTGGAGGATTACTGTCAATTCTTTCAAAGTCGGGCGGATTCTTGCGGCGTATGGCCAATTCTGGCGATTGATCGATTGACGGTCTTTGCCGGAAGCATAGGCGGCTTCCCGAATGCGGGTCCCAGGTTACCGGCTTTTTGACCTTTTACGAGTTTGACCGGCTGATTTCAACTTCACATTCTCCGTTTAAAGCTTTCACGGTCTCATTCAAACTTTTCAAAGTCGGCATGCAACAAGAATTATCACTTAGGAGTTTGGAGCTTGGCAAATGGCTTTCTCATCCGAACCTAGCAACTTCTTTAACGAGTAGGATCACATTCCTCATCAGCATCAAGCATGTCTTTTCTTTCCACTGAGGTCAACCTTCGACGGCATCTTTGACGTTGGCCAAACATTTTACGAAGTGGGAAATTCCATCATCAATAAGGATTTACGCGGGGTCAAACCTCATGGCGGGTTCCTTTTCCTTCTTGTCGAGAGAGATTTTACGGGCTTTTTGGCTTACGGGCTAACCACTCCTCTATTGTCCCTTCCGGCACTTGTTGTGTCTTCATCGGTGTCACTACGGTAGCTCTCGTGGGAACTTTCGCCTTGGCTCTTATGACCCAATGAGGGCAAAAGCGAGTCGGGATACTTGACGCCATATGAGGGGTATCTCGGATTCTTCCTTGGGCTTAGGGATTACCAGAAAACATCATTATCATCGTAGGACATAAAGGGGTGGGGTCGCCTCTAAACTCGGGACTCTTTCCAAGGCATCCATACATTCTTCTTGAGACCAAGTTTCGGGAGTGACTACTAACACTTTGTGATAGAGTCTACCCTTCTACGATGAGAGTTTGGCTTCGGCGACGCTTACATGTTCCGGATCGGTGGGCGGAGCCCACTTCCCTCTTTTGGCTAAAGCTTCGATCAAGTTCCTCCATTCACCTACCAAGTCCTTGTACGGAGTATTGAACTCTAGGATATAGGACTCATACACTACCTCATCCTTCTTCAGGAGCCTTTGCATAGGCTGCGAGACACACTTTGAAGTGATTTCATCCCTATTCAGTGCAGTGGCTTTCTACCTCATCTTGCCCTTCGGGTTTCACTTCCGTTGGCTCCAAGTCCATTCCTTTTCTTGAGCTGTCATCATCGCTGTAAATCCATCCATTCCTATTCTCGTTTCAGTGACTCTTCACTTTGTAGTTTGTCCGAGAGGTAGGCAAATTCACGAGCGTTGACAAAATTGGAAAGGTCAAATTGGCCTTTGGGATTCCAAAGTAGGCTCGAGTGAAAGGAGGAAAAAGGTCCCGTGGGGGATGCGGAAGGAAGCGAGGGTGTCGGGACCCTAACGGCTTGGGGTATTGGAGAAGGCGAGAAGGGACGGTCTTTGGCAATGGGTTATATGAAGATGGGGAGGGCATTGGTTATAGGCTAGCTCTTCTTCCCTAGTCATGCAGTTACCCAAACCCGGCCTTGTTCTCTGTCAAATCGGCCATTCGACTCTCGAGCGAGGATTACGGCGGGCTGTACGAGGATTACGTGCTAACAAGTCGGCGACCCGGTGTTCTCACCCACTTCTTTCTCGGCGGGAAAGGGATAGGAAAGGTTTAGACTCGGGGTAGGTGTTTAGGGTGAAGGCTCGGGCAATATGCAAATTAGAATCTTCAAGTTTACTTAAAACGGTGTCTTTTATTAATATCTATTTGGTTGGAAAAGGGATTACGCCCTTCTTTTTCACAACTACTCTAGATCTGGATCGGTGGGTTCCGTCACTACGTCTATAAGCCCCTCGTATTCCACGTATTTCGACCTCCCGGGGTGGGCGGCCCGGGCGAGGTCCTATAGGGCACGCGGATCCCACCGGCCAGAGTAAAGAACGCTCCTATCGGGTCTAGCGGGTCATAGGACCTTTCAACGCACGAGCGATGCGGATTATAGTCAAGGCAATGCGGGAAAGTCTCGTCTCTGCCTTGACGGATCTTTGGCGAGTTTCGCTTGAGCGAATGACGGTTTTGACTTTCGGTAATGTCAGAGAATAATAGGCATGGGTCGGGCGGTAAAAAGCCGGATGACACGGTGTCACATTGAACTTTGTTGCATACACGGTGCGTGGGTCGGAATCGAAGTCAATGCGGTCAAGATCTTGCCAATTTTTCCTTGTCGGAATTTTGGCGAGCTTCGCTTGAGCGAAAGATCTTTTGATTTTTGGCAAAGACTCGGTCTTGACTCTTACGCATTCCGTGCGGGTCAAGGTCAATAGTCAATGTCGGAGTCAAGATCCCACCGATTTTTCCTTGTCGGAATTTCGGCGGGAATTTCGCTTGAGCGAAAATCTTGGCTTCCGTTATGAGCTAAGGCTTGACCTTTACGTGGGTATGCAAGCTGGGCTATATGACACGGACTAGACCAAAAACCAACCAAAAGTCACGGTTTTTGAAACGTGTGACACGGGTGTGCATTGGTCGACCTTTGCTGCCATGGGGAGGTTGGGATGATTCCGTGCGCGCCGGGAGCATCGTAAGGCTGTCCGTGGCTGCATTGGAACCACCCTCGGGTTTGAAGGACGTGCGTGCAAAGTGTACGGGATATATCGGAGTGCGCGTAGTGTGCGGTCTCCTAAAAATGTTCCTTTTTGAGTTAAAACAGATTTTCATAATGTGTTTTAAAGGAATGATTTTCGGGACGGGGAAAATGCAACACGTAAGCACGTAAATTTTAAGGAGCCCCGATCGGTCATGGTGAGTAGCCCCAGTGCTAGGGCTGCCCGGATTAACCATGATTTTCTGGTGGAATTGCCTTTGAGGTCGCCGGTCGAGAATCCAAGGAGGATTGAGCCGTACGGCTGCATGGATCAATTTTCCGGGTTCCACTCCTTTTGCTATTTTTCGGGTTGTTTCCCGTTTCAAAGTATGCACTGATTCCAAGATGCAAATGATGCAATGCATGGTAAAGAAAGCAAGCACGATTTAATGAAATCGGCGATGGGAGTCTAACCCGCTCAAAGGGAAAAGCTTTCTTTTATTTTTTCAAAATTGTTTTTCGAAAAGGGATCTTGAGTACGTGGATTGTTAAACCACCGGTTATCCCAACTCCCACGTCGGGGAGTGTACGGGGAAGGGTAAGTGGTTTCCACCTATATACCAGAGTATCAATTTTTTGTTTTGAAAATAGAAGCTTTTCTCCTTTGGGTATTCCCAGTAGTCGCCAAGCTGTGAATGTGGTGCCCAAATTTTGTTGGATTCACGCGAGTTTGAAGACATCCGGTTTAATTTGAAAAACGGAGTCGCCACGCCATTTTGATTACCTCAAAACTTTGAAAAAAGGTTTTTACTTGGGTTCGGAGGTTAAGTTACCCCTTGGGAAGAACGTTTGGCGTTCACCCAAAGTGCCTTGCCGGAGCAAGTCTGCCAAGATTTCGGTAATCGTGCTTGCTTGCGTGCTTTCTTGTGTGCATGTGTTTGAGAAAAAGGGGGAATGTCCCAAGTTGTCTTCCGGACGTACAAACCATTTGTTGGTTGTCGCTCGGGATTCCTTGGAATTTTATGTATTTGGGATTATGATCCCGTCCTCATCTTATGACTTGTGATCATCGCATTTTAACCTCGGGACCCTCGGGACTTGCGTGATCGAGAGAATGACTCTCTTTTGGTCAAAGATGAGGTTCTTTAGAAAAGGAGGGTCCTTAGCCCATCAATCCTACGCTTTAAGACGGTCGAGCTCGTATAGATGCTTCATACTCTTTCTTAAGCGATAATCGGAGATATAGGGTTCAAGGTGTCCCTTTCTAAAGAGATATGGAACCTTTAATGGAAGGAACGATGTAAAGATAGGATCTTTTACACCGGTCCATTCCTAGGTTGTTAATGGGGGAATGGGGAAATGTATGTAAAAATGAATCTTTAATGAAAAGATGACATTTTTGGGTTGCAAATGATGCACTTAGTTTAAAGAAATAATCTTTATTGCAAATGATGCATAAAGATTTGATTTTTATGCAAATGATGCATTTTTGTTGAAGAAATTGGCATTCATTATGCAAATGATGCATAAAGATTGCATTTTGAAAAGCATATGATGCTAGTTTATGGTAAAGACATGGTCTTTAAAGCAAATGATGCTTGAACAAGGGATTTTGGATGCAAATGATGCATTTTGATTGAAAAAGATTTGATTTTTATATGCAAAGGATGCATGAAGATGACATTTTTATTTGAAAATGGGGGTTTTAGGTGCAAAGGATGCACCTTTATGGGAAAAGACTACATTTTTATGACAAATGATGTCTAATGCATGCCAAAGGGGAAGGGGAATATAAAGATAGGATCTTTAATCTACCAAGTCCCAAGCAATATAAAGACAATGCAATGAGCAAATTATAAAGCAATTAGGATGCAAAGGTAGGGCGTGCGAGGTTACCAATAGCTTCCTTCTTCTTTGGTCGGAGCTAGGAGGAGAGGTTGGTCTTGGATCTTCAAGGAGGAGGGAGGGAGCTTCTTGGCCTTCTTCTTCACCTTCTTGAGCTTCCAGCAGTATTCTTCACGTATTTGGAGTGTTTGTAGGTGACTTGCTATGGATTGTGTGTGTTGAAATGGGTAGAGGAGGGCTCTATTTATAGGCGATGCTGGATAAGGCTAATGAAGCCGTGCGGCTAGGGACAGCGAGCTAATGCAGCCGTGCGGCATTATCCATTGTGACTCAGCATTTCTAGAACCATGCAAGGTGGCAAATTCTAGAACCCTCTTCCTAATTAAGAAAAACGTGTTTCTTAATTAGGAAGGCTCCCTTCAGCCCTTAATTTAATTTGGGACTGTTCCAGAACATTTTCGGAACACTAGGAAGGTCCGGGGAATTACCGGGAAACTTACCAAAATTGCCGGGAAATTTAACCGGAAGGCATGAGCCAGATTTGGGTACTTACAGGTGGGCACTATATCTTTGAAGGGTTGGATCTTGGACCCTCCACTTCTTCAATGTCTGATTGATGATCAATTGGGAATCCCCTAATACCTCAAGTTCAGTCACGTTGCGTTCTAGGGCTGCCTCAAGCCCCGCTATGCAAGCCTCGTATTCCGCGGTATTGTTAGTGGCGTCAAAGTCAAGACGTACTGCTAGTGGAGTGTAGATGTCGTTAGGGTCTACCAATAACATTCCGATGCCAAACCCTCTCTTGTTGGTTGCGCCATCGAAAAATAATTGTCACTTATTTTCTTCTATGCTTAGAATGTCCTCATTAGGGAATCGCGGGTCTTCCCCCTTCACTTCGTCGCAAGGAAATTCGGCCAACTGATCTGCGAATACACTCCCTCTGACGGATTTCTGAGTGACGTAAGTGATATCATACCCCGCGAGCATGAAGTACCATTTGGCTAGTCTCGAAGACAAATTTGATTTGTCTAGGATATATTTCAGTGGATCCATCTTTGCGATGAGACGGACAGGAAAGGCTTCCATATAGTGCTTTAGCCTTTGTGATACCCAGACGAGAGCAGCGCATGACTTGTCGAGTGGAGAGTAGTTGATTTCACTGCCTTGGAATCTGCGGCTGACAAAGTAGATGGCATTTTCTGTGTGCGAAAGGCATTTGTTCTTGAGCAAGCATAGCCCCTAATGCGTTGTCTATGATTGTGAGGTACAACTTCAAGGGCTTCTCCTTGTGTGGTGGAACCAGGATAGGTGGGGAAGTCAAGTAGTGCTTAACTTCCTCGAATGCTTCTTGACATTCTTCGGTCCATTCTTGAGGTGCGTTTTTCTTAAGCAGCTTAAAGATGGGGTCGCACATTGTAGTCGATTGATTAATGAATCGGCGATATATTGGAAGTACGCCCATGAATCCCTTTACTTCTTTACGTGTCCTGGGTGGAGGCATGTACGTAATGGCCTTTATCTTGGCGGGATGCTTCTATGCCGCGTTACGTGACCATGTATCCCAAGACTTTCCCTTTGACTACTCCGAATGAGCATTTGGCGGGGTTGAGTCTCATTTGTGATGTCTCGGTCGATTGAAGAATTTTCGAGATCTATGAAGTGTTGGCCATCCGTCCCCTTCGAGTGGATAATCATGTCGTCCACATACACCTCTATTTCTTTATGGATCATGTCGTGGAATAGTGTCGTGGCTTGCTCTCGATAGGTAGCCCCGGCGTTCTTGAGGCCAAACGGCATGGCCAGGTGTAGCGTAACGTTCCCCAAGGTGTGGTGAATGCTTTGTTTTGTCTTTGGTCCTCTTACGCCATGAGGATTTGGTTATACCACTGCGAACCCGTCGACGAATGAGCGGACCTTGTACGCTGCTGTGGCATCGACCAACATGTCTATGTTTGGTAGTGGGAAGTCATCTTTAGGGGATGCCTTGTTCAAGTCTCTGAAATCAACACAGACTCGTATTTTCCCGTTCGACTTGGTTACTTGTACCGTGTTTGCTAACCATTCCGGATATTCAATCACTTTGATGAACCCTACATTCAAGAGTTTCATGATTTCTTCTTTCACTTGCATTGACCATTCCGGCTTGATTCTGCGTAGTTTCTGCTTGGCGGCTTGGCGTTGGGTAGCGGTGGTATCTTGTGTTCTACAACCGGCGATTCAACCCAGGCATATCTTTGTAGGACCAAGCGAATACGTTGACATATTCTCTGAGGAGCTGGGTCAAGGTTTCTCTGTCTTCCCCCTTGAAGAAGCTGCCAATCTTTGTTTCTCTGGGGTCCTCCGTCGTCCCAAGATTAACCGTTTGCATTTCCTCGTCGTCAACAGGGCCATTCTTTCCACAACGACCTACATGCTTAGCTAATTCTTTTAAGATTTGTTCGTTATCTTGATCTATCTCATCGTATGATTCATTATTAACGTGTTCGTTATATTGATTATTATTAGTTAATTCATCATTTACGATGTTAGCAATCTCAGGGTACTCGGAAAGATCAAAGTTTTCATTAAGGAAGTAAGGGAATACATGTTCAGCCACCGCCTCGATTTCCTCTTGAGTGAGTTCATCGGAGGTGGAGCCTGCTTCTAATGTAAAAGTTGTAGGGCCTATCTTCCTGCAAGGGTGGGGAGTGCAACCAAGCTCTTTGATCATGAAGTCTTCATCAACAACTGGTCCTCCGGTGACGTGCCAGTTTAGAATTGGCTCATCACATTTACGTATTAGTCTTGTGTAGTCGGTAGTTGGAGCGTACCCCTTGGATATTGCATGAATCTGGCTGTCTTCTAACCGGCACGGGTCTTGGAACTGTCGCAGCATGTCTTCTCCCAACACAAAGTCCCATTGGCTTGTCATTTCTGCCTTCGTGCCCCACAAATCATTAGGGATCGGTGGGACGGATTACATTTCATACGGAGAAGCATCGCGATCGCTGAAGATTTCAAAGCCCGGTTGGCGCTTTCCTTTATCATCAGTCCATGGTTCTGAAAAGATAAAGTAGGGAATACTTTCCCCTTCTCGAACAAAGTAGCCATTGAGTGTCCTTCGATATGGTTTGCGGTTGCAATCCTTGGACTTTTGGTCGTTGCAGCCTTTGTACGAGGTTCCTTCCCACTTGATTTGAGTGAAACCCCACTCTTCCATGTCATCTTCATCGTGGATGGAGATGTCATATCCTAGTCCATGCTTTGTGTGAGGCGGGGGGACCGGTGGTGGTTCCGTTATTCCTTGTAAGTGCTTTCCAAGCCCCAATCCAGGAAAGTACCCTTTTGCTAGCATCATTCTCCAGACAGGAAGGCTTCTGGAAAACCTAAGTGCCTTTGAGTAGTCGTTCTCGTTGTAAGTGTCTATGACATTCACAGTGCTTTCTTAAAGAATTAATCAGAATTGAAAAGGGAAATACTGACTAACTATTAATGAAAAGTGAACTTGATACTCTTGCCCACAAATGAGAGTTTTAGGCAAGTAGTACCTGACTAAACTAGACTAGACTAATAATTGTTTTTCTTGCAACTAAAAGTAAATAACTGAAAAGAAAAGAGACTCCTCATTTGTTTGAATTCATCCAAACTATTCCACCACTTGGACAAACTCTGATGGCGTCGTTGTCAATCAAGTCTTGGACTGCATTCTTCAGGTTGAAACAATTATTGGTGTGATGACCATGGCATTGGTGATAGTAGCAGTAGAGGTGTGGAGATCGTCCTTCCCTCTTAGGTTGGTAACCTTCCATTGGGCTTAGCTTTCCTTCCTTGTGAAGACTTCTGAAGAGATGACCGAGAGTGATGTTTCCAATGTCGGAGAAGACTCTACCCTTTCTTCGCTTAGCCATTTGATTGTGGAGGTCTCGAATGTGGTTCTCATAGTGTTGCACGAAGACGTTGTGGCGAGCCTGATATTCTTCCTCCATTTCCTCTTTGAGGTCACGGTAGAGGGTATTGAGGAAAAACTTGACCCTTCCATCAATGTCATCTTCAACGTGGGCTTCAAGGTTGATGAACTTTTGGGTCATATCTTCGAGTTCGCTTTTGACCTCTTCAAGTTCTTCAATCAGCATCTTTGTTTTGTCGGCTTGGATGGATTCTTCCAAGTTGTGCCATGCATCGTTGTCCTCAATTTGCTGTAGGGCTTTGGCAAGTTGAGTTTTGATGTCACTTAGCTCTTCTTGCACGGATGACCGCCCACTGTCGGAATCACTTTCCATCTTCCGAAAATCCCTAGCAATGCGAGTGGCAGGCAAATCGAAAGCTTCTCTCCAACCTTCCACGTGTTCCATTTCAGCGACAAGAGACTTGGTCAAATCTTGGAGAGTGGGTTGTTCACGGCTTTCCTTGGTCATGACGTACTTTCCGGTAGACATTGTGTTGGGAGTCTTGGAGTTGAGTAGCTTCGGAAAAGCGGCGTAAGATATGCGAGATATCGGGATCTAGCCCCAACGAGTCGGAAGCGAGGCTTAAATGGCTCGGGCTCAAATTTAGCAAACGAAGCATTATCCCGTGCGAGATAAGTAATCCCGCGAGATAATCACACGGAAAGTTGATTTTTATTTAGCCCTAATTTTTGGTCGGAACGGAAAGTCCGTTTTGAGGGGTTTCTAAGGCCTTTATCGAACCTAACGACTAAGCAATCAATCCGATTTTTGTAAAACAAAGCCATGTAAGATTGTTTTTTGTTTTTTTTTTTTTTGAAGGATTATATGCACATTTTTCTTAAAGGGACATCCGAAAGGGACTTTTTCCGAAGGGACTTTTCCGAAGGGACTTTTTCCGAAGGGACTTTTTCCGAATCCTTTCTTATTGTCAATTTTACATGGCTTTGTTTTGATCAAAAACAAGAAAAGATCACCGAGTCAAAACCGACCGGTCACGGAGTGATCCTAAAAAGTCAATCTACATGAGAATGTGGCGATGCAGGGCTGGAAGGCTAGGCTCCCCGCGATATGACAATCTAAGTGGATTGAATACGCGGAGTGGGATTGTCCAACTTCGGAGAGACCGGCGACTAGGTGGTTACCGTCATCCGTCCTTAGTGTGGGTCCCGGGTTTATAGAGGGTATGCAGTGCAATGACAGTTATAGTATGATGTGCGCGTGTGTGATAGTCAATCTATGTGATAGAGTAAAATAGGAAGTTTTTTTGAAAATCAAAAGAGAAAACAGATAGTGGCCGCACCAAGTGGTTGCCTACGTTTCTCCCAATCTAGGAAGACTCAGCCGTCGTAGTTCCACATAAAGAGAGATAAAGAGAGATAAATAATTTAATTTACAACTCCCGAATCCCCAATGGACCGGACTTTAATTAAATAAAACCCAATCACACGCAGTTCATAAATAATAATCAATTATTTAAGGAAAATAAAGGTCCAAGTTCTACACCTTAAGGGAGGCCTTAAGATGCAGGAACTCTGCAGATAATGAATCCTGGGATCCCCCTTGCATGTTCGGCTCTCGTCTTGGATTACGAGCGAAACAGGAGAAACCAAAAAACAACCATACTGGAAGCCCTATCTCGCGCGAGATAATGATATCTCGTGCGAGATATCTCCCATCTGAGAACAGAAAAATTCGAATTTTACAAAATAGATTGAAAAACCTCTCTTTTAATTTTGACGCAAGTTTAAGCCTCTTAATTTTCAGTCCCCAGCGGAGTCGCCACTGTAGCGTTGTGAGAAAGAAATTCTGATTCTTTTTATTTTTATGAGTCGCCACCTATATTATTTGATTGGAAACATAGAAAAACCATTTGAAAGAGATTTGAGTTCGGGGCTTAGGTTATGAAATGGGTAGGTTTAGAAGGCATCCATTTCACCCAATCCGGAAATCGGTCTTGCTAAAGAAAAGAGAGGTTTTTCAAAAGAAGAAGTAAAAAACGAATCCAAATACTGCAAATAAAGGTCCATTTGACGAGGTCAAACGGAATGTAGAATCGATTGCTTCGAGACCGTCTCCATGATTTGGAGAGGCTCTAGGCCGATCCTAGATTCTATGGACTTATACCACTCTAACAATCAATTAGAAGGATGATTAGGAATTACCTTGCGTGAGGTGATTTGGGCAGAGTTTCGACTCAAGTTTAGAGTCGACCCTTCACACGGACAGAGCTCGCCTTGGTCCTTGATTTGGAGGTTGATACTTGTTTATCAACAAGGTTGACAAACAAACTATGAGGTGAGTTTTAGGGTGATTTTGAGGGATTCTTTCAGGGAAAGAAAACGACAAAATGTGTGTGTGTTGTGTAAATTCGCGGTTTGGGGTTTTCGACTTCCGACCTCTTGAGCCTTGGAAGTCACCAAGTATTTATAGAGGTTGGATATGAAGAAGTGGAGAGTTAAAACCCTATCAGATGGTTCTAGACCTCCTCTCCCATTGGTTGGCCGGAGAGATAAAGTTTTATCCCGAAAAGAGGTTGAAATCGACGAGGGAACTGTCGTGTGCACCGCGCAGAGGAGATATCTCGCGCGAGACACGCCATCTCGCGGCGAGATATTGCTCTGTGGACGCTTTGTCCTTTCCTCGTTATCTCGTATGCAGTTTCGTCCCAAACTAACGGTAGTTAGTCAAAACTTTAACGAAACATGACGAAATGGTGGATTTCTACTTCTTGACTCAAAGCGAGACTTAGAGTGGTATAAGTATGATCCGATGTGTTCAGAATGGGGTGTCTACACATACAGAACATGCAAAAACCATATAAACAATTTATATCAATTTTTCTAGCATGTTAATTCAAACTTAATCCTATAAACGGGGCTCTGATACCACTGTTGGGTTTTATGGGTCCATACGCAGCGGAATTAAGCATCTAATAACACAAAACCCAAGAGCCCTAAGATCCGTTCTATATGATTAAATTGAATTCCTATGAGATAGAATTAACCAACCTTAATTGCTTTTCGTTCTTGAGCTATCGAACAATCAAACAATGTGATTTTGAATCACAAACTTCGAACTCCAGGCCTTGATCATCGTACGAGCGAAGACCCTCTAATAGTATCCACACCTTTGAATGAACCAAGAACAATTCTTGATGATTGCTAGATCATAAACCTTTGAAGAATATTGATAACCTTTTGATGTGATTTTCTTTTTAGAAATTCGGCTAGGCTATTAGGGTTTCAAATACCTTATATTTATACTACAATAGTATTGGTATATGTTTCCTAATCAAATTAGGAAACTGTCTGTAAACCGCCTCAGTGGCATGATCTGTCGCACGACCAGACGAGTCCCATGGACAGGTTCTGTCGCGCGATGTCTTATGCCACATCAGGACTTTCTCAGTTTTCTTCCTCTAGTTTAATCAATTCATTCTAGTTGTGTGTGACCTAATAGGATTATATTATGTTGGCAATGAGCTCGATCATATCGATCCTCATAAAACATAAGCCGACTCTAGCAAGCCATTATGTCTACCCAAATAATATAACGTAAGAGTTCACGTTTCCAACGGTACACTTTCATTTCTCCCTTTGTCTCACGATGTTATATTGAACACAAGTCATGGTCCACGTCAACTTGTACTTGTTCAATGCTTTCTCGATCTTGAGTATAATGATAATCTAATTTTATTGGGGTATGGCCATACACTTTCATCATTATCACTCATCGAGGGGCCCAAGAAAAACATCTCTCTTTCGAGGGACAAATTCCATCTTGACTTATCATCCTTCCCATCATGAATCCGATCATGCCAAAGTTAGTCTTTATAGATATCGTGTTAAGATATCGTTTGACTAAAATCAAACATAACTTTCATCATATGTAAGGTCATGATAATCTCAGGTCTAGGGACTAAATGAAGTAACAATATGAGATTTAATTATGACATTTGACCATGACATAAATCTCAAGCGGGTCAAGGCCAGTCACTTGTTCTCTAACAAGTAAAATTTAATGTGCATCTCTATGCATATAATCACCATATGATTATCCGTTGACATTTATACTAGTTATTCACTTAATAATTAGGGACGGAGATTATTACAAATAAATATGCAAAACATATAATAATCAAATAATAAACTTTTCATATAATAATAAATAATGTCAACACATAAGTCTATCAACCATAGGCCTAAGGCATAACACTAACATCTCCTACTAACAAAATAAGTTGCATTTTCTTTGGTATGGGCTTGCACAGCGTTGTCAGTTGATGAATGAATCGATTAATATACTGCTAACAGCCCATAAATAATTTGATTTCTTTCTGGGACTCTGGTGGACGCATGTCAATAATGGCTTTAACCCTGGAGGGGTCTGCTTCAATTCTTCCTTTTTGTGACCATATGTCAATAATGGCTTTAACCCTGGAGGGGTCTGCTTCAATTCTTCCTTTTTGTGACCATTTGTCCCAAGACCTTCCTCCTTTATTACTTCAGATGTACACTTTGCAGGGTGCAACCTCATTTTGTGCTTTCTTAGCCTCTCAAAGAATTTCTTCAAATCAATCAAGTGTTGGCAATCTGTAGCCTTGGAATGATCATGTCGTCCATGCAATCTTGGACTTTTGCCATTTGCTTTCTGTATCATTACTATGTTGGCCAACCACGTCAGATATTCAATCACCTTGATGGATCCCACACTGAGTATTTAAAAACCTTTTCTTTAACCTATAGTGACCATTCTGGCTTGATCTTGCAGAATTTCTGCTTGACTGGCTTAGCATCTAGTGTGAGTGGTATTCTGTGCTCCACTACTTTTGATTTAATCCAGTATATCTTGATAGGACCATGCAAACACATCCATTTTTTTAGCAACGCGATTAACGCGGTTTTCTCTTCCCCTTTGAAGAAGCTACCGATCTTTGTCGCCTTTAAGTCTGACTCGATACCCAGATTAACGCTTTGTAACTTTTCAACAGTCCCTAGCCCATTTTTACCATGGCACTAGCACTAAAGGGATCCTAAGGATACATAGAAAATTCTAATTAGTCTAGTTAAAATTAGGGGTCCACAATAATGATTTTATGATTGGGATTAAGCAATTCTTAATCTATACATATATTTGACTAACAATATCCTCCTAATTGCTTAATTTCAATCATCCTAGATATACATCTATCTTAACTTAGTAAAAGAATGATCAAGAGTTTATCTTTTATTTGTCATTCCATAAGTCAAGTGACAACTTGATGTAACCTATGGAAGTCTATATATTTCAATGATTCACCAAAATATAAGAAAATGGGAAGAATGAAGTATCCTGTAAATGAAAGAGTTTGTAGCAGTATAATCATTCAAAAAATATAAAGGAAATTCAATAAATCAAATAATAAACTTTTAAATGAAAAGGATTAAGGGTAAGAGATTCTCATTGATTTAAAGGGCAACCGATTGACAAGCAAAAGACATATACCTCATCGGTTACATTCTATTAAGCAGCTTCAGGAGAAGGATTGACTGAAGGGTCTTTCTTTGATTGATCATCCTTCTCCTCTGATGGTGTAGCGGATAAAACTACAACCAATTCAGATTTGGATCTCTTAGCCGATTCTTCCTTCTCTTTCCTTTCTTATCCCTTCCTTTTCTTATTCTCAGATTTCCTTGACCGCTCACTAGCAAGCTTCATCAGAAGTTCATTTTGGGCTCTAACCTTGATCAGCTCATTTTGAGATTCTCTGAGTTGAGCAGTCAGGTCACGAATTTTCTGATTAGCTTTCTTCAACTCTTTTGTAGCTTCAACAAGGTTTGTCTGGACTGCTATAGCTTCATCACACACTTGCTTGTTTATGTTTGTGGAATTTGTCAGCTCCTTCACAAGGTCAATTATTATAGCATCATTTTCATTAAGCTTCCAATTGATTTAGCGAACCCAGTTTCTACTCTTGTCATTCTTTTCCCTTCCTCCTCCTGATTTGATTTAGCCAGATCATTCATAAGTGCTTCATGCAGCTCCACTAAGTAAATCACAATGGTTGGCCTACGGAGATCAGCTTCTATTTCATCAACTTATGACACTGTAACTTTAGGCAAGGAGGGATCAACAACTGGTGAAAAAGTAGAGGCAATTATGGAATCAATTGGGGCAGTAGTAGAGGGGAAAGTTGAAGTAGCTAGTCTGACAGAAAGTATGGTATGAGCAGTTGAAGCAGGTAGATTGGTAAGAGAGGGATCAGTTGAAGAGGGAGCACCAGTTGAGAGAGGTTGATCAGTTAAAGCAAAATACTGGTTGAAGTATCTTGACCGGTTGGAGGAGCGTCCATAAAAGTAGTCTCTTCATCAGAATCGGTTGAAGAAATGGCCACAACTAGATTCATGAATCCATTATTTTCAAAGCTTAGCTCCATGGCACAGTCAATCTCTTTTGCCTCTTCAAAAGCTAGAGCCATCATCTCTGCATCATGGCCGACAAAAGGAAGTGCATGATGCCTTAGACTCACCAAACTGGCTAGCCTCAACATGTTGATCAGTTGAAAATTATAACGAATTTTGCTTTGAGGCCTAGCAGTTCCATCATCTATTCTGATTGATAATCTTGGCACCTGTGGCATAAAGCCAACCATCTTGGTCACCTCAAAACTCCAAGAAAAAAATTTCAACTCCAACACCTTGGTCATCCTACCGTTGATAGCCAAATATCTGATAAATAAATTTTCGGTTTGAAAAGAGGATTCAACCGATAGAGGAAGCTGTTGAGGGACTTGACCGATAATCTTTAGAGAGCCTGGCCGAGTTGTCTGAGCTGGTATGATAGATAGTTATTTAGAATGGAAATTCTGGACCAATTGCTGATCTGCTTTCCCAGGGATAAGCTTGGCATTACGAGAATGAAATTACCCGATCTGGCGGTGCCCGAGTGCGTCGGACTCGCTCCTCCCTCTCGAAGAGGTGGAAGATTGTTTTAAGATTGGACGAATGAATTTCATGAAAAAAGAGTCGCCATGCCGTTTTGTTGTGAGCCCAAAACATTGACAAAAGGCTTTGATGTGAGATTTGGAGTTCGGAGGTCAGGTTATGTGTCGGGAAGAGATTTTTGTGCTCCCCCGAGATGCCTTATGTCCATGAGACTTCTAATCCCTTTTTTGAAAGTTGTGTGTGTGTGTGTGTATGTTTAAAATTAAGTGGCCTTGTAGTCTAAAAAGAAAAGGAGCAATTATGCAGTTTGGAGAAAACTGTCTGTTTTTATTAAAAGAGGGGGTTTTAAACAAAACTGAAACTGAAGAAACTGGAAACTGAAGAAAATGTCCTAGACGACGTATTGGTCAGTACGGATCATGCCTCCTTGCAAGGAGGTCCGTATGGATGGTTGTATGCAGTAGGTTTATTTTTTGTATCTCGTTTGATTTGTTGCTGTACTTTGTTTAGACTTAGTAGGAAATGTGACAACTTCCGGATTGTGCAGGAAAGTTAGCCATGAAACCCAGAAGAAAAGCAAATGTCAAATCTCTAGGGTTATCATTTCCAAGTATTAAGAGAGTATAACAATGGTGGTTTTCAAGCTTTCCTTGAGAATCAACAATGGAGATTTGTTGTCTCAAGTTAAGGAATGAGAATATATTTTGAAGTTTTAAATTTGAGCATTCATCATATTTTGAGAAGGAAGATGAAAGAAATGAGACTACGTCAACATTGTAACCATAATCCCTAGAACCACATCTTTGACATGAGTGATGAGTTCATCCTTGGTGATTAGGGTTTCTTGTATCATTGTTACCAAGGAAATAAAATGGATCAAAAGATGATCTTAAAAAGGAAAGTACATTTGAAAGTAAATAATGGAAAGACAATACATGGAATATGAACAAACCACTATCACCATTAGACCTCCATTATTAAGCACAATGTGGGTGGAAGATCTTGTAGGATCATTTAGATGGTATGGGTCAACAATGTGCAAAAACTAAAGATAACATTATAAATGGTGTATTTAACAACAATGATTCATAATATTAAAAGGACTTGGAAATGAAAGATTAATGCATTATTTAAGTTTTTGGAAGGAGATCTGACCAATATAGGTTATTTTCTATCTTCCTCGGGTTTGTTTTTTTGTGGGAGAAGTGTGTGATTTGTTTAGGGTGATTAAGAAGGAGAAGAAATTATGCTCTCATTTAGGCATAATCTCCCCTAATTACTCTCACTCGTATCAAACTTCTTGTGCAGTTTTTTGTGCTGCTTCGTGGTGTTTTAAGGGTTTTTAAGAGGAGAAAAATTTTACCCTCACTTTAAGAAAACCTCCCCTAACTTCTCTCGCTCTCAGTCTGCAGTTTGTATGCAGTTTTTTATTGTTGGATTCTTGTTGTTTTGAAGCTGCCTGAGGCCTGTATTTATAGCCTCTGGAAATTTGCAAAGTGGTCCGCACGGCTGGAACTTTAATCAGCAAGGAGGTTCGCACGGACCAAGGTGTAATGTCAAAACTTTTTGACTTTTGTGTCATTCCTGCGAGGTCCTTTTGATAGTTTGAATGTACAAAAGGTCCTTCCTTGCTTTGTTTGGTCAATTTGGTCCTTGGAAAGTCACGGGACATTGTGATCATGGGTAAGTGAACCCTCAATGTCTTTTTCGCATGCTCGGATGAGAGCGGTCAGAATTGGGGTACTTATAGAAGCCCCTCGAAGACGTCACTTACGAAGGAAGTGAGGTCGTCAATAAAAATAAGAATCCCGATCTGGATTGCTTGTCGGGAGATAAATGACTATGTTGGTCGGACTGCTGGACCCTTTGATAGGATTCCTACGTATCCCGAGTGGGAATCAAGCCAATCGTAGTTCGAGTATGAGGGCAATTTGGAGGGGACTCGACCATGCGGGGAATGATTTGGAGGTATTCGTCCTGAGTGAGACTGTTTGGAGGGTGGAGGGGTCTCGTCCTGAATTGAAGATGATTTGTTTTGTGTAGGTGTCGAGATTCAATGGTCTCGGGGCGTTCGTGATTTCTTGGTTGGAAATGATCTGCCATTTAGATGGGAGAGATTCGGGCTTACGATGACTGCCGGGGAAAAGAGTTCGGGCTTACGGTAACTGCCGAAGACAAGAATTTTGGGCTTACGATGACGGCCGAGAAAAGGTATCGCTGCCGAGGAAAGTTTTCGGGTTTACGATGACTGCCGAAAAAAGGTTTAGGCTTATGATGACGGCCGAAGAAAGGTTTCGGGCTTACGATGATGGCCGAAGAAAAGGTTTCAGGCTTACGATGACGGCCAAATAAAGGTTCGGGCTTACGATGATGGCCAAGGAAAAGTTTTTTAGCTTACTTTGACAGCCGAAGAAAGGTTTCGGGCCTACGATAACTGCGGAAGAAAGGTTTCGGGCTTACGATAATGGCCAAAGAAAGATTTCAGGCTTACGATGACTACCGAGAAAAGGTATTCGGGCTTACGATGACGGCCGAGAAAAGGTATTCGGGCTTACGATGACGGACGATAAAAGGTATTCGGGCTTACGATGACGGATGAGAAAAGGTATTTGGGCTTACGATGACGGCCAAAGAAAAGGTATCGGGCTTACGATGACGGCCAAGAAAAGGTATCGTGCTTACGATGACGGTAGAGAAAAGGTATCGGGCTTACGATGATGGCCGAGAAAAGGTATCGGGCTTACGATGACGGTCGAGAAGGGTTTAGGATAGATGAATTTCTTGAATAAAGAGAGTCGCCACGCCGTTTTGTTGTGAGCCCAAAACATTGACAAAAGGCTTTGATGTGAGATTTGGAGTTCGGAGGTTAGGTTATGCCTCGGGAAGAGATTTTTGTACTCACCTGAGATGCCTCATGTCCATGCGACTTTCTAATCCCTTTTTTGAAAGTTGTGTGTATGTGTGTGTTTAAAATCAAGTGGCCTTGTAGTCTAAAAAGAAAAGAAGCAATTGTGCAGTTTGGAGAAAACTGTCTGTTTTTTTATTAAAAGAGGGGGTTTTAAACAAAACTGAAACTGAAGAAACTGGAAACTGAATAAAATGTCCCAGATGACATATTGGTCAGTACGGATCATGCCTCCTTGCAAGGAGGTCCGTATGGATGGTTGTATGCAGTAGGTTTATTTTTTGTATCTCGTTTGATTTATTGCTTTACTTTGTTTAGACTTGAGTATGAAATGTGACAACTTCCGAATTGTGCAGGAAAGTTAGCCATGAAACCCAAAAGAAAAGCAAATGTCAAATCTCTAGGGTTATCATTTCCAAGTCTTAACATAGTACAACAATGGTGGTTTTCAAGCTTTCCTTGAGAATCAACAATGGAGATTTGTTGTCTCGAGTTAAGGAATGAGAATATCTTTTGAAGTTTTAAATTTGAGCATTCATCATATTTTGAGAAGGAAGATGAAAGAAATGAGACTACGTCAACATTGTAACTATAATCCCTAAAACCACATCTTTGACACGAGTGATGAGTTCATCCTTGGTGATTAGGGTTACTTGTATCATTGTATCCAAGGAAAGAAAATGGATCAAAAGATGATCTTAAAATGGAAAGTACATTTGAAAGTAAATAATGGAAAGACAATATATGGAATATGAATGAACCACTATCACCATTAAACCTCCATTATTAAGCACAATGTGGGTGGAAGATCTTGTAGGATCATTTAGATGGTTTGGGTAACCAATGTGCAAAAACTAAAGATAACATTATAAATGGTGTATTTAACAACAATGATTCATAATATTAAAAGGACTTGGAAATGAAAGATTAATGCATTATTTAAGTTTTTGGAAGGAGATCTCACCAATATAGGTAATTTTCTATCTTCCTCGAGTTTGTTTTTTTGTGAGAGAAGTGTGTGATTTGTTTAGGGTGATTATGAAGGAGAAGAAATTATGCTCTCATTTAGGTAGAACCTCTCCTAATTACTCTCACTCGTATCAAACTTCTTGTGCAGTTTTTTTGTGCTACTTCGTGGTGTTTTAAGGGTTTTAAAGAGGAGAGAAATTTTACCCTCACTTTAAGCAAAACCTCCCCTAACTTCTCTCACTCTCAGTCTGCAGTTTGTATGCAGTTTTTGATTATTGGATTCTTGTTGTTTTGAAGCTGCCTGAGGCCTGTATTTATAGCCTCTGGAAATTTGCAAAAAGGTCCGCACGGCTGGGAGCAAGGAGGTTCGCATGGACCAAGGTGTAATGTCAAAACTTTTTGACTTTTGTGTCATTCCTGCGAGGTCCTTTTGATTGTTTCAATGTACAAAAGGTCCTTCCTTGCTTTGTTTGGTCAATTTGATCCTTGGAAAGACACGGGACATTGTGATCATGGGTAAGTGAACCCTCGGTGTCTTTTTCGCATGCTCGGATGGAGAGCGGTCAGAATTGGGGTACTTATAGAAGCCCCTCGGCGACGTCACTTATAAAGGAAGTGGAGTCATCAATAAAAATAAGAATCCCGATCAAGATTGCTTGTCGGGAGATAAATGACTATGTTGGTCGGACTGCTGGACCCTTTGATAGGATTCCTACGTATCCCGAGTGGGAATCAATCCAATCGTAGTTCAAGTATGAGGGCAATTTGGAGAGGACTCGACCATGCAGGGAATGATTTGGAGGTATTCGTCCTGAGTGAGACTGTTTGGAGGGTGGAGGGGTCTCATCCTGAATTGAAGATGATTTGTTTTATGTAGGTGTCGAGATTCAATGGTCTCGGGACGTTCATGATTTCTTGGTTGGAAATGATCTGCCATTTAGTTGGGAGAGATTCGGGCTTACGATGACTGCCGGGGAAAAGAGTTTGGGCTTACGATAACTGTCGAAGACAAGAATTTTGGGCTTACGATGACGGTCGAGAAAAGGTATCGGTGCCGAGGAAAGTTTTCGGGCTTACGATGACTGCCGAAAAAAGGTTTAGGCTTACGATGACGGCCGAAGAAAGGTTTCGGGCTTACGATGATGGTCGAAGAAAAGGTTTCAGGCTTACGATGACGGCTAAAGAAAGGTTTCGGGCTTACGATGATGGCCGATGAAATTTTTTGCACTTACTTTGACAGCCGAAGAAAGGTTTCGGGCTTACGATGACTTCCGAAGAACGGTTTCGGGCTTACGATGATGGCCAAAGAAAGGTTTCGGGCTTACGATGACTACCGAGAAAAGGTATTTGGGCTTACGATGACGGCCGAGAAAAGGTATTCGGGCTTACGATGACGGCCGATAAAAGGTATTCGGGCTTACAATGACGGCCAAGAAAAGGTATTCGGGCTTACGATGATGGCCGAAGAAAAGGTATCGGGCTTACGATGACGGCCAAGAAAAGGTATCGTGCTTACGATGACGGTAGAGAAAAGGTATCGGGCTTATGATGTGGTCGAGAAAAGGTATCAAGCTTACGATGACGGTCGAGAAGGGTTTTGGACAGATGAATGTCTTGGAAAAAGAGTGTCGCCACGCCGTTTTGTTGTGAGCCCAAAACATTGACAAAAGGCTTTGATGTGAGATTTGGAGTTCGGAGGTCAGGTTACGCCTAGGGAAGAGATTTTTGTACTCACCCGAGATGCCTCATGTCCATGCGACTTTCTAATCCTTTTTTGAAAGTTGTGTGTATGTATGTGTTTAAAATCAAGTGGCCTTGTAGTCTAAAAAGAAAAGGAGCAATTGTGTAGTTTGGAGAAAACTGTCTATTTTTAATAAAAGAGGGGGTTTTAAAAAAAACTGAAATTGAAGAAATTGGAAACTGAACAAAATGTCTCAGACTACATATTGGTCCGTACGGATCATGCCTCCTTGCAAGGAGGTCCGTACAGATGGTTGTACGAAGTAGGTTTATTTTTTGTATCTCGTTTGATTTATTGATGTACTTTGTTTAGACTTGAATAGGAAATGTGACAACATTCGAATTGTGCAGGAAAGTTAGCCATGAAAACCAGAAGAAAAGAAAATGTCAAATCTCTAGGGTTATCATTTCCAAGTCTTAAGAGAGTACAACATTGGTGGTTTTTGAGCTTTCCTTGAGAATCAACAATGGAGATTTGTTGTCTCAAGTAAAGGAATGAGAAGATTTTTTGAAGTTTTAAATTTGAACTTTCATCATATTTTGAGAAGGAAGATGAAAGAAATGAGATTCCTCAACATTGTAACCATAATCCCTAGAACCACATCTTTGACACGAGTGATGAGTTCATCCTTGGTGATTAGGGTTACTTGTATCATTGTAACCAAGGAAAGAAAATGGATCAAAAGATGATCTTAAAAAGGAAAGTACATTTGAAAGTAAATAATGGAAAGACAATACATGGAATATGAACAAACCACTATCACCATTAGACCTCCATTATTAAGCACAATGTGGGTGGAAGATCTTGTAGGATCATTTAGATGGTTTCGGTCAACAATGTCCAAAAACTAAAGATAACATTATAAATTGTGTATTTAACAACAATGATTCATAATATTAAATGGACTTGGAAATGAAAGATTAATGCATTATTTAAGATTTTGGAAGGAGATCTCACCAATATAGGTTATTTTCTATCTTCCTCGGGTTTGTTTTTTGTGAGAGAAGTGTGTGATTTGTTTAGGGTGATTACGTAGGAGAAGAAATTATGCTCTCATTTAGGCAGAACCACCCCTAATTACTCTCACTCGTATTAAACTTCTTGTGTAGTTTTTTGTGCTGCTTCGTGGTGTTTTAAGTGTTTTAAAGAGGAGAGAAATTTTACCCTCACTTTAAGCAAAACCTCCCCTAATTTCTCTCAGTCTGCAGTTTGTATGCAGTTTTTGATTGTTGGATTCTTGTGTTTTGAAGCTGCCTGAGGCCTTTATTTATAGCCTCTGGAAATTTGCAAAGTGGTTCGCATGGCTAGGACTTTAATCAGCAAGGAGGTTCACACGGACCAAGGTGTAATGTCAGAACTTTTTGACTTTTGTGTCATTCGTGCGAGATCCTTTTGATTGTTTCAATGTACAAAAGGTCCTTCCTTGCTTTGTTTGGTCAATTTGGTCCTTGGAAAGTAACGCGACTTTGTGATCTTGGATAAGTGAACCCTCGGTGTCTTTTCCGCATGCTTGGATGGAGAGCGGTTCGGATTGGGGTACTTACAGAATCCCCTCGGTGACGTCAATTACAATGGAATTCGGGTCGTCGATAAGAATTCCGATCTGGATCGATCGTCGGGAGTGAGAGATGAACGACCGTGTTGGTCGGACCGCTGGACCCTTTTGATAGGATTCCTACCTATCTGTAAGTACCCAAATCTGGCTCATGCCTTTCGGATAAGTTTCCCGGTAATTCCCCGGACTTTTCTAGAGTTCCGGAGCAATTCCGGAACTGTTCCAAAACACCTAAGGGCTGAAGGGACTGCTTGGAGATTAAGAAACACATTTTTCTTAATACCAAAAACCTTCTAGAATTGCCACCTTGCATGATTCTAGAAACATGCTGAGTCACACAGGATAATGCCGCACGGCTGCATTAGCCAAGGACCTTTAGCCGCACGGCCTCATTAGTCTTATCCAGACTGCCTATAAATAGAGCCCTCCTCTACCCATTTTACATACGAAAAACACACACAATACACCATACTCAGCTCCAAAACTCTCCCAAAATACTGCAGCAAGATCAAGAGGTTGAAGAAATCCAAGAAACCACCTCCCTCCTCCTTGAAGCCTCCAAAGTTGGTCCTTCCACCAAGCAAGACCCAAAGAAGAAGAGGTCACCACCATTGGTAACCTCTCACTCCCTTACCTTGCATTATACTTGCTCTATGTGATTTAATTGCTCATTGCATTCATATATTGTCATTATCTTGCTTGAGACTTGGCACTTATCATTAAAGATCCTATCTTTATCATATTCCCCTCCCCCTTTTGCATCCTTTGCATGAAATAAGCATCACTTGCTCTTAAAAATGTAATCTTTATATTCAAAGGTGCATCCTTTGCACCTAAAAATCCCTTTTTTACATAAAAATATCATCTTTATGCATCCTTTGCTCATAAAAATGCAATCTTTATATTCAAAATGCATCCTTTGCACATAAAAATCATGTCTTTACCATAAAGGAGCATCCTTTGCATCTAAAACCCATTTTAATGCATCCTTTGCATTAAAAGTCATCTCTTTACAATCAAATTAGAATCCTTTGCTTTCAAAATGTAGTCTTTGTGCATCCTTTGCATATTAAATACTATTTTCCTCATAAAAATGCATCCTTTGCATAAAAATCATGTCTTTAATCAAAAGCATCCTTTGCAACCCAAAAATGTCATATTTTCACTAAAAATATCATTTTTACATGCATTTCCCCATGTCCCCATTAGCAACCTTCGGAACGGACCGGTGTAAAAGACCCTATCTTTACATCGTTTCTTCCATTAAAGGTGTCACAATCTCTTTAGAAAGGGATAAACCTTGAACCTATATCTCCGATTATCACTTAAGATGAGCATGAAGCATCTATATAAGCTCAATCGTCTTAAGGTGAAGGATTGATGGGCTAAGGTCAGTCCTTTCCTAAAGAACCTCATTTTTGGACTATAAAAGAGAGTCTTTCTCTCGATCACGCAAGTCCCAAGGTTAAAAAAAAATGATGATCACAAGTCCAAGATGAGGACGAGATCAAAATCCCGAACACATAAAATCCAAGAAATCCCGAGCGAAAACCAATAAATGGTTTGTACGTTCAGAAGACAACTTGGGACATTCCCCCCCTTTATTCAAACACATGCACACAAGAAAGCACGCAAGCAAGCACGATAAACGGAATCTAGGGAGACTTGCTACGGCAAGGCACCTTGGGTGAACGACGATCCGTTCTTCCCAAGGGGTAACTTAACCTCCGAACCCTAAATCCTTTTTTTCAAAGTTTTGAGGAAATCAAAATGGCGTGGCGACTCCGTTTTTCAAATTAAACTGGATGTTTTCAAACTCGCGTGAATCCGATCTAAAAACAAAAAACAAAAATTTTAGATAGTTGGGCACACATTCACAGTTTGGCGACTCCGCTGGGGACATCCCAAAGGAGAAAAGTTTTCACTTTCAAAATAAACGATACCCGGTATATAGGTGGAAACCACTAACCTTCCTGTATCGCTCCCTAACCCGGGGCTTGGGATAAACGGTGGTTTAACAATCCCACGTACCGGTATCACTTTTCGAAAAAAAACAAAAAAGAAAGCTTTTCCCTTTGAGCGGGTTAGACTCCCATCGCGGATTCCGTTTATCATGCTTGCTTTCTTTGCCTTGCATTGCATCATTTGCATCTTGGGAATTGTGCATACTTTGAACAGGAAAGCCTTCTCAAGGCTAAAAGGTGCCTAAAATATTCGGGAAACAACCCGAAATAGCAAAGGAGTGGAACTTGGAAAAATTGATCCATGCAGTCGTACGGCTCAATCCTCCTTGGATTCTGACCGGGCGGCCTCAGTGGCAATTCCACCAGGAAAAATTGAGGTTAATCTGGCAGTCCTGGCAGCTTGGGGCTACTCAGTTCCAAGACTGACTGGGGCTCCCAGAAAATTTACGTGCCTTTAACTGTTGCATTTTCCCCCGTCCCGAAAATCATTCCTTTAAAACACATTTCTGAAAATCTCAGTTTTAACTCAAAAAGGAACATTTTTAGGAGACCGCACACTACGCGCACCTTATATATCCTGTACACTTTGCACGCACATCCCTTTAAACCCGGGGTGGTTTTTCAGCTGCAGTCACGGACAGCCTTACGATGCTCCCGGGCGCGCACGGAATCACCCCAAATTCCCCATGGCAGCCAGTGTCGACCAATGCACAGTCCGTGTCACACGTTTCAAAAAACTGTGACTTTTGGTTGGTTTTTGGTCTAGTCCGTGTCATATAGCCCAGTTACATGTCCCCGTAAAGGTCAAGCCTTAGTTCATAACGGACGTCAAGATCTTTCGCTCAAGAGAAACTCTGCCGAAATTCCGACAAGGAAAAATTGGTAGAATCTTGACTCCGACATTGTTTTAAGTAAACTGGAAGATTCTTAATTTGCATATTGCTTGAGCCTTCAGCCTAAACACCTACCCCGAGTCTAAACCTCTCCTATCCCTTTCCCGCAGCGAGAAAGAAGTGGGTGAGAACACCGGGTCAGCGACTTGTTAGTGCAGAATTCTCAGACAGTTCGCGTAATCCTCGCTTTGTCGGTTCGGCAGAGTCGAATGGCCGATTTGACAGAGAACAAGATCTTGGTTTGGGTAACCAGATGACTAGGGAAGAAGAGCTATCCTTAGCCTTGGAAAACAGTCGTAAGGCCCATGAGGAACAGCAGACCATGCTCATTGATGCGCTCCGTCGTCATGGGGTCCAGATAGTGGTAGAGCCCAACGGTTCCCTGGTTATGGTAGAAGATGAGACTCCAGAAGTAACCATCTCAGCTCCCCTAGCCTATAACCAGTGCCCTCCTCCATCCACATATGATCCATTGCTAAAGACTGTCCCTTTTCAGTCCTTCCCAATGTCTCAAGCCATCAGGGTCCCGACACCCTCTCCTCCTCAGATGAGACCCAGTTTTGCTCCCTACCAACAGAGAACAAACGCTACAGCTATCCCCGTAACGCAGCCTCTGCACTACCCCATGAGATTCGCTCCCTCTCCCTAGTATGGGCCGTCCCAGACAATTTCTAGGCCTCAGAATCAATCGAGTGACCTTTTCAATCTATGCCCTTCCACAGCAGATCTTCCACCCCCAACCTTGCCAACAGGATCCCACGAGGCTCCTTTTTCCTACTTCTGCAACTACGAGCCTAATTCCTATGCCTCTGGCCAGCCTCATGGAAACACAGGACCAAGCCAATTTTACACTTACTTCCCTTCCAAAGATCCCCAAGCCATGGTACCAGCTACCACTGTGTCACCCACTGTCCTGCCGCTCAAATCTGATTAGCCAGCTTTGGAATCGAACAATCCTAAACCATCACCTGACCCCAACATGACTTGGTTGATGGAACAAGTTAAGTCCATGCAAGAGAAGTTTGGAGAACTGAGCACCAAAAAGGCAGCATACTAGATCACTGATCCCAGCAAAATTGTCCCTCTTCCTCAAAAATTTCGGATGCCTGAGATTGAAAAGTTCAATGGCACCGATTGTCCCCGGACTCACATTGAAAGCTACCTGCTTGCCATGAGAGCCAAAGATTGTACACATCAGCAAATGGCCGACCATTTTCAGTTGTCATTAAAGGGTTCAGCTCTTAGATGGTTCCTGCATGTAAAGCCAGAGGCCCGAGCCACCTGGGACCAGATCAAGGAAGCATTCCTGGAAAAGTATAAGGCCAACTTGAATTGGGAAACCAGCAGGAATGACCTACAAGGCACTCTACAATGCCCAAATGAGCCAGTAAGTGAATTCTACAAGAGATGGAATTGGAAGCTTAGTGAAATGATGACCCCGCTGAATGAAGAGGAGCAAATGGAAATCTTCCAGTCTTGCTTGAAACCTCAACTAAGGGTCCAAATTGGCAATTATTATTATCCTGATCTCCGGGCAATGGTAAATGCCGGCACCAAGTTTGAAAATGCCTTCAACATGGCCCCAGCCACAGGAGCAGGCAACTCCTACTGCTACAAAGCACCAGTTTCAAATGCCACATCTGTTACTATAAAAGGAAAAGAAATGGTTGGCGCTGTCAATTATATTCAGAATGAGAGGGTTGGACAAAATTCAAGCCAAGTCGCTGCAAAGCCAAGACCTCGCTCCTATACTGCCGAAGATTTCGGAATGCCACTAGAAAAGGTCTTCGACGGTTTGGTAGCTGAAGGACTCATCAGACCTTTAGAAAACTGGAAACCAAAGAACCCTAGTGTCAGGATGGACGAAGCCAAGCACTGCCGCTTTCACAAATATCATGGGCATAACACCAATGATTGTACCTACCTGAAGTTCCTGATCTCTCGCCTGATTGAGGAAGGCAAGCTGGAACCGCCTCGGGGTCCCAATGTGGTCAAGAATCCTCTTCCTGCTAACAATCGAGTCAACGTGATCGAGTTCGGAGAGACAAATGCAGTCAGTTTTGGGAATCCAAAGGTCATGGACATCCTGAAATTCAATGTTCCTTATGCTGAATTACAAGGAAAGTGGAAAGATCTGATTGATGCCGCCGCCATGGAAGGACAGTTTGGACCCATAATAGGAACTGATTTTGTTAATGTCATCAGAGCCCGACCTCTCTTTTATGATATCGAACCAGTGACCATGGTCAAGATTACAGAAGAAAGGCTCACTTATGAAGATTGCGAGTTTGAAGTAAACCAAGCTATGTTAATGAAAGTCTCTTCAGAACCCTTCATCACCCACGGTGAGCATAATATGTTTGTGATGGCTCTTACTATCCCTGAAGATCAGTCCCAACCCCCTGTTTGGGAAAAGGTGGAAAGAAGAGTAAACAAGCCAGAAGACTATTATGATGAAGAAAGTTGTCTCTCAGATGCCGAAAGTACAACTGGTCCTACTACCCCGGAGGTACAGATGGATACAGTCAGATTCGGAAAGGAGCTTGCGCCAGATCAGTCAGACATCCCCCACGGGAATGGTGTCAACAAAAGCAATGATGGTCCACAGGATGCACAACTTTCTGAAGAACGCTGACGAGACTGCTACTCCCCAGGGCAAAAGCAGGAAAGAGTAAACCCCAGTCCAACCCGCGTCAAACACTTCGAGTCAATAAGTAGTGTAGGGTCCAGAGTCAGTAGGGTCAAGAGTCAGTTGAGTCGGGAATCTTTGAATTCCAGTCCTCTGAGTCATCCGAAGGCCTCACTCCTGAGGATTATGAACATGTAATCAATGTCATCTTTCCCCTTGCTTTGAATGAAATGACAGATCTTTCTGAGTATCCTCTTATTGCCAACTTAACAAATGATAAATTAACTCAAAACTTAACAACAGTTAATAATGAATCATTTGAACAAGATGCAAACACACTAAATGAACAATACATTAAAGAAATCTTTAAGCAGGTTAAAGAAAAAGAGGAAAACCGGGCCCATGCTGTCGAGGAGGTTTTGACGAGTGTTAACTTGGGTACTGTCGAGGAACCTAAAGAGACACGGATTGGAAGCTTCTTCCAGGGGTTGAAAGGGATAGACTGGTTAATCTGCTCAGAGAATACATGGACGTCTTTGCGTGGTCGTACAAGGATATGCCAGGGCTAGACAGTTCAATAGTAGAGCACAAAATCCCTCTAGCACCAGATGCTAAGCCATTGAAGCAGAAACTGAGGAAAATCAAGCCAGAGTGGTCTCTACAGGTCAAAGAAGAAATTGAGAAGCTACTGCGGGTAGGATTCATCAGAGTCATCGAATACCCGACATGGTTGTCCAACATCGTGACCGTAACCAAGGCCAATGGGAAAGTGCGCTGCTGTGTGGATTTCCTAGATCTGAACAAGGCCAGCCCCAAAGATGACTACCCCTTGCCAAACATAGATATCCTGGTGGACTCCACTGCCAACTACGAAGTCAAATCCTTCGTTGATGGCTTTACAGGCTACAACCAGATCAAGATGACCGAGGAAGACCAAGAAAAGACAGCCTTCACCACACCGTGGGGAACTTACTGCTATACAGTAATGCCATTTGGGCTCAAGAATGCTGGGGCTACTTATTAAAAGGCAGCGACCGCGCTTTTTCATGACACGATCCATAAGGAGATTGAGGTCTACATCGACGACATGATAATTCACTCCAAAGGTGAGGATAGGCAGCACTTTGTTGACCTGCGAAAGTTCTTCGAGAGGCTAAGACAACATTCCATGAGACTAAGCCCTGCTAAATGCACCTTCGGAGTGACAAGGGGAAAAGTGCTTGGGTATATGGTCACGGAGCGAGGTATCGAAGTCGACCCCCGAAAGATCAAAGCCATTATGGACATGAGGCCACCTCAAACCCAGACAGAAGTCAAAAGCATTATGGGCAAACTGCAGTACATCAGCCGTTTCGTCAACCAGTTGACCACTATGTGCGAGCCCATCTTCAAGCTCATGAAGAAGAATGTAGATACAGAGTGGACCGAAGAATGCCAGGATGCCTTTGACCAGATCAAGGCATATTTAGTACATCCTCCAGTGCTATGCCCCCCACATAGACAGAAACCTCTTCTGCTCTATCTTACTGTCACTGATACGGCAGTTGGGGCTATGCTTGCTCAGGAGAAGAAAGACTCTCGGGTAGAAAAAGCCATTTACTTTGTCAGCCGGAAGCTGCAGGGAAGTGAACTCAATTACTCAGCATGTGAAAAGACTTGTGTAGGACTGGTCTGGGTAGTCGGTAAGCTGAAGCATTATATGCAAGCCCACCCTATGAACTTGGTCTCGAAAATGGACCCCATCAAATACATCTTTGACAATCCTTCCCTCTCGATGCGTCTAGCAAAATGGTCATTCTTCTTAGCTGAGTACGACATCAACTACGTGACCAGAAAGGCCATCAAGGGTCAAGCATTGTCAGACCATCTGGGAAATTTTCCCAGTAATGAGGACCGTGGGCCTAAACCCCAATTCCCCGATAAAGGGATCTTCGTAGTTGAGCCTGAGAACCGATGGCAGCTATTCTTTGATGGAGCTGCTAACAAAAGAGGAAATGGCGTAGGGATGCTACTGGTCGATCCGAAAGATGTGCACACTCCCATAGCCCTTAAGTTGAACTTCCCTGCCAAGAACAATGTTGCCGAGTACGAAGCCTGCCCTAGAAAGGAATGTCAAGGAGCTTGAAGTTTACGGAGACTCAGCCCTGATCATCAACCAGGTCTCTAACAAATGGAAGACTGTTGACCCTAATCTTCAGCGGTATCATGCCCATATGGAGGAGTTGACTGAACAGTTCAGAGAAGTGACTTTCCACTACTTGCCAAGGGAAAAGAACAGATTCGCGGATGCCCTAGCTACTCTAGCCTCACTGGTAGAGATCCCCGAGGGAAAAGCCATAAAACCCTTCAGAGTGGGTAGAAGAGAAGCCCCGACCTTCTGTTGTGAAGTAGACTTGGGACCTGAGCCTATCAAGGAACCCTGGTACAATCAAATTTACCAGTTCCTCAAAGATGGAGAGTCAGCTTTCAGAGACAAAGAAGGTAGACCAAAAGAAGGTGTCAAAGCCAAGAGCTTGCAAGCCCTGAAAAGGTTGGCCTCCCATTATGTCATTTTAGGAGGCAACCTGTACAAGAAATGGTACCAAGGACCACTCCTCTTGTGTGTCACTCAAGAGAAGGCCAGAGAGTTGATGACTGAAGTCCACAATGGTCCCTGCAGTCCTCATATGAATGCTAGAGCCCTGATGCAAGTGATCCTCAGAATGGGTTACTACTGGATTTCCATGGAGACAGACTGTGTCCAGCATGTCCGAGCGTGCGACAAATGCCAACGGTTTGCCAACCTCAACCATCTCCCGCCTCATGACCTGTACTGCATGACGACTCCTTGGCCGTTTGCAACTTGAGGTATTGACGTGATAGGGAAGATAGCCCCGGCAGGAAGCAATAGGCATGAATTTGTGTTAGTAGCTGTCGACTACTTCACCAAGTGGGTAGAGGCCAAGTCCTACAAGGTCCTCACTTCCAAGAAGGTGGCCCAGTTTATCAAGGAAAACATAATGTGTAGATATGGGGTGCCCAATGAGATCATTTCTGATAACGGGTCGCACTTTGAAGGATACTGCGATAGGTTACTGTCAGAATTCAGAATCACTCGCCACAAGTCGTCCCCATACAGACTTCAGACTAACGGAGCCGTGGAAGCTGCTAATAAGACGCTCGAACGGATCATCCGGAAAATGGCCACCCGTGGTCGTGATTGGCCCAAAAAGCTGCACCTGGCACTCTGGGGCTACAGAACGTCTGTCAGAACAGCCACAGGAGAAACTCCTTTTGCCCTAACCTACGGGATGGAAGCAGTGTTACCAGTGGAGTTAGAAATCCCATCATTAAGGGTCCTCCTAGAAAACAGTGTCAACGAAGTAGAATGGCTACGTAGCCGGCATGATGAGTTGGGCCTGCTTGATGAAAGAAGGCTAAAAGCCATGGAGCACACCCGAGCCTACCAGAGGCGAATGGCCCGAGCATTTGACAAAAAGGTGAAGGCCAGGGATATCAAAGAGGGTGACTTAGTATTGAAAGTGAAGCCCCCTACCAGAGACAACCCCCTGGGAAAATGGGAACCCGTTTGGATCGGCCCGTATGTGGTGCAGAAGATACTATCGAGAGGAGCCATGAAACTTGCAGACCTGGACGGCAATCCCTTTGTCCACCCAGTCAACGGTGATAAGCTCCGAAGGTACTATGTCTGAAAAAAAATATATATACATAAAAGAAACAGAAAAAAAAAAGGAAAAAAATCTTAGTGCAAAAAGAGAAATACCCGGCTAGTGAAAACCCAAAAAGGGCGGTCTAGGCAAAAAAACGGGGTTGCACATAAAAAAAAAAAGAAAAAAAATCTTAGTGCAAAAAGAGTAATACCCAGCTAGGTTGAAAACCCAAAAAGGGCGGTCTAGGCAAAAAACAGGGCTGCACATAAAAAAAAAAGAGAAAGTTCACCAGAATGAACTACGAAGACCTGAGCCCCTTAGTCTTTCTTGTAAAAGGGGAACGTAGGCAGCCATATATGGTTCGGTCTAAACAATAAAAAGGGCGATCAAGTTTCCATGAAATGCGTCCTAAACAATAATAAAGGATATTCAAGTTTTCATAAAACGGGTCCTACTCAATAAGACATCTGAAATTTCCATGAAATTGTGTCTTGATTAATTTCTAAGATAATATCTCTTGTTCATTACAAGTTAAAAACTTCTTGATGAGTTCAAGCACGGTCTACTCTTGACTTTGCTAACCTGCTACAAAGATCTAAAATACAATAAAATGCCTAATAAACTACTGTGTTTGCAAAATGGCAATAAGGGAATCCTAAGAAAAGATCAGTCAGTCGTCATTCGCTGAGTCTTCTTTGGTCTTCTTCCCTTTACCTCGACCCCGTCGAGTTTTCTTTCTCTTCTTCTCTATGATGTCGGTCTCCCTCATTTCGATCTCCGGTATCCTCACTGGAGCCTCCATCAAACCTGTGTCAATAAGTGCCCTCTCTACTCGGGCACGAGTCCGCACTTCCTCCCTCTGAGCCTCAGTCAAGGGAGCGACTTCAGAGAGCCTCTTATATTGAGCCTCCATATCTTTGATAAGGTCACCTGACTGGTTATGGTGACTCGCCTTAGCCTCAATCTCCCTCAGAGTCCTACTCGAGTCGCAGTCAGCCCCCAATAAAGCCTGACGTCTCTTCCCCAATATGACCTGAGTCGCTCCCATCTCCCTCTCGTACCAGTCCAAGTAGACAGTGGTCAAGATGGTACTCTTCCTACTCCTAAAGATAGCCCTGGGTGGGAAGGCAGTGTATGTCCAAGCCCTCGAGAAGAATGAGAAGCTGGCTGGATCCCTCATAGCTAATGGCACCACCTCCATGGTACGGATGTCCTCCCAATCGCCCAACGGCTCCTGTAAGGCCCCGAACTGCCTGGATACCAAGCAAGGTATGTAGAAGGATGACCAGCAGAACCCTGGAACCCTCACTATATAGGACTCCTGAAATGTCCTCCTGGTCTGCAACCTCCAGTGAGGTACCCACCAGCGAATATCCGAAGTGGATAACCTAGCCATCATCAGCTCCCAATCATCTTGGCCCTGCTGCCTAGGTAAACCTCTCCGAGAAATCACCCAAGGGTATTGAGTCGGTAAAGCCTCTAGCAAAGCCCCGAGCCTCTCCTGCAGCCATAAAGTCAGCACAGCCGGACTCCCATACCTCATGAAACGGTCTCCTCTATCCATCCTATCGATGCCATGAAGGGTCTCACCCAAAACCAATGGGACAATATCCTTCCCAGCCCTGCAATCTCTGACCATGTCCAAGAGACCACCATGACAGATCCCCACAGACTCAGCGGTGAACAGAGAGGAAAATATGCAAAGGATAAAGGCATCCATAGCCACCGTGGTTGTAGCCATATCCGGAAATCCGAACCTGCCCGGGATATCAGAAAGGTCAATCCTGTCCGGAGCAATCATCATCTCCTCAGCCTCTCCCAGAGAAATCTGCAGAAAAGATGCAAGCTTTGCCACCACCAGCACATCTTCGAATCGATATAGCCTCAATTTCTGGACCCCCAATCAAGGCTCGGAAGTCTTCATGCGTTGGGACAATCTCATTGTAAGAAAAGCAGTAAACGTGTCTCCGGACGTCCCAAAACCTTGTTGCCGCTCTCAAAAGGTCCCAATCAGGTGGGAGATCCCTCAAATGCCATAAAGAATTGATCTTGAAGGTAGAATCAAACAGTCCCTTGTGAGATTGAAAGTTATATCTCACCCAAGATTGAAAATCGGACAGAAAGCGATCCCTTTTCCCCCTTTGCAATCTGACGGGCTTCTCCATTGCAAAATGATCAAAGATGGTGTCTTTAGGTTCAATATGTGCGCTGGGAATAGTTGGGACAAGTCTAGAGTGAAAATGAAATGAAATGGCCAAGCATTGGTTTTATTCTAAAAATAACCAGTCCAGACAGAACTGTGAGCCGCACGGCTTCATTTGGTCCAGAGACCAGACCGCATGGCCTCATTTGCCTGATGTGGAAAGCAAATCTGCAGCAACCAAGTTGCTGCCCAAAGGGAGTTTTCACCCCATTTTTTCAACCAAAACCTGTATAAAAGCATGTCCAAAGACCATCCAAGCAGTTATATATCATTATATATCATTTTGGCCCAGTTTCAGCCCCAATTCCAAGCAAAAAACTGCCCCGAGACTCAAGTAATATGAAAATTAATAAAGCATAAAATAGAAAAGTAAATAAAATAGTAGTACATTGTTTTCGCCCCATCGGTGCCCAAATAAAGCAAAAAATAAACAAAATGTGCATAAAACTTGTTCATTGTTTGTTTTTCTTCCTAAATCAACTCTAGAGACCTCCTAGGCCTCCGATCCTTCCTCTTCATCGCTACTCAGCTCATAGACGCTAGCCTCTCTCATCAAGTCCTCCGTGTCACTCACATCAGATAGATGGACATTCTCGTGCTCGTACACAGCCAGATGCTCCAGGATGCCGGCATTGGGTCCTCGTCCCCGAGGCATGGCGCTAGAGGAATACTCTGAAGCCGATGAGGTGGATGTCGTGCCCTCGACATGCCTTCTTTTGCGCACGGGCTCCTGCACATTTGCTGTCGCCTTTGAAGCGCAGGCTAGCTTCCTCAGAAGGGACCGACACACGTCCTTCCAGCCCCTATTCTGCCTGACCAAGCTGTCATAAGTCCGAGCTGGAACCTGAGAAAAAAAAAGAAAAGAAAATCTCAGAAAAATCTCAGAATTGCAAAAAAGCAAAGAAATCTGAAAGAAAAGGGAAAAGACCCTAAAGTGTACTTACAGTGCTGTCCGACGGCAGAGTATACTGGGGCTCCCTAGTGTCGGGGACAGGTATCCTGAACCTCCTTGGTACCCCATTGACCACGTAAGAAAGGTGAGCAGGAGGCATCGGCGGATCAGAAGGCTCGGCCTCCCCATATCCCTGAGTGACAGCTAGCTTCACTAGCTTCTGTGGCGTCCTCAGTCGTTGCTCCACAAACACAGCATATGGGATATCCAGATCAAAATACTCCTCGGCGGCCATGCCTGCCTGATATCTCTCTATCTCATTCGCCTGCCAATCTCGGGGTTGCAGCATCCGTGCTGGAGGATCATGAGGGGTAATGGCATCCTATGGAGGGACATAGCCATGCTGCCTGGAAAATCGATCCCCCAGATAGATGACATCACATGTCAGCCCGGTCAACCACCGCCTCTGCCTCGTCGCCTCCACGGCCTCTCCTAGCAGAATCTCCGGGTACCTCCCCCAAGGATAAAAATCCACTCCGTCGTGCCCATCCCTATTGATAACCGGCCTAACCATCTTGTAGTCAAAGGTGATCCGGGTCTTCCCGGTGAACTTATCCCTCGCATCTCTCCTCCAGCGGACCATAGCGGGAAAGATGGTAGCATCGCTCTGTTGGTTCCACGGAAAGAACCTGATCACCTCACAAAACCAGACCTGCATGTTCAAAACATCAAAAAGGTCATTTTTCTCTCATGAAAGTCTCAAAGACAGAAAGTAAAAGAGAGAAAGGAAAGTGAGACTACCTCAAGAGCAAAAGAGAAGCAATCCATGGAGGCAGCCTTGTTTCGGCTGTACATGTCCAGGGAGAAGTATAGCTCTGCCAATCCGGCCTCGCCCCAAGAGACCGTCCCAATCCCATCTACATCCTCCAGAGAGTCGAGGAGGCAAGTCATAGCCAGAGTCCCAGAATTGGCAAAGATGGTGACTGACAACATCAACCACACAAAGGCTCTAGCAAGCTGGGAGGCAGTCACCTCATTAGCAGCAAATCCCTGCATGCAGTTCTGGACTGCCACCTCGACGTTCCTCGTCTCCATCCCGAGCCCCTTGGGAATAAGCTCAAATCCAACCAAATCTCTAAACTCCTCCGCCGTGATATGGTTCCTCCAGGTCACAGGCCTCCCGGTGAACTGCAGGCCGGTGATAGCAGTAAAATCTGCAGGTGTCACCGTTAGCTCCCCCCAGCTAAGATGAAAGCTGTGGGTAGTGTCCCACCAGAACTCCGAGAGGGCCTGGATCAAGACCTTGCTCTTCGAGGTAATGTGAATACCTCTGCTGATGGCCTCGATTAACAGATCAAGGCCGGTAGCCCTCACCAGCTGCTTAGGGTTCACCCCATTCTTCTCAAAATTAGGCATCCTCTGCCACAGCCTCACTGCAATCTCGGAAGGCCCCCTAGACTTGTTCTCCTGTAGACAAGCAGAACAAAAGAAATGTGTCAGTCTTTTTCAAAAAAGCATGCATATATTCAAAAGTGCACATACTTTCAAAAAAATAAAAGCATTCATAAAATTTTTCTAGCATCCTTTGCATGAAAAACGTGTCTTTCATCACTTGAAACACATCGTGTCAAGCACATTGCTCTCCTAAGCACAAAATCACAGTTTTCAAAATTATTTGCACTTAAGCATTAATTTTTTCTCAAAAAATGGCATGCATGAATCCTTTTCATCGTCCAAAATCCCGTTTTCTCATCTATGACCTAGTTCTAGCACATGCAAGAACTCCGTCACCTCTTAGACAATTATCCTTCTTACTTTTATTTTCGAACAAAAAAGTGGGTCATTCTCATTATTTTTGTCAAATAAATTGCACATGCATGTTCTTTCATCTTCTTAGCCTCATAGGTTAATCATCAAGATTTCAAAATCATCGTCAAAAATCCTAGGAAAATTCGAGAAATTCCTAAAACTCGAGTCAAGCCCTAGAACTAATCAAAATCCAATCAAAATCGACGGAATTGAGCAAATTAAGAATGCTTACCCCAACCAATTGAGGATTCGTGGATTTGTGCTCCCTCCTACCCGGGTAGAGCTCCGATGGAGGCGTGAGGAAGTCATACTTCCTCTCCATATGAACGAGTTCTTTCCTCCTCCTCCGAGCGGCCTCGGAGATGTTCCTTCTAGCTTGCCTTGGCATTGGATTCCCCTCCGGATCCATCTCAATCAATAGAAGCAAGGGATTGAAGGATTTTGAAGAAAATTCTCTCCCTCCTCTCTCTCTTCCTCGGCGACTGATGGGCGGCAATAATGCCCAGTCTCCGTTCAAAATCTGTTTTAAATAATCTGGAAAAATCAGGCTTCTGGCCGTACGGCCTCTTTTGCCTCCCTCTCATGCCGGGCGGCTTCTTTCTCTCTAAGCAGAAATTACCTTTTTGCCCCTGGACTTTCCACTTGGGCATATAATTCCTGTTATCCTTTAACTAGGATAACATCCTTTTCAGAAGATATCCTTTATCTCCTAAAGCAAATAGACTTTCTTCCCCAGTCGCCTCCGTTACTTCCGTTATAACGGAATGACGCTAGGTGACAACCTCCGAATTGTCAGAACTCTAAACTTAAGCTACCTCTATCACGAATAGAGAAGTACGCTCAAGTTATCTAAACTTAAGCTACCTCTATCACGAATAGAGAAGTACGCTCAAGTTCTCCAAACTTTAGCTACCTCTATCTCATAGATTGAGAAGTACGCTCAAGTTCTCCAAACTTAAGCTACCTCTATCACAGATTGAGAAGTACGCTCAAGTTCTCCAAACTTTAGCTACCTCTATCTCACAGATTTAGAAGTATGCTCAAGTTCTCCAAACTTAAGCTACCTCTATCACGAATAGAGAAGTACGCTCAAGTTCTCCAAACTTAAGCTACCTCTATCACAGATTGAGAAGTATGCTCAAGTTCTCCAAACTTTAGCTACCTCTATCACAGAATGAGAAGTACGCTCAAGTTTCCCAAACTTCAGCTACCTCTATCTCCTCGATAGTGACGTAAGCTCTAGTATCCAATCAGGTGACAACCTCCATTAATTGTCAATCAGGTGACAACCTCCATTAATTGTCATTCAGGTAACAACCTCCATTAATTGTCAAAACTTCAAGGATCCTAGACATCGTTCCTAACCTATCTAGTGATACTTGAACTACGATCAAGGCTTGATTCCTCCGCGATACGTAGGTAGCCTTTCATAAAAGGTCCAGCCATCCGACCGCAGTAGTCACCCTTTTTCCATCACCGCTCCTCAGTGGTGAAGTAGCCCCTCATAAAAGTCTAGATATCCGACCACATCGGTCACTTCTAGCGTATCCCCAGTAGAATCAATCGCCTGACCTCCTAGGTCACTTGCTCTTCTATTTTCCCAGCAAGAGACCAGCTTCTCTCCGCTATTCCCCTGCAGAACTTTTTTAAACTACGACCTGGCTTGATTCCCACTTGGGATACATAGGTAGCCAGCCTTCCAGAGGTTCAGCCACTCGACCACCTTGGTCACCCAATCCGTCTCGGCATTCGCCAGATCAGATCCTTTTCTATTGACAACCCCACTCGCCCTGCAAGTGACGTTGCCGAGGGGCTTCTGTAAGTACCCAAATCTGGCTCATGCCTTCCGGATAAGTTTCCTGGTAATTCTCCGGACTTCTCTAGAGTTCCGGAGCAATTCCGGAACTGTTCCAAAACACCTAAGGGCTGAAGGGACTGCTTGGAGATTAAGAAACACGTTTTTCATAATACCAAAAACCTTCTAGAATTGCCACCTTGCATGATTCTAGAAACATGCTGAGTCACACAGGATAATGCCACACGGCTGCATTAGCCAAGGACCTCTAGCCGCACGGTCTCATTAGTCTTATCCAGACAGCCTATAAATAGAGCCCTCCTCTACCCATTTTACATACGAAAAACACACACAATACACCATACTCAGCTCCAAAACTCTCCCAAAACACTGCTGCAAGATCAAGAGGTTGAAGAAAGCCAAGAAACCACCTCCCTCCTCCTTGAAGCCTCCAAAGTTGGTCCTTCCACCAAGGTTAAAAAAAACGATGATCACAAGTCCAAGATGAGGACGGGATCAAAATCCCGAACACATAAAATCCAAGAAATCCCGAGCGATAACCAATAAATGGTTTGTACGTCCGGAAGACAACTTGGGACATTCCCCCCCTTTATTCAAACACATGCACACAAGAAAGCACGCAAGCAAGCACGATAAACGGAATCTAGGGAGACTTGCTACGGCAAGGCACCTTGGGTGAACCACGATCCGTTCTTCCCAAGGGATAACTTAACCTCCGAACCCTAAATCCTTTTTTTCAAAGTTTTGAGGAAATCAAAATGGCGTGGCGACTCCGTTTTTCAAATTAAACCGGATGTTTTCAAACTCGCGTGAATCCGATCTAAAAACAAAAACAAAAATTTTAGATATTTGGGCACACATTCACACTATCCTGAGCGGGAATCAAGCCTAATCGTAGTTCGAGTATGAGGGCAATTTGGAGAGGCCTCGACCAGTGGGGAATGATTTGGAGGTATTCATCCTGAGTGAGACTGCTTGGAGGGGTCTCAGCCTGAATTGAGAATGATTGGTTATGTTAGGGGAAAAAGGACCTATTTATACTTTATAAATAGCCCTAACAATTAGGGAGAAAAATCCATTTTCGAAGCACAAATGGATTGCTGAAACGGGACATGGGCGGTCGCCCACCAAGGGTTGGGCGGTCTCCCAGTTGTACATCGCTTTTATCCTTCTTCGAAAATCCCATATGGGTGGTCGCCCACATGGGTCTGGGCGGTCGCCCACCTGTACAGTCTCTAATGTACTATTTTCGAATTCCATATGAGCGGTCGCCCTTATCCACTTGAGCGGTCGCCCAAGTCAATGGTTGACTTATGGGCGGTTGCCCATGGTGAACCTCGGCGGTCGCCCAAGTGTCTAGAATCCATAATTTCAGCCCGAATCAAATTCGTTCTTTGTGTGTGACCCAAAAGGAATTATATTATGTTGGTAGTGAGTCGAAACATCGACTTCACAAGACATAAGTGAATTCTAGCAAATCATTATGTCCACCCAATTAATATAACATCAAAGCTTGATTCCTCAATAGATCCAATGTTATAATCCCTTTGTCCACGATGTCCAATTGAACATGAGTCATAGTCTATGTCAACTCATTCCGTTCAATGCTTTCTCAATTTCGAATATGTTGATAATCCAAATGCATTTGATCTCTATCAAATCACTTGAGTGTGGCCACACATGTCATCAACATCATTCATCAAGGGGCCCAAGCAAACATCTCTCTTCATAAGAGGGACAAATCCCATCTTGACTTATCATTCTTCCCTACATGATTCCAATCGTGCTAATATAGCCCTTATTGCTATCCGATTAAAGACAGGGTTAGACTATATCAAACACGATCTTCGTCATGTGGAAGACGATGACAATCTCAGGTACAAGGATTCAATAACACGACTATCATGAGATTTATTCATGACACATATGACTATTGACCATGTCATAAATCTCATCGGTAGGTCATTTCCAATACTTGTTCTCTAGCAAGTATCCATAAGTGTAATGTGCATCACATGCATATAATCCTCTCCATGATTATCCATTACCAACTTATACAAGTTGTTCTCAACAAATAAGGACGCAGTTCAATATAATAAATATGCAAAACATATAATGTACCAAATAATACTTTCAATATAATAAATGATAAAGACGATTACATAGCGGTTTAGATAATAAGTCAAACATAACTAAACGCCTAGGGTACTACACCAACAATCTCCCACTTGCACTAGGCTCCATCTATGTATCTAATACCCATGGACTTCACATGACTATCATGCTTAGCTTGTGCGAGGGGCTTTGTAAGTGGATCCCCAATGTTATCATCGATTGATACTTTGCATATCTTAACGTCTCCCCTATTAATAAACTATCGAATGAGATGGAAACGTCTAAGTATAAGTTTGGATCTGTGGTGTGACCTTGGTTCCTTTGCTTGTGCAATGGTACCATTGTTGTCACAATAAAGTTCCACCAGATTAGTGATACTTGGAACAGCTTCCAAGTCACTAATGAACTTCTTGATCCAAACTGCCTCCTTAGCTGCATCAAATGTCGCTATATATTCGGCCTCAGTAGTAGAATTGGCAATAGTACTCTGCTTGGAACTCTTCCAACATATCGCACCTCCGTTAAGCATAAACACAAATCCCGACTGCGATCGGAAATCATCTTTGTCGGTTTGGAAGCTAGCATCTGTGTAACCTCTTACAACAAGATCTTCTTCCAACCCTCCAAATACCAAGAACGCATCCTTAGTCCTTCGTAAGTACTTTAGGATCGTCTTGACTGCCATCCAATGGTTCTCACCCGGATCAGATTGGTAACGACTTGTCATGCTCAAAGCATTCGAGACGTCGGGTCTAGTACAAATCATAGCGTACATGATAGAACCAATAGCCGAAGCGTATGGAATATCATTCATCCTCTTTCGTTCATCAATTGTCTTCGGACACTGAGTCTTACTAAGAGTAACACCATGACCAATCAGCAAGTTTTCTCTCTAAGAATTTTCCGTCTTGAATCTTCTAAGAACCTTGTCAATGTAGGTACTTTGACTCAAACCAATGATCCTTTTAGATCTATCTCTATAGATCTTGATACCAAGGATGTAAGCGGCTTCGCCCATATCTTTCATTGAGAAACACTTCCCCTAATCAAGACTTGACAGTCTCAAGTGCAGGAATGTCATTTCCAATAAGTAAGATATCATCGACATACAACAAGAGAAATAGCACAATGCTCCCACTGAATTTCATGTATACACAAGGTTCATCTTCATTTTTGATAAAACCAAAATCTTTGATTTTCTCATCGAACCTGAAGATTCCAACTCCTAGAAGCTTGCTTCAATCCATAAATGGATCTTTGCAACTTGCACACTTTACTAGAATTTTGTGGATCTACAAAACCTTCGGGTTGTGTCATATACACATCCTCAAGCAGTTTTCCGTTAAGGAAAGCAGTTTTGACATCCATTGGCCATATTCATAGTCATAATATGCGGCTATGGCAATCAAAATTCTAACAGACTTTAGCATGGCAACAGGCGAGAAGGTTTCATCATAGTCTACACTATGAGTTTGCCTATACCCCTTTGCTACAAGACTAGCCTTATAAGTATGTACCTTCCCATCAATGTCAGTTTTCTTCTTGAAAACCCACTTGTACCCTATGGTTTTTACACCTTCGGGTGGCTCAATCAAGTTCCAAACTTGATTATCCGACATGGATTGCAATTCGGACTTCATGGCTTCTAACCATTTATCTGAATCGGGATCGAACATCGCGTCTTGATAGGAAGTAGGTTCGTCATTCTCAATGAATTCCATTTCATTACTTTTCGACACGAGAAATCCATATCTCTCGGGTGCGGATCATAACCTATCCGATCTACGATGGACTTGTGGATCTTGAACCGGTTCCACAACTTCTTGTGGAGTTGGTTCAGTCTCTACTATATGTTCCATGTTATTTTCGGGTTCTTGAATTTCTTCAAGATCAATTTTACTCCCACTAGATGCTTTATTGAGAAACTGTTTCTCAAGAAAAGTACCATATTGAGCAACAAACACTTTGTTCTCAACGCGGTTGTAAAAGTAATACCCTTTGGTTTCCTTAGGGTAACCAATGAAAATAACCTTGTCAGATTTAGGTGCTAACTTATCAGAGACAAGTATCTTCACATAAGCTTCGCAACCCCAAATCTTCATGAAAGACAAATTAGGTTTTCTTTCATGCCACATCTCATGTGGGGTCTTAGGAGCCGATTTAGTAGGGACATTGTTCAGTGTGAACGCAGCAGTCTCTAATGCATGTCCCCAAAAGGATATAGGAAGGTCTACTTGACTCATCATCGAACGAACCATATCTAATAAGTTTCTATTCCTCTTCTCGGAAACACCATTCCATTGTGGTGTTTCGGGTGGAGTTAACTCTGAAACAATTCCACAGTTTTTGAGATGATTGTCAAACTCTTGGCTCAAATACTCACCACCATGATCGGATCGAAGTGCTTTAATTGTTTTACCAAGTTGATTTTGTACTTCATTTTGAAATGTTCTAAACATCTCAAACGATTCACTCTTTGACTTCATTAGATAGACATAGCCATACCTAGATAAGTCATCGGTGAATGTAATGAAATACTGAAATCCTCCCCTAGCAATGCTGCTCATTGGTCCGCATACATCAGTATATATTAAGCCCAGTAAGTCACTAGCCCTTTCACTACTCTTAGTGTAGGGTGGTTTGGTCATTTTACCCAATAAATAAGATTCGCATATCTCATATGATTCATAATCATGTGAGTCTAACATTCCATCTTTGTGGAGTTTAGAAATGCGTTTCTCATTTATATGATCAAGCCGTCAATGCCATATGAACGAGTTGTTTACGTCATTCGGTTTAGATTTCTTATCCACATGATAAACATTTTCAACACTATTTTGTTTCTAATCAACATCAAGAACATAAAGGCCATTAAATGAATTTGCAATACCATAAAGCATATCATTTAAATAAATATAAAACTTCTTATTCGCAATAAGAAAATTATATCCCTCATTATCTAAACAAGAAACAGAAATAATATTCCTACTCAAATCCGAAACATACTAACAATTGTTCAAAACAAGTACTAAGCCACTAGGTAAAGTTACATCATATGTCCCTAATGCTAATGCAGCAACTCTTGCTCCATTCCCAACACGCAGGTCAACTTTACCTTGTTTGAGTACCTTCCTATTTCTCAGTCCCTGCACATTTAAACAAATGTGAGATCCACATCCGGTATCTAATACCCATGTACTAGAAATAGAAAGGAAAATATCTATCATATAGATACCTGAAGTAGTAGCAATCGTATTGCCCTTCTTCGCTTTTTGGCCTTCCTTATAAGCCTTGCAGTTGCGCTTCCAATGTCCAACTTCTTGGCAATGGTAGCAAACCGCATCCTTTTGAGATGCCTTGGGAGCCTCTTTGGCATTGGTAACTTTTTCCTTAGGTTTAGCAACACTTGCTTTACCTTTGTCATCCTTCTTGAACCCTTTAATTTACCTTCGTTAACCATTAACACAGTATCGGTTTTAGGCATCTTGATATTCATCTCTGTGGTCTTAAGCATCGCATGCAATTCCGAGAGATTCTTATCCATGCCAGTCATGTGATAGTTCATAATAAAATGACTATAACTTTCAGGCAATGAATTCAATATCAAATCCGTGGCGAGTTCCAAACTCAACGAATTTCAAAGCCTATCGAGACGCTCAATGTAACCCTTCATCTTAAGGACATGAGCTCCCACCAATTGCCCCTCTTGCATCTTGCATGCAGTTAGGGCCTTAACCACATCATACCTTTCATTTCTTGCTTGAACTTGAAACATTTCCTTTAAGCGCTCAGCAAGATCAAATGCTGCATCTATGTGCTCAAGGTCCTTCTGAAGAGCCTTAGACATAGTGGTTTGCATAAGGCATGCGACATCCATAGAATCATCATTATGTTTCTTATGTGCATCCCTATCAGCCCTAGAAGCATTTGGAGCAGGTTGAGGTGGAATGGATTCATTGAGAATGTACAGTTTCTTCTCTTGCTTTAGAACAATTCTAAGGCTTCTGATCCAATCAGAATAGTTTGTACCGTTCTCATCAAGCTTGTCCTTCTCAAGGACATATCGCAGTGACAGGGGTTGATTATTGTGTGTAGCCATTCTACAATAAAATATGCAAACAATATAAACATATATCAATATCAACACATTTATCATCTAAGAGCAAATAATGTATTTCATAAATACTCCCACTAAATTATACACCTTCAAATACAAACATGTATCATATAATCATAGTAGGCTAAGATCCATATTTCACTTGATTTTGGTTTAACTGAGTCAATGCCCGAAATCAAGCTATTTAGGTAGAAACATCAATCATATCACTATATGACTCTTAGATCTTTTATGAGATTTCAATAGACATCTTATGTCAAAACATGTTTTAAATCTCATCTATGCCTTGGGTCAAATCTCATTTGAAAGCACCAATTAAATCAAAACCTTTTCAAACATGTAAGACATGGAACGATGCACCTAACTGAGTCAAAACTACATCAACCATTATCTCACCTTGATCACAAATTAAGATATAAGATGCACCCAACTGAGTCGAAACTATATCAAATACCCTAAAATATCACAAGTGTTCTAATCAAGGAATGGCATAAGATTTAAATATTTAGAAGGTTTTCAACATGTAACAAACATCGCATGGTTGTAACATAGATCTCATGTGAACATAATCATGAACATAGGGCTTCACAAAATTTCATACAAACAATTTGATTCAATTTTGAGAAATTACAAATCTAGTTTAATCATATTAAAAGATTAATAACCTATGTGATAAACTAATCTAATTAATTTATCATTAATCGGGAATCATGGCATATCACATATACTCCCTCCGTCCCGGAACAATCTTCACACTTTCCCTTTTGGGCGTCCCAAAACTTACTTCACACATTTAAAACTTACCTAAAATGGAAAGGAATCTTTACTATTCCCTCCACACATTCTCTCTCCTACATTATTTTAATACTCACAACACCATTATAATTTACTATTCTCTCCACTCATTCTCTCTCCTATTTTATTTTCACACTCACAACACTTTCAATATAATACTCCTTCCTTAAAACCAGTGCAAACAGTGTTTGTGAAGATTGTTCCGTGACGGAGGGAGTACTTGTTTTTCATAAAAACAAAACGCATGGAATCTAGATCTATTTCATATCACATGGTAGTAAATAATCACATTAAATCTAGCATGCAATTTCAATCCTAATCATGACAAGACAGGGCTCTGATACCACTGTTGGGTTTTGGGGTTACAAACGTAGCGGAAGATTTAATTTTAACATCAAAACCCTAGCCCTAAGATCCGTCTAGCATGAAGAGATTAGAAATTAATATGAGATAGAATTTACATACCTTGAATGCGATGAAGTTTAACTTGAATTCGAATCTGAAAATCGAATCTCAAAACGAATATCAAAACCGTTGATGAAGGTTTTGATCTTCTCCTTGTTCTTCAATGTGATGAATTGAGCCAAGCCTTAGGTGATAACATAACCACTCTCTGATGGTAATCCACACGCGAACGAACCAAGAACACCTTCTTGTTGGATTGCTAGATGATCCTCCTAATTATTGAAACACTTTTCAATAATCTATGGCTGATTATGGAATTGAATCTAGGGTATTTTGATCTTTGATTCTCAATCAAAAACAAGGAATTTGTGTTTCCAAAGGCCCTAAATTCGTATCTGATAGATGGGGAAAAAGGACCTATTTATACTTTATAAATAGCCCTAACAATTAGGGAGAAAAGTCCTTTTTCAAAGCAAAAATGGATTGCTGAAATGGGACATGGGCGGTCGCCCACCAAGGGTTGGGCGGTCGCCCAGTTGTACAGTGCTTTTATCCTTCTTCGAAAATCCCACATGGACGGTTGCCCACCTGTACAGTCTCTAATGTACTATTTTCGAATTCCACATGAGCGGTCGCCCTTATCCACTTGAGCGGTCGCCCAAGTCAACGATTGACTTGTGGGCGGTCGCCCATGGTGAACCTCGACGGTCGCCCAAGTGTCCAGAATCCATAATTTCAGCCCGAATCAAATTCGTTCTTTGTGTGTGACCCATAAGGAATTATATTATGTTGGTAGTGAGTCGAAACATCGACCTCACAAGACATAAGTGACTTCTAGAAATTCATTATGTCCACCCAATTAATATAACATCAAAGCTTGATTCCTCAATAGATCCAATGTTATAATCCCTTTGTCCACGATGTCCAATTGAACATGGTCTATGCCAACTCATTCCGTTCAATGCTTTCTCGATTCCGAATATGTTGATAATCCAAATACATTTGATCTCTATCAAATCACTTGAGTGTGGTCACACATACCATCAACATCATTCATCGAGGGGTCCAAGCAAACATCTCTCTTCATAAGAGGGACAAATCCCATCTTGACTTATCATTCTTCCCTACATAATTCCAATCGTGCTAATATAGCCCTTATTGCTATCCGATTAAAGACAGTATTAGACTATATCAAACACGATCTTCGTCATGTGGAAGACGGTGATAATCTCAGGTACAAGAATTCAATAACACGACTATCATGAGATTTAGTCATGACACATATGACTATTGACCATGTCATAAATCTCATTGGTAGGTCATGTCCAATACTTGTTCTCTAGCAAGTATCTATAAGTGTAATGTTCATCACATGCATATAATCCTCTCCATGATTATCCATTACCAACTTATACTAGTTGTTCTAAACAAATAGGGACGTAGTTCAATATAATAAACATGCAAAATATATAATGAACCAAATAATACTTTCTCGATAATAAATGATAAAGACGATTACATAGCGGTTTAGATAATAAGTCAAACATAACTAAACACCTAGGGCACTACACCAACAGTATCCTAGGGTGTTTTGATGGTGCATTTCGTATGAAATGTGAAGCATGATTATATGAAACTTTGTTTTGTAAGTGTCGGGCCTTTTTTGAGATAAAATTTGCCTTGTTGAAACTGACTTTTGAAACAAAACGTGTCATTTTGGAAACGGGCTTTTAAAATAAAATGTCCCGTGTGGTAACGGGCTTTTGAAATAACATGTTCGATGTGGGGACGGGCTTTTGAAATAATATGTGCCGTGTGGGAATGGGCCTTTTGAAATAAAATGTGCCGTGTGAGAACGGGCTTTTGAAATAACATGTGCCGTGTGGGAACGAGCTTTTGAAATAATATGTGTCGTGTGGAAACGGGCCTTTTGAAATAAAATGTGTCGTATGAGAACAGGCTTTTGAAATAACATGTGTCGTGTGGGAATGGGCTTTTGAAATAATATGTGCCATGTGGGAACGGGCCTTTTGAAATAAAATGTGTCGTGTAGAAACGGGTCTTTTGAAATAAAACGTGCCATGTAGAAATAGGTTTTTTGAAATAAAATGTGTCGTGTAGAAATGGGTTTTTTTGAAATAAAATGTGTCGTGTGGGAACGGGCTTTTTGTGAATGATATGTGTCATCCTTTTTATTGTTGCTAAGTATTGTCTCAGATTTTATTGACATACCTTTGTTGTGTTTACCTGTAGGAGGAGGCGCCTTTGTCGGAAAAGGCCAAGAAGATGAAGACATGGGGGTCTATTGAGACCGTGGTCGAGGTTTGGAGGAACATGCCGGATAACTCATGGGAGGGGAGACCTAGTCCTCGAGGACTATTATTGACTCGGGGCTAAATGTGTTCGTGGAGAATTTAGCAGGAGTGGCTTCGATTAAGAAGAACAAGGGTGTCTTCTTAGCTTTGTCTGAGTTCTGGTGGGATACCACACATTCATTCCATCTTGGCTGGGGGGAGGTGACGGTGACTTCCACGGATTACGTTGCTATCATCGGTCTTTCTTTTAAGGGGGAATCGGTGAAGTGGAGGGACCACATATCTGATGAGCACTTGATTGAGCTGTGGGATTTGAGCCTATGCCTCGTAAGGGTTAGGGCATGTTGCATTCCGATGTGGAGATGAAGATCGCGATCAACATTGGGAGGTATCAGCAGGATCCTAGGGGGTATCCGTGCAGCAGCTGGCTTGCTCATTTTTGTGGTTTGCCCTTTCTCTGACCCTGTTCTCGAATCACGCTATCAAGGCTCTCTTTCCTCTTCTCGATTCTTTGATAGATTTAGAGAGGGTTTGTGACATTGCCTGGGGAGAGGCAGGCTTAGCTGAGCTCTACTTTGCAATAGACAAGTTTTGTAGGGGTGCAGCCAGCTCTTAGGGATGTTTCGAGTTTGCTTTGGAGGTATGATTTTATTTGATTTTGTAGCTTTGTGTTGTTATCATTCCTTTCCTTTCCTGAGTCATCTTCTAGTTTTCCGTGGCAGGTGTGGTGCTAGGGTACCCCGCCATGCTTTGCTGGACGCGGCCTTGGAGCCAGCTCTTTGGGATGTTTCGAGTTTGCTTTGGAGGTATGATTTTATTTGCTTTTGTAGCTTTGTGTTGTTATCATTCCTTTCCTTTCCTGAGTCATCTTCTATTTTTTTGTGGCAGGTGTGGTGCTAGGGTACCCCGCCATGCTTTGCTAGATGCGGCCTTGGAGGAAGAGGAGGGGTAGAAGAGGGAAGATCACGCTCAACTATGATGACATGAAGAGGCACCTGGAGAAGGATACCCCGAAGAGCTTCCAGCTATATCCCTTGTCTCGGTATGATGCGGATGTCTGGGTGAGGCGCCCTGGGTGATGAGGCAGAGGAAACTCCTATGGGGCCTCACTTATGATGTGATGTATTTAGGGGAGAGGATTTTCTGGCAATATGGTAATGGTGCTGCTCCCCGTGCTATGAGGGATTCTCCCGTTCATATGCTGAGCCCTTTTGATATGAGCTACTTTGATATTGAGAGATATCGGGCTGGGGTGGACGCTGCTGATTACGTTGGGACGGTGAGGAGTACGGGTCCTTTGTGAGGAGGGAGCTGAGGATGCTATAGGTGCTGGCTAGGGCGATGAGGGGTGGTTTGTCACGACCTCGGGATGTCCCCGTGCCGAGAGCGGATTTCTCTTATGTTCGCGAGGAAATTCTAAGAGGCAGATTTTTGTGCCCATCCTAGAGCTGGTTCCTCCCGCTTACCGGGTTGATCTGATGCTTCTGTGAGTGTTGTTTTGTCTTTTAGCATCTAAATCATGTTTACTACTTTGTCTTCTCTTTTATGACTATTGTTTTTTTGTCATGCAAGTCTCGGGGCGGACCGTAGACTTGATCACCCGCCAGTATCTGGGGATGTAGGCCTTCGCGAAGAAGCTTATGAGGGGGATGTCCTGCGGGTCATCGAGAGGTGCAGCAGTTCATGAGCCAATGCCTTCGAGGAGATCGGTGGATACTCCCTTTCCTGGTGCGGGCACGGATCCATAGCCTATCATACAGACTCAGGGTCGGTACAGCCATGGAGGGAGCTTCTTTGAGGAGGGCTGAGGTGCACGACCATTTCCGCAGTTCTTTTCCCAGTCCAATGCTCAGGTCGAGGGCTCGTCTTCTTTTCCTTTCTTCGATCCCTTTTCTGGTCTTGCTCCTGAGATTTCATGGAGTATTCGGTTGAGGTGGATGCCGAGTTTACGTACGATGATGAGATGGCTGGCAGAGGCGCTGAGATGCAGGAGTCTGCACCGAGCGGGGCTACTGATAACTCAGAGTAGGACTTTTTTTTGTACGTTAGTGAGAAGAGCAACAAAATATTTATATTTTTATGCACAATTTATTCACATGTAATGCGTTTTTCTTTTTTTATTGTATTTGTAATAACTTAGGAGTTTCCTATTTATTTATGCTTCTTTTTTTTTTGTTTTATGCATGTCGTATGAGCCTGAAATGCTTTATTTGTGGTCTATGGGGATAGGAACAGCTTTGTTAGGTTTTCTTAGCAGTTCGGTGCAAAATTCCGCTGCGGGCAGCAATTGTTTGTGGACTTTTCAGTCATGGAATAAATTTTGAAACAAATCTGAGGTGAAATGCTAGATCAAACCCATTTGGTCCCTTAGAAAGTTATCTCTGGATGGGGAGTTGTTACGAGAAGGATTTTTAGGGAATGATCTCACGAGGGCAGAGCGAGATGCAAAGTCGAGAGAGAGAATCTCGCAAAGAGATAACGGGAAATAATCTCACGAAGAGATAACGGAAAAATCTCACTAGGAGATAACGAGAAGGAAACCTAAGGAGGGAATCTCACGAAGAGATATTCATAGCCAGAAAGAGCAATTTTTGTGAAATATCATTCTTTTTTGAAGGGTCAAACCAAAGTATAAGGCTCTATAATTGATTGCAACCTGAAATTAAAAGTCCTTGATTAGGCTTTGAGTATGTTTGCATTTTGTCCGATCGCGCCGGTTCACCATGTCTTTGGAAAGAATTGAGATGGATAAGCACTGGCTCGAGATGATTGTGATTTTACGAAGCCCCGATGTGAAGAAATAACTTGACGAAGCTCTGAGCTCCTTTTCTAAACAAAGCCCCGGTGTGAAGAAGCATCTTGGCGAAGTCCTAGCTTGAAGAAAATGACTTAGAAGCTCCAGTTTAAAGAAGTGTTTTGACTTTGAGTCCAAAATGATTGGCATAGCCCACAGTCTGTTTGGTCATTCGAGAAAATCCTGAAGTGTATCCAATGCGGCCCTAATCCATGTTGAACCTTATGTGGCCGGCGAAGCAATCGTCTTTGATTTTTTTTTTTAAATCAATCAGTCAAACTGAAATGTAAAAGAACTGACTTGTAATCACACTTGCAAGGGCATTTTTTTTTTGAAAGGTGGGAACGGGTCCCTTTTGTGTGAATGTCTTGTTCAAATGTAGGCACACAAAAAACATGCTTTTTGGGTTTGACTCTTTTGAGAGAGTATAGGCGCAAAAAGGTTTGTAAAAGTGTACGGAAGCCCTTGCTAACAGAAAATCAATGTTTAGCTCTATTTTTCCTATTTTGCAGAAAAAGAAGACTTGTTGAGACATCTGAAAATTTGTTTTATTCACAATGATCACTAGATTGCTTAAAACCCTTTACTGATGTTTGGGTTTCAACAATTAAACTTGATATGTTTTGATTAATCATGAGGAGAAAGTCAACCGGTATCTGGGATCGAATTTGGTCAGGTGTGAAAGAAGGTTTGTGTATAGGAAAGGCCATTGATGAGACCGGGTTTGTGGATTTGTATGTGTTTTTGACTGGACTATTTCTGGTTGCCCACGTTCCTTAAGGTAAGGAGCTCAGGTTGCCGTAGTTCGAGTCCAAACTATGTTTGGCTTCAGAGTAAGGGTATGAATATTTGTGGTTCCTTGGGTGAAAGGATTTGGATGGAAGGTTTGATGGTGAGGCACGGGCCTTGAGATGATTCCTTGACAAGTCATATTTGATGGCTACTTCATTGATTCCATTTCCTATTCATCGTTTCTCTCACAGGGAGAGAAAGAATTTGAATATAGCTCAAGGACTTATGATACGCTTTGGCCTATGCTTAAACTGCTCTATTGGTTTTGACAATTTCTATTGTTCGAGCTTTAAATCCGTCCATTTTCTAAACCTCTGACTAGCAGTGCTAGGTCCTTTGCTTCATTTTTGGCCCTGCGTGAACTAATTTGATGCACATGAGGGGAAAGGAAAGCCCCTAGCTATTGTCGACATGAGGACAATAATTTAATGCTGAGTAACCTTTTGTTATTTCATGATTTTGCCGTTGTTCGTTGACTTGGTCAAGGTGATGGTAGGGATATGATTTGGAAAGTATATCGGTTGACTTTCTCACACCATTTAATCAAAACATTAATCATTTGGGGAATTACTTGTTGAGCAATTCAAGTGATCATATAGAACAACACCATTTCATTAAATGTAATCTGGGGGTGCAAAATATTGTTTTAAGTCTAGCAAGAAAGGAAAGAAGACTCATGTATAGAAAATTAAAGATTAACTACATTGTCTGAGGAGGACTTGATTGAATGAGGAAAGTACTAGAACCTACAAGGTTTGACTGTATGACTCCTTTTTTGTAGCCCCTAGCCTAGCAGACCGTCGTGAAAAATTTGTTTTCGTTGGGGGAGAACTAGACCCGAGGGTACTTCATGCCGTATCAAGCGATGACACTTGGACTATCATCAAAGTTCTTCAATCTTGTTAATTTGTCCACTCGTATAAGAGCCCCAATATATCAGAGAGGGAGCATCTAAAGGTGGATCCAATGTGAACTTTTGGACCAATGCTCAATCAAAGTTACTTGTTGAATCAAACCCATCCCGAATAGTTAAAGCCATCGGTCGCAGCTAACAAGAAAGTTATCACTCATTATCCAAATGACACTCTTTTTGTCATTCGAGCATGGCTCGCATTTCCCGATGATGACGCTCCTCTTGCGCCACGAGCTTCTTTGTCAAGTAATCAAGGGTCACCAGAGACATGGTGTGTGATTGACAATTGACAAATTGCAAAAGAAATTCAAAGCCATTTCATGAAGTTTAAGTCGCGATCAATTTACAAAGCTAATTTCTTTACTTGACCGAAATAAGAATAAAGGTTGAAGATGGAGATGGAACACAACGACTAAGGATCTGAATGAGGGTGTTCCGTTGGTCGAAGAGGTATGACCTTTTTGAGGTCGAGGAAAGTATGTGTCCAATTTTGGCATAAAATAGGAGATGGCCTCTTTAAGTCGAGGGAAATTGAACTGTGAAAAGTTGGGATTGGGAATTGGATCATAGAAGGTCGAGATTGAAGATTGGACTATTGAAAGTTCAAGATTGGACCATGAAGGTCGAGATTGGAGGTTGGACAGTGATATGTAAAAATTGGAGACCGGATCGTGAAAGGTTAAGATTTGAGATTGAACATTGAAAGGACGAGATTGGAGATTGGACCGTGAAAGGTCGAGATTTGAGATCGGACTGTTCAATGGTCTAGATTGGACCATGAAAGGTCGAGATTGGAGATTGGACCTTTAAAGACTGAGATTAGAGATCAGACCGTTGAAAGGTTGATATTGGACCATAAAGGTCGAGATTGGATATTGGATCGTTGAAAGACCGAGATTGGAGATCAGGTCGTTGAAAGGTCGAGATTGCACCATAAAAGGTCTAGATTGGAGATTGAACCGTTAAAGCTCGAGACGGGAGATTGGCCCGTGAAAGTTTGAGATTGGACCATAAAAGGTCGAGATCGGAAATTGTACCGTGAAAGGTCGAGATCGGAGATTGGCCCGTGAAAGGTCGAGGGACGGAGATTGGATCGTGAGAGGTCGGGATCAAAAATTGGACCGTACGAGGTTGGGATTAAAGATTTGACCGCGAAAGGTCGAAGTCGGAGATTGGTTGCTGAAACAAATTCTGATGAAGGAAGCGAATATGAAACCGAAGAAGTTAATCTCTGCCTTGTTGCAGAGAATGGTTGCTGAGGAAAAGAACACAAAAGAATTAGCAATTTGGATTGAAACAGATTCTGATGAAGGAAGCGAAGATGAAACCAAAGAGGTTAATCTCTGCCTTGTTGCAGATGCTTCTGATGACTCAGATAATGAATCAATCGAGTCTCTAGAAATGGATGAAGAGGTCCCTAAGAAAACCAAGGCTAGAGTCATTATTAGTGAGGAATATGATGTTGATGTAAAACTCACTCCTAGTTATAAAATTGGGAATAGTTCTTACTCTTGTCCCATTTTCCCCTCTAAAAATGAAACTCCTTCAAAAATGATTTCAAATAAAAAAATTAAAAAAAAAAGGTGGAAGAGATCTCTCCCATGGAACATGAGGAGATTTTCAAGAAAGCGGAAGTAATGATCCGTAAATTTGAAAATATTAAAAAGACTTTGTCTTAGCAACTGATGAAATTACTCAGCTTAAGACGGAGAAAACTGTAATGAGGTCTGAAATTTCACTTCTAGAAATAAATGTTGCAGCACTTCAACATAGGAACGATGACTTGGTTGCTCAAAACAATAACCTCCAAAAGGTAATTAATGAGTGGACCAAATCTCGTGTCACCATGGATCAAATTCTTGAATCCAAAAAGGCTAGTGGTGATAAAGAAGACCTGGGATTCCAAACTGGTGAAAATTTGAAGTGTGCATCTTGCTATGAAAAGGACGAGGAATTTTCTAAACAAACTCAAGAAATTCCTAAGGAAAAGCCTTATGCTTTAAAGGGTAAAGGACAGGAACAAAAAGCTAAACTTAATTTTCACTATGTCTACCCTAAGAAGCAATTTGGGAAAAATTCTCAAATGAAAAGAAAAGTTTCAGAAAATGAAACCGCTTCTGAGGATGAAACCGCAAAGGAGGTTCCAATTAAGTCTGACCGCCCGCCCTTCTTCTTCGACCGCACCTCCTGGTTTTAAATTCAAGATGAGCGTGCCTAGAAAAACTGCGATCAAACCCAAATTGACCACCTTTGTCAAGGCTAAAACCTCAGTCCCAAAACCAAATGCTGATCCTAAGAAAAGTAAAGAGTTTGTAAAACCTCAGCTTGCTTACAGCTTTCATAAATGCTCTGTGTGTGATGGTTCTGGTCACAAGGCTGCAAAATGTCTTTTGAGGTTCACACCCAATGTCAGAAAGCATAATCCACCTTCTGTCAAACAGGTGTGGGTTATCAAAAGATGCTAATCTCAGGCCCAAAAGAATAAAGGGGACCCCATTTTTAAATGTCTATTTTTCAGGTCCTCTACTTAATGGCTGGTCACTCCAAGGTAAATGAATGGTATCTTGACAGTGGATGTTCAAGACACATGACTAGAGATAGATCTTTACTGGAAAATTTCATTGAAGCAAGCGGTCCTTCTGTAACCTTTGTTGACAACAACAAATGCAAAAATGTTGGCTATGGAACAATTAGGAGAGGAAACGTCACCATGAGAAGGTTTCAATTGTTGAAGAACTCAAGCATAACCTCCTATCAATTTCTCAATTCTGTGACAAAGGAATGCACTGCAACTTCACTTCATCAAATTGCTTTATCAAAGATGGCATTTCTGGAGTCATTCGTAAGAGTAATATTTACATAATTGATTTAAATTCCACATGTAGTATTACTAATTATTGTTTTATAGCTAAAAATGTGAGCGAAAATAGTTGGCTGTGGCACAAGCATTTGAGCCACTTGAACTTTAAGTATCTTGCCAAGATTGGAAGGGAAAACCTCGTTCATGGTTTACCCAAAGTGGCAGATCATCATGCAAAAAAGTGATGTGCTTGTCAACTTGGTAAACAAACTGCTTCGTCTTTCACCAGCAAGACCGCACCTTCAACTTTAAAATGTTTACAACTGTTTCACATTGGTTTGTTTGGACCCGTCACCACTGCTAGCATTGGAGGAAATAGATATACTTTAGTAGTAGTGGATGATTACTCAAGATTCATGTGGGTTGAAATGATGATCATAAAGGATGATTGCCATGAAATTTTAAGCTCACTTTTTAGATGGCTCCAAACCCAAAAAGAAGACAAAATCATTAGTGTAAGGTCAGATAATGGAACAAAATTCAAAAACAACGGTGTTGCTCAATATTGTGATGACCATGAAATTGATCACAATTTTTCTATCGCTGGTGTTCCACAACAAAATGGGATTTTGGAAAGAAAGAACAGGACGTTGATTGAGGCTGGAAAGACAATGATATCTGAAGCAAAGCTTCTTCAGTATTTTTGGGCTGAAGCGGTCAACACATCTTGCTTCACTCAAAACCGCTCCCTCATCAACAAAACCTACAACAAAACTCCATATGAACTTTGGAGAGGAAGAACCCCTAACATTGCCTTTTTCAAAATCTTTGGCTGTAAATGCTTTATCCTCTACAATTGAAGAGAAAACAGAGGTAAATTTGGAGCTAAGGCTGATGAAGGTATTTTTGTTGGGTATGCTAAGCATTCTAAAGCTTTTCGTGTTTTTAATAAATCTAGTTTAAAGATAGTAGAATCTGTCCATGTTACTTTTGATTAACATTCTCTCCTTGAGCCACATTTGACTCCAAATGTTGCTGATGATTTTGTTGAGACTAATGAAACATGTGAAAATTTTGAAACCGCACCTAAACAAAATCAAGAATCACAAAATCCATCAACTCAAGTAAATCCATCAACCTCAAATGAATTTCCCTCAAACAATTTTGAAACCGCACCTGAAGTTCCAACTCCAGATGCAACCTCAAGAGAAGATTTTGATGAGAATTCACCCATTCAGCAAATTGAACCTCTTCGTCAACTTACATTCGATGACTTCACTAAAGGATCTAATGATGTTCCAATAGAAGATCTTCAGCAAACCTCTGTTCAACCAGATTTACCCCCTGAGGTTCGTGAAGTTAGCAATCACCCTCTTTCAAATGTCATTGGTGACTTATTTGTTGGAGTTCAAACAAGGAGATCAAATTATGATGAGCATACTTCTCTATTATCACAAATTGAACCCAAGAAAGTTGATGAAGGACTCCAAGATTCAAGTTGGGTTGTTGCAATGCAAGAAGAACTCAACCAGATTGAAAGATATAAGGTTTGGACATTAGTTCCTAGACCTCATGATCAAGGAGTTATAGGTATAAATTGGGTGTTTAGAAACAAGATGGATGAGAATGGAAGCATAACCAGAAACAAAGCAAGATTGGTTGCACAAGGATATAGGCAAGAAGAAGGAATTGACTATGATGAAACGTTTGCTCCAGTTACAAGACTAGAAGCAATCAGAATTTTCTTGGCCTATGCATCTTACAAACGTTTCAAGCTTTATCAAATGGACGTTAAGAGTGCTTTCCTCAATGGTGAACTTCAAGAAACCGTGTATGTTGCTCAACCTCCTGGATTTGAAGACTCAAAATTTCCAAATCATGTCTACAAACTCCAAAAGGCTTTGTATGGACTCAAACAAGCTCCAAGGGCATGGTATGAAAATCTATAAAAATTCCTTCTAGAAAAAGGCTTCAAACGCGGTAAAATCGATACAACTCTATTCATTGCTAAATATAATAATCATTCATTACTTGTTCAAATTTATGTTGATGATATTATTTTTGGCTCTACTAATGAATTACTATGTAAGCATTTTGAAAAGCTAATGAAAAATAAGTTTGAGATGAGCATGATAGGAAAATTGACATTCTTTCTTGGGCTTCAAATCAAACAATGTGAAGATGGAATCTTCCTCAACCAATCCAAATACATAAAGAAGTTAATCAAAAAGTTTGGACTGAAAAATGCTAAAGCATATGATACTCCCATGGCTACTGGCAATAAGCTTGATAAAGATCTAAAAGGTAAAAAGGTTGATCAAACTCTCTATTGAGGTATGATTGGCTCATTACTTTACTTAATTGCTAGTAGACCAGATATTATGTTTAGTATTTGTGTTTGTGTTTGTGCTCGTTATCAAGCTGATCCTAGAGAAGAACATTTAAGTGCGGTCAAGCGTATAATCCGCTATCTCTCTAGAACTACTAATCTTGGACTTTGGTATTCCAAAGATTCAAATTTTGAACTTGTATGTTATTCAGATGCAGATTATGCAGCTTGTACTATTGACAGAAAAAAGCAATAGTGGAACTTGTCACTTCCTTCGAAATAGACTAGTTACTTGGGCCAGTAAAAAGCAAGCCTCAGTTTCAGTTTCAACTACAGAGGCTGAATACATTGCTGCTGGAAGTTGTTGTTGTCAAATACTCTGGATGAAGCAACAGTTGGTAGACTATGGAATCAATGAAGGAAATTGCCCAATCATGTGTGACAATACCTCAACAATTTCAGTCTCCAACAACCCTGTCATGCACTCAAAGACCAAACACATAGACATCAAGTATCACTTCCTCAAAGATCATGTGGAAAAGGGGAACATCCATTTAGAGCATGTGGGGACAGAAAACCAAATTGCTGACATCATCACCAAAGCTCTTGACTCTAAAAGGTTTTCCTTCCTTATAGGAGAAATCGGTATGCTTGAAATTAAATAAGTCCATATGCTTTTTGTTACTAACTTACTTGTGTGGTAAGTATGTTGTTTAGGTAAAAAAATCTTGTTGACCTTTCAAAACCTCACCCTTGTTGAAATCGCGTGATCAAAACCGCATACAGTCAACCGCGTGCTCTCAACCGCATGCAGCATCAAGACCGCATGATCCAAACTGAGTTTCAACATTTGTAAAATTTTCAATGTTTTTCATTTCTGAGCTTTGAAGAAGCTTGCAAGCGGTTTGATATTTTCTTTATTTTCTAACTTTAAAAAAATTGTTATTTTTGTTATTAACAAACTACTTGACATGTGGACCCAGGTAAGTTTTCTATATTTATTATTTGGTCCTTGTCTATTTTGAGACAAATTATTTGCATAAGGGTATTTTTGAAATTATTTTCCCACATTATTTCAAAATTTAAATGCATTTAATGCAAAAGGAATATTTCCTTATAACCCTTCACATCAGCCGTCATTGGGCTGAGTGAAGAAGGTGAAGGGGTGGAACTGTGTGGTGGTTTACTTAGTGGGATAGTGAAACCATCATGACCTCCTATTTTCACTCCACCCAAGCACCACCTATAAATACCAACTTAGTGTAACTGTTTTTCTCTTTCTGCTGCCAACTCTTTGTCCCCGTCCTTTTTCTTGCCTCATATACAATTTCTCTCTCTAAAACTCTCTCACTTCAAAACTTAAAACATCCATGGCACCAAAAAGAACTTTTGAAACTTCATTTCCAAGAATTTTTAGAGCACCTAATAAGGCATTCAACGATATGGTATGTGTTTTAAACTCTAAATCTTTACATTTCTGCAAACAGCCATTGATGAACTGGGATAAACCCTTCGTATGCCTAACCTAACTTTGCATGTTTAAATCTGCATTTCTTAATCATTTTGAATAAATCTTGTTGGGTTTTGCTCGTATTACTGTTAGAATTTTGTGTATGAACTTTATTTGATGATCTATACTTATTTAGGATGTTAATTTTTGGATTTGCAGTCTGGGGTTTACAAAAACCCATTTTATGTTCTTCGTGGTTTCTTAATGATTCTGGACAAAAAGTGTATTTTTGTTGTTATATTGTTGTTCTACAACTTGTTAGGATCATTTTGATGTGCTATTTATTAATTTTGGTGAACTTTTTCATATCTCTGTTCTTGGTGTTCTTCATGTTCTTCGTATGTTCATGAACTGTTCATAGGATTTTCTGACAATTGCTATATATTGGGTTGAATGATTTCAAAATCATGTTTTTCATACTTAGAAAATTTTTGAAAATTTTTGCATTGAATTTTCAAAATCGCACGCTTCCCTAATTTGAAACCGTATTGGTTAAACCGCATGTTGAAACCGCAAGTCACAATTGTTTGAAACCGCATGCTGCTTTTTCTCTACTTGCTAGATGTTATGCTAAACCGCATCTCATCTTAAAACCGCATGTCATTTCTCATACTTAGTAAATTATTTGTTAATATTCATAATTCACTTAGGAGTTGAGAAATTTTAATTTTCTCAACCGCACCATTGCTAAACCGCATGTGAACTGTGGCTAATAAAATGGATCTAACTTAATAAATTATTTTTGTAGGATCCTCATTTCTTCTTACCAGGCTGGGAAATAAGAGAGGATGAGTTGAAGCAAGATTCCCTAGGAAGGGAGATGATCATAAAAATGAAAGCCTCTGGAATCCAACCTCTATTCATCAAGAAGCAAGATTATACAATTCCCTCTTTTGTTGATCAGCTCTACACCAACGCGGTCTCTAGCTTGAGAGATATTGGAAATGGAAAGACAAATCAATGTCTGACCGCCAATATTGAAGGATTGGACATTACTGTGGATTACATGGACATAAGGGATACATTCATGTTTCGTGTGCCCAATGCTGAAGAAAGGGTTTCTCAAGAAGTGCAGGATGCAACCGCATCAACAATTGTTGGTATTCCCTTCCTTGACTGGCAAATACAAGGCTGTCCCAAGAAAGGAATTTGGAGAACTGATGTCCCATTTATGCTTCCTAATTGGGAAGTCCATCTGTGGAAAGAATGGAAATCATAACAACTTCACCAGCCAGAAGTGGATTTACTGTTGTGCCATCATCAATGGAATTCCCCTCCACTGGCCAAAGATCTTGATGAGGGAACTATCCTCCCATATGAATACCTACAGGTCCAAGGAAAGAGGAGTTGATCAGAGGTGGAGGCCTTTTTGCAGACTTCTAACCGCAGTCTTTGCAAATTATGAACACTTGGAAGAAATTAGGCAGCTCAACCCAGAATTAATGGTTGATTGGTCCAACGGTGAAGAGTCACTTGGATTTAATGTATGTCATGCATTCAGGTTCAAGAATGGTGATGAGACTTACAAGCAGATATGGGATGCAGACCGCCTTCCTAACAAAGAATCTTATATTGCCATGAATCCAGACACTGCAGATGCAGCAATTGGCAAAGCGGTCAAAACTGCAAGGAAAGGGAAGAACAAGGCTGAACCGCCTTTGAAGAAGCCCAAAATTTCACCTGCCCCCAAACCGCGTAAAACTTTAGGTGCTGGGCCAAGTCAGGCAAGGAGGTTGAAGAAGAAGTTCTTAATTAACGAGCTTATGGAAGATATAGAGGAAGAAATAGAAGATCTGGCTGAGGAAGAAGTTAAGATTGAAGAAGAAGAGATTGAAATCCCTCCCATGGCAACTGCTGCAAAGATTGCCTTGGAGAAAATTACAACTGATGAAGACCTGCTGAAATTTCACAAGGAAGAGTTGGCAAGGCTGGAAAGGAGAGTTGTTAAGGGAAAACAAGCCGCTTCTCCAGAACCGCGTTCTCCTCCCAAATCCCAACCTCCTCCCCAACTACAACAGTCATCCCAACCTCAATCCCCTATCCAATCCCAAACTCAATCTTCTCCTAAAACCCAACCTTCTCCTACACAGCAACCCTCCCCAAAACTGCAAACTACCCAAGCCACCCCTGATGGAGAAAAATTCCACTGTGTAATAAAAATACCTTGCAAGTGTACAAGTCACCGAAGTAGCAATGTGCAATAGTAAGGGTCGAACCACAGAGACTCGTGTTCTTAACAAGTTAATTCAATAGGCGCAGAAAGTAACAGAAAGGGGTTTTTGATTTTTGATTTATTAAAACTAAATTACTAAAGCGAGGAATTAAACTATTGAATTGAAGAAAACAAGAAAGCAAGAAACAAGGGTTTAATCAGATCAAAGGAATTCACGGATTGGATTTCATAATTGTATCCCCTCTATGCTATGATTTTGATAACAAAAATAACAATCTCATTCAAAGATTCTTTCACGTGATTAAGGGTTGGGACGTTTGGTGTTCGGATTGCAACCCTAATATTTCTATCTTATTGTAAATTCCGCTAGGTCAAAACAACATTCAAGAAACTCATTAAGTCCACAAGAAATAAATGAATCTAGGTTGTCTTGTATTCCGGTAGGTCAACAATCCAACCTAATTGATGAATCAGTGTACTTTAAATAAACCGTCCACGGTAGTGCAACAGTCTAAAACATATTAAAGAATGATAATTAATTCATCAAATAAGAATGAGAGAGTTTGGAAGAATTAAAAACTTAAATTAGCATAGAGGTTCAACAATTACTACATCCAATCCATGAAAAGGAATTTAGCTACTCATAATAAAAATTACAGAAATAAAATAAAACATAAAAATCATAAACCTGAATTGAAACGGGACGGAGGAAGTAATTATGTTTTTCTCTCTTTGTAAGTACACGGCATCAATCCCAAAAAAAACAAGTCCTCCCCTTTATAAAATAACCCTAGGCTGTTCTTGCAACAGGCACAGGCCCATAACAACCAGGCCCAATTTGCCGAGTTGACTCGTGATCACGAGTCGTGCTACTCGATCCAACTCGTTCTGATCAGTTGCACTGTTTAAGGCATTTCCCTTTTCATTGGCCTATGTTTGTCCCAGCTTCAGAATCCGGCCAGCCCATCTTTGGCCCCTGCATTCCTCGGCCAAGCCATGTTGGCCGGCCACCCTTGGCCTAGAATTTGGCATTTTGGACCAATTTTTATACTCGTTTCGTCTCGCAATTTTGCAGTCGCACTTTGACCACTATAATGAATTCTTTTGCACTTCGCTCTTTGAGATTTTATTTTTAACTTTAACCCACAAATTTTTATAAATCAAATTTCCTCCAAAATTTCCATATTTTCAGTTTGGTCCCTGAATTTCCAATAAATTACAACTTGGCCCTTGAACTTCCAAAGTGGGTACAAATCCTCCTTTTTCAGCATTGTTGCACTTCAGTCCCTGAACTATCAAAACACAAATAAAATTCATTAAATTCTCAAGGTTTCGAACAGAAAATAAGCTTAGGAACATATCTTTTGGATGGGTAAAACCACATCCATCAAATACCCCCAAACTTACCTTTTGCTCGTCCTCGAGTAAAACAAAGTTATACAAAAATAAAACTACCCTAACAAATAAAAAAAACAATCAACAGAAAATATTTTTGATATGTTCTCAATATATACAAGGTTGTCGGCCAATCAAGTCTCAGATTCTCACAACATATGTGAAACAAGTGCCAATAAGAATATACAATTACAATTACATTAATGCATCTAACCCACAATTTTCCACCTCGGCCTGAATGGTGAGTGAAATATGGGAGATCATGATCAACAAGATAAGATTGTTTATGGTTTCACTAAAACATGCCCTACATCATAGATAACAATCCAATTTACAAGGATACTCATATGCACAATTACGCACTTGTCAACCCGATTACTCAATATTGAATACGAATTATGGCTTTAGGTTAAGTCCACAACAATTGTGGGGCTAGGTTCACGGGTACAAACGAAGGAATGGACATACAAACACAAGAATGTGAAACTAAAAGCCTTCCATTGCATATTACACATTCCGAAATTTCAGCTTTTCCGCTCACCTTTGTTTCCCCAATACTTCAACCCCCAAACTAGAACTTTGTTCATACTTTATACACTTGGGGTTGAAAGCATTCCCTCTCTCAAAATAGGTCACTAATCAAATATACTTCACAGAATTAGGGGGCAAGCTGTTTCTTTTCTTTTCTTTTCTTTTCTTTTTTTTTTTTTGAACTTCATTTTTTTTTTTTTGAACTTCATTTTTTTTCTTCATTCATTTTTTTTCTTACCCCCTTTTATACAATATACATCATATTCCCAACTTTTTACCTTGATCTCACACATTCCCTTAAATTCTCAATGTAACCCCCAAATTGATCGTTTCTAATTCCACATTCTTGCAAAGGTAGGATAAACCTATTCTAAGTGACAAGGGTTAGGGAGTAGGCGTCAAATGAAGGCGAATGGTGGTCTAGATGTTCTATTCTTTATAAACAGGCTCAAAAATGGATCAAGTTACAATTCATATATAAATAGTGACGAGAAAGTCGAAGACTTACAAGAGGGTTAGCAAAGAAATATAAGCCATAAATATCAAGTAATCTATTGATTTGTTATTGACAAGCGTGCAACAATGTTCTAGGACCCCCGAGAATGTCAAAGTGAACCCATAAAGGACACCTAAATTAATGAACGTGATCAAGAAATATGATGGAAGTGAATGGTGGTGCAATTGTGTTTTACATGTATTAATGCAATTCTAATTAACATATTCAAATTGGCACAAACTAGCAAAACTCAATCAAAAACCCTCAAATCATCACGGATGTTGGCCAACTTCCAAACATATAATGAGAACAAAAATTTTTAAATTTTTCTATTTTTTTGGAGGGTGACACTATATACACTCCCCTATAAATCCACAAACTCAGAGAGATATCTACCCCCAAACTCAAAACATGCTAAGTCCTCATAGCAAAGAGAACAAAAACATGCCTCGGGTTCAAAGGACGATATGACACAACAAAGCAAATAAATAAAGCAATAAAACATACCTACTTGGGTTGCCTCCCAATCAGAGCTTTGGTTAAGGTCATTAGCCCGACCATTGCCCCACTTACTTGGGGTTGAGATTGGCCTCAATGGATTTGGCCTTTGCTTTTCGGCCCTTTGACCACCTTTGATTTTCTCGAGCACAAACGCCCACTTCCTTCCATGCGTAGGTCCCTTTCTTAATTAATTCAGGTGGAGCCCACGGAACTTTGGGTGCTTTATGCTTCACCCTTTTTCTTTTCTTTTTGTTGGGGCTCTTGCCCCCAAACTTAGTTTGTTCCTTCACCTGCGGAACATCTTCCTCAACAAGATCAAAGAGATTATCTTGAACAAAAATATTAGCAAAAATAGTCTCAGATAAATCAAGCAAATAACTCTCCTCTCTAGGCACCTGTGATTTTAAGGGGACAAGAAGGTTGTGTGATGACCTCAACTCATTTTGGGAGTGATTTAGGGGGTGATATGGTCCATCACTCCTCGAGTGTTGATCGGCCTTAATGTTGTGAGCCATGTGACAAACGTCCACATTATCCCTAATTTTCTCACCGTCATCCACACAATAATTCTTAATCACAAAATCCATAATGTACCCTACAAATTCCTTCTTAGGTGGAGGTTCTTTACAATTTTCAAACATGGAGAACCTAATCTCCTCCCCCATCACAGTCAATGCAATACCACCATATGGCACATCTATCACTGATTTGGTGTCAACAGAAAAGGTCTCCCAAGTAATATGGGAGCCCCAAATTCATCACCCTCATGATTTTCCATACTTACCACCATAAACTCAACTGGAATTACAAATTTATCTACTTTAACCAACACACCCTCTACAACTCCTATTGGTCGTTTAACCGACTGATCAGCCAATTGCAAATTCCTTGTAGGAGGTTGCAAATTTTGTAATCCCAAATTCCTGAAAATATGGTACGACATTACGTTGACACTAGCTCCTAGATCCATCAAACCATTAAACTTTTGACCCCCTAAAGTAATTGGAATAGTAAAACATCCAGGGTCTTTTCTTTCTTTTTCTTTATTCACCACATCCACACCACCAGAGGGTATGATTTTTTCAACATCACGACAAGTGGATTCATGATTACTAGCAGAAAAGACATCATGAATTACCCCCAAACTTCTCTCTTCCTCAAGCATAATTATCACTATCAACATCACAGAGAGAAGAGAGAAATATCTCCTCAATCTCATCGCTTTCATCCCAAATAGTCACAATAGACTTGGCTTGCTCTGGTGGATTTTGAAAATTTTCTTGTCTTTGGCTTTGTATCGTTTCCACCAACTGTCCAATTTGGGTCTGTAACTTCTGCATGGCAGCCTCATGATTTCTGAAGGCTTATTGTTGTTCCATCTTGTACTGTTGTTTCTCCATCTTTAACTGCATCATGGGCTCTTCCCAAGGCTCTATGTTCCTCTCAAAGGGCCCCTGAGGTGGTGTTTGGGGATGGAGAGCTTTATTCGGTTGATTTCCACCCCATGACAGGTTGGGATGTCTCGGCCCTGCTTGCCCTCCTAGATTGTATGCATTCCCGTACTGATTGTTGCTTGGTGGGAATCTTTGCATATATGACTGCATCACCTGCGCCTGCTCATGATCATATAAATGGGGACTAGTAGTGGGGCAAACTTCATAAGAATGAGTGTTAGAACCACAAGTTACACAACCATCATGCACCAAATTACCAACAGATGACACATTGGATGCAACATTAGAAGTACTACTCATGGCCAATCTATCAAATTTTTGATTAAGAAGTGCAATTTGTTTTGAAATCTCATCATTCATCCCTATTCTATTCACACTATTTGTTTTACCCCTTGACCCCTTTTGTTGAGAATTAGATGCTAGCCTCTCAAATAAGGCTTGGGTCTCCTCAGCAGTTTTGGCTCCTAAAGAACCTCCAGCTGCGTTGTCAACCATGGCCTGATCAGCTTGTGTCAACCCACCATAGAAGGTCTGATGCAATGAAGGTAGAGAAAAATTGTGGTGGGGACACTGCACCAAGAGCATTTTAAATTTGTCCCATGCTTCATGAAATGCCTCAAAAGAGTCCTGTGTGAACCCTATAATTTTCTGTCTAAAAGTGGCTAACGTGGCATGTGGGAAATACTTTCTCAAAAATATATCATGTAATTCATCCCAAGTATTAATGCTCCTAGGCGGGAGCAACATAAGCCACATCTTAGCATTATCTCTCAAAGCAAAAGGAAAACATTTCATTCTTAGATGCTCATCAGTCACACCTTCTCTCAACGGAAAACTCGACACAATCATCTTATATTCCCTCAAAAAATTCAAAGAATCCTCAGAGGGGAGGCCATGAAACTTAGGGATCATGTTAAACAGATGGCCTTTTACCTCATAACTTTTTGTTGCATCAGTCAACACAATGCATGACACAGACGTGTCAACCCGAGGCCTAGAAAAGGCATCCATGGTAGGGGCTTGCAAAGCCAAATAAACTACAAATTCTTCTCCCTCGGTGGAAGAAGTTTCTAAGTCACTCAAAATTTACCTCTGTCTCGGTGACAGAAGTTTCAGAATCAGTTTCACACACTTGAGTAGAGGGAATGCCTCTCTCAACTTTGTCTATATCGTTGTTCAAAGGAACCAACTTAGGATCCAATGACCGGCGACCAAACATGCACCGATTAAATAAACTTGTTAAAAATCACAACAAGTCCCCGGCAACGGCGCCAAAAACTTGATGGAGAAAAATTCCACTGTGTAATAAAAATACCTTGCAAGTGTACAAGTCACCGAAGTAGCAATGTACAATAGTAAGGGTCGAACCACAGAGACTCGTGTGCTTAACAAGTTAATTCAATAGGCGCAGAAAGTAACAGAAAGGGGTTTTTGATTTTTGATTTATTAAAACTAAATTACTAAAGCGAGGAATTAAACTATTGAATTGAAGAAAACAAGAAAGCAAGAAACAAGGGTTTAATCAGATCAAAGGAATTCACGGATTGGATTTCATAATTGTATCCCCTCTATGCTATGATTTTGATAACAAAAATAACAATCTCATTCAAAGATTCTTTCACGTGATTAAGGGTTGGGACGTTTGGTGTTCGGATTGCAACCCTAATATTTCTATCTTATTGTAAATTCCGCTAGGTCAAAACAACATTCAAGAAACTCATTAAGTCCACAAGAAATAAATGAATCTAGGTTGTCTTGTATTCCGGTAGGTCAACAATCCAACCTAATTGATGAATCAGTGTACTTTAAATAAACCGTCCACGGTAGTGCAACAGTCTAAAACATATTAAAGAATGATAATTAATTCATCAAATAAGAATGAGAGAGTTTGGAAGAATTAAAAACTTAAATTAGCATAGAGGTTCAACAATTACTACATCCAATCCATAAAAAGGAATTTAGCTACTCATAATAAAAATTACAGAAATAAAATAAAACATAAAAATCATAAACCTGAATTGAAACGGGACGGAGGAAGTAATTATGTTTTCTCTCTTTGTAAGTAGATGGCATCAATCCCAAAAAAAACAAGTCCTCCCCTTTATAAAATAACCCTAGGCTGTTCTTGCAACAGGCGCAGGCCCATAACAACCAGGCCCAATTTGCCGAGTTGACTCGTGATCACGAGTCGTGCTACTCGATCCAACTCGTTCTGATCAGTTGCACTGTTTAAGGCATTTCCTTTTTTATTGGCCTATGTTTGTCCCAGCTTCAGAATCCGGCCAGCCCATCTTTGTCCCCTGCATTCCTCGGTCAAGCCATGTTGGCCGGCCACCCTTGGCCTAGAATTTGGCATTTTGGACCAATTTTTATACTCGTTTCGTCTCGCAATTTTGCAGTCGCACTTTGACCACTATAATGAATTCTTTTGCACTTCGCTCTTTGAGATTTTATTTTTAACTTTAACCCACAAATTTTTATAAATCAAATTTCCTCCAAAATTTCCATATCTTCAGTTTGGTCCCTGAATTTCCAATAAATTACAACTTGGCCCTTGAACTTCCAAAGTGGGTACAAATCCTCCATTTTCAGCATTGTTGCACTTCAGTCCCTGAACTATCAAAACATAAACAAAATACATTAAATTCTCAAGGTTTCGAACAGAAAATAAGCTTAGGAACATATCTTTTGGATGGGTAAAACCACATCCATCAAATACCCCCAAACTTACCTTTTGCTCGTCCTCGAGTAAAACAAAGTTAAACAAAAATAAAACTACCCTAACAAATAAAAAAAACAATCAACAGAAAATATTTTTGATATGTTCTCAATATATACAAGTTTGTCGGCCAATCAAGTCTCAGATTCTCACAACATATGCGAAACAAGTGCCAATAAGAATATGCAATTACAATTACATTAATGCATCTAACCCACAATTTTCCACCTCGGCCTGAATGGTGAGTGAAATATGGGAGATCATGATCAACAAGATAAGATTGTTTATGGGTTCACTAAAACATGCCCTACATCACAGATAACAATACAATTTACAAGGATACTCATATGCACAATTACGCACTTGTCAACTCGATTACTCAATATTGAATACGAATTATGGCTTTAGGTTAAGTCCACAACAATTGTGGGGCTAGGTTCACGGGTACAAACGAAGGAATGGACATACAAACACAAGAATGTGAAACTAAAAGCCTTCCATTGCATATTACACATTCCGAAATTTCAGCTTTTCCGCTCACCTTTGTTTCCCCAATACTTCAACCCCCAAACTAGAACTTTGTTCATACTTTATACACTTGGGGTTGAAAGCATTCCCTCTCTCAAAATAGGTCACTAATCAAATATACTTCACAGAATTAGGGGGCAAGCTATTTCTTTTCTTTTCTTTTCTTTTTTTTTTTTGGAACTTCATTTTTTTTTTTTTTTGAACTTCATTTTTTTTTCTTACCCCCTTTTATAAACTATACATCATATTCCCAACTTTTGACCTTGATCTCACACATTCCCTTAAATTCTCAATGTAACCCCCAAATTGATCGTTTCTAATTCCACATTCTTGCAAAGGTAGGATAAACCTATTCTAAGTGACAAGGGTTAGGGAGTAGGCGTCAAATGAAGGCGAATGGTGGTCTAGATGTTCCATTCTTTATAAACAGGCTCAAAAATGGATCAAGTGACAATTCATATATAAATAGTGACGAGAAAGTCGAAGACTTACAAGAGGGTTAACAAAGAAATATAAGCCATAAATATCAAGTAATCTATTGATTTGTTATTGACAAGCGTGCAACCATGTTCTAGGACCCCCGAGAATGTCAAAGTGAACCCATAAAGGACACCTAAATTAATGAACATGATCAAGAAATATGATGGAAGTGAATGGTGGTGCAATTGTGTTTTACATGTATTAATGCGATTCTAATTAACATATTCAAATTGGCACAAACTAGCAAAACTCAATCAAAAACCCTCAAATCATCACGGACGTTGGCCAACTTCCAAACATATAATGAGAACAAAAATTTTAAAATTTTTCTATTTTTTTGGAGGGTGACACTATATACACTCCCCTATAAACCCACAAAATCGGAGAGATATCTACCCCCAAACTCAAAACATGCTATGTCCTCATAGCAAAGAGAACAAAAACATGCCTCGGGTTCAAAGGACGATATGACACAACAAAGCAAATAAATAAAGCAATAAAACATACCTACTTTGGTTACCTCCCAATCAGAGCTTTGGTTAAGGTCGTTAGCCCGACTATTTCCCCACTTACTTGGGATTGAGATTGGCCTCAATGGATTTGGCCTTTGCTTTTCGGCCCTTTGACCACCTTTGATTTTCTCGGGCATAAACGCCCACTTCCTTCCATGCGTAGGTCCCTTTCTTAATTAATTCAGGTGGAGCCCACGGAACTTTGGGTGCTTTATGCTTCACCCTTTTTCTTTTCTTTTTGTTGGGGCTCTTGCCCCCAAACTTAGTTTGTTCCTTCACCTGCGGAACATCTTCCTCAACAAGATCAAAGAGGTTATCTTGAATAAAAATATTAGCAAAAATAGTCTCAGATAAATCAAGCAAATAACTCTCCTCTCTAGGCACCTGTGATTTTAAGGGGACAAGAAGGTTGTGTGATGACCTCAACTCCTTTTGGGAGTGATTTAGGGGGTGATATGGTCCATCACTCCTCGAGTGTTGATCGGCCTTAATGTTGTGAGCCATGTGACAAACGTCCACATTATCCCTAATTTTCTCACCGTCATCCACACAATAATTCTTAATCGCAAAATCCATAATGTACCCTACAAATTCCTTCTTAGGTGGAGGTTCTTTACAATTTTCAAACATGGAGAACCTAATCTCCTCCCCCATCACAGTCAATGCAATACTACCATATGGCACATCTATCACTGATTTGGTGTCAAACAGAAAAGGTCTCCCAAGTAATATGGGAGCCCCAAATTCATCACCCTCATGATTTTCCATACTTACCACCATAAACTCAACTGGTATTACAAATTTATCTACTTTAACCAACACACCCTCTACAACTCCTATTGGTCGTTTAACCGACTGATCAGCCAATTGCAAATTCCTTGGAGGAGGTTGCAAATTTTGAAATCCAAAATTCTTGAAAATATGGTACGGCATTACGTTGACACTAGCTCCTAGATCCATCAAACTATTAAACTTTTGACCCCCTAAAGTAATTGGAATAGTAAAACATCCGGGGTCTTTTCTTTCTTTTTCTTTATTCACCACATCCACACCACCAGAGGGTATGATTTTTTCAACATCACGACAAGTGGATTCATGATTACTAGCAGAAAAGACATCATGAATTACCCCCAAACTTCTCTCTTCCTCACAAGCATAATTATCACTATCAACATCACAGAGAGAAGAGAGAAATACCTCCTCAATCTCATCGCTTTCATCCCAAATAGTCACAATAGACTTGGCTTGCTCTGGTGGGTTTTGAAAATTTTCTTGTCTTTGGCTTTGTATCGTTTCCACCAACTGTCCAATTTGGGTCTGTAACTTCTGCATGGCAGCCTCATGATTTCTGAAGGCTTGTTGTTGTTCCATCTTGTACTGTTGTTTCTCCATCTTTAACTGCATCATGGGCTCTTCCCAAGGCTCTCTGTTCCTCTCAAAGGGCCCCTGAGGTGGTGTTTGGGGAAGGAGAGTTTTATTCGGTTGATTTCCACCCCATGACAGGTTGGGATGTCTCGGCCCTGCTTGCCCTCCTAGATTGTATGCATTCCCGTACTGATTGTTGCTTGGTGGGAATCTTTGCATATATGACTGCATCACCTGCGCCTGCTCATGATCATATAAATGGGGACTAGTAGTGGGGAAAACTTCATAAGAATGAGTGTTAGAACCACAAGTTACATAACCATCATGCAGCAAATTGCCAACAGATGACTCATTGGATGCAACATTAGAAGTACTACTCATGGCAAATCTATCAAATTTTTGATTAAGAAGTGCAATTTGTTTTGAAATCTCATCATTCATACCTATTCCATTCACACTATTTATTTTACCCCTTGACCCCTTTTGTTGAGAATTAGATGCTAGCCTCTCAAATAAGGCTTGGGTCTCCTCAGCAGTTTTGACTCCTAAAGAACCTCCAGCTGCGTTGTCAACCACGGCCTGATCAGCTTGTGTCAACCCACCATAGAAGGTCTGATGCAATGAAGGTAGAGAAAAATTGTGGTGGGGACACTGGACAAGGAGCATTTTAAATCTGTCCCATGCTTCATGAAATGCCTCAAAAGAGTCCTGTGTGAACCCTATAATTTTCTGTCTAAAAGTGGCTAACGTGGCATGTGGGAAATACTTTCTCAAAAATATATCATGTAATTCATCCCAAGTATTAATGCTCCTAGGCGGGAGCAACATAAGCCACATCTTAGCATTATCTCTCAAAGCAAAAGGAAAACATTTCAGTCTTAGATGCTCATCAGTCACACCTTCTCTCAACGGAAATTTCGACACAATCATCATATATTCCCTCAAGAAATTCAAAGAATCCTCAGAGGGGAGGCCATGAAACTGAGGGATCATGTTAAACAGATGGCCTTTTACCTCATAACTTTTTGTTGCATCAGTCAACACAATGCATGACACAGACGTGTCAACCCGAGGCCTAGAAAAGGCATCCATGGTAGGGGCTTGCAAAGCCATATCAACTGCAAATTCTTCTCCCTCGGTGGAAAAAGTTTCTAAGTCACTCAAAAGTTACCTCTGTCTCGGTGACAGAAGTTTCAGAATCAGTTTCACACACTTGAGTAGAGGGAATGCCTCTCTCAACTTTGTCTATATCGTCGTTCAAAGGAACCAACTTAGGATCCAATGACCGGCGACCAAACATGCACCGATTAAATAAACTTGTTAAAAATCACAACAAGTCCCCGGCAACGGCGCCAAAAACTTGATGGAGAAAAATTCCACTGTGTAATAAAAATACCTTGCAAGTGTACAAGTCACCGAAGTAGCAATGTACAATAGTAAGGGTCGAACCACAGAGACTCGTGTGCTTAACAAGTTAATTCAATAGGCGCAAAAAATAACAGAAAGGGGTTTTTTGATTTTTGATTTATTAAAACTAAATTACTAAAGCGAGGAATTAAACTATTGAATTGAAGAAAACAAGAAAGCAAGAAACAAGGGTTTAATCAGATCTAAGGAATTCACGGATTGGATTTCATAATTGTATCCCCTCTATGCTATGATTTTGATAACAAAAATAACAATCTCATTCAAAGATTCTTTCACGTGATTAAGGGTTGGGACGTTTGGTGTTCGGATTGCAACCCTAATATTTCTATCTTATTGTAAATTCCGCTAGGTCAAAACAACATTCAAGAAACTCATTAAGTCCACAAGAAATAAATGAATCTAGGTTGTCTTGTATTCCGGTAGGTCAACAATCCAACCTAATTGATGAATCAGTGTACTTTAAATAAACCGTCCATGGTAGTGCAACAGTCTAAAACATATTAAAGAATGATAATTAATTCATCAAATAAGAATGAGAGAGTTTGGAAGAATTAAAAACTTAAATTAGCATAGAGGTTCAACAATTACTACATCCAATCCATGAACACTACAAGAAAAAAGGCTTTTTGTGACTGCTAAAAGCCGTCACATATGTGCGAAAAGCAGTCACAAAAAGGTAAGGCGACTGGGAAATCAATCGCCATGGCAGTCACGTAAACCCTTGTCGCAATAGCTTAAAGCGACGGGATAAGCAGTCACCTTAGAAACTTATTTTCCGTGACTGCTTTTGGCCGTCACGTAAAGGGTTTTTTAATTTTATTTATTTAATTAATTAAATCACAAATGCAATCACGTTAGCTAGTATAAGGCGACTGGGTATGTAATCTCGTTAGCTTGTGTAAGGCGACTGAAAATGCAATCACCTTTGCTTAGAGAAGGCGACTGGAAATGCAATCACCTTTGCTTAGAAAAGGCGACTGAAAATGCAATCACCTTTGCTTAGAGAAGGCGACTGAAAATGCAATCACCTTATCCCGGATGAAAATGATGTTTTGCCATCACATTAGTTCTTAAATGTTTCATTACAATAATATAATTGTTACTACATAATATTATGAATTAATATTGATAAATCCACAAGATTTTCCAAAACTTAATTGAAAACAAACTTTAAATCATTTAAAACTAAATATATTGTCACAAAATAACATCCACCATTACATTTAACAAACTATTCATGTCTTACTAAACTTGTTCAAGAACCATTCTAGCTACCATATTATGTTCAAAAATCAATAGTCTAAGGGTATATACTCCCTCTAGAGCACAATCATATAGTATATACTCCCTCTGGAGCCACATGATCTGATATCAAAACATGGCCTTAATGATTAGTCTGGAATTGCATCAATCATATCGCAAACCCCTTCTTACTCGCTTACATTTGGTACATCTTCTTTCTTCCTCTCAATGCTTTCATCTAGAATCTTATTCGTAACACTAAGTAGAGATTGGATAGAGGCATTCTGCACACACACACAAAAAAGTCACTGAAAAGCACAAGGAGTGGGTCAAACTAATGATATGACAGCAATTCCTGAGATTTTACTAACAATGAGAAGCACTACCTCTAAACCGTTCAATTTCATCATTTCTGAAATATTACTAACAGGATGATCTGCATAGGAAATTACTCCCGTCTTGATTGAGCGATCTATCTGCTACCCCAGGGAAAGAAATTAAAGAGCTAATAAATTATACTTCATTATAGTAAGCAATAAACGACCACAATAATAAGAAACAACTAGTAAACTCATTTCATAACGATCTGTAAAGAATATGTAACAAATTAATCGAATAAAATGTGACGCTTGGACAGGTGTACCTTCAATCCCACCTATAAAGCTTTCTGTGTGTTCGGCAGTATTGCCATTAGAAGCTTGAAATACACCGTTGGTTTGCCCATTTTCACTTGCATATATTTCTGATTGCAAATTCATCAGACTTCGAAAAGCCAAATGCCCTTAGATGAATCTGAATGATGTATCACGTAAGGAACTTCTCATCACTACTAGCATCAAATTTCAATATGAACAAGAAAATTTTCTCAAATAGTAAACCGATACTAACAACTAATTTGCAGTCTTTAGTAGTATTGCATTGACCAAGAAAACCAAAGTTAACGGTCTTGATACAAGACTGTTAACTTACAGAATATCAAGATGAGAGTTCAAATCAAAATATATTAAAGTCTACATATAATATACTCCTCTATGGAGATTAGAGGGGATATTTCTCCCTTGTTCTCGACCAACTAAACCCAAAGAAACGGTAAAGAATTTGTAACCAGAAGGGAAGGGAGGGGAAAACAATGAAATCTATGATGCGAAATCATATAAGGGTGTGCACAAATTACCATCAACAAACACAAAGAAATTATCAATGTACCACCACCCACTCCCAAACAACAAAACAAAAGCAAATAAACTCATCTATGGAGATTAGAGGGGTTGTCTCTCCCTTATTTCCAACCAACTAACCAATTATAGAATGATATAGGAACAGAATACTGCTGCCCAACCAAGTTAACATAGTGACCTCATTAAAAAAAAAGATATTTGCACAGACAATATAACCAACGCCAAAAGGTAAAATTGTGGAAGGCTTAAATTAGACTCATGGTGATTTCATCATTTTTTGCACATAATTCGTACATTATCTCAGTGAGCTAGCCCTTCGATTCTAATATTGGATTTGTACAACTCTTTTGTCTAACTATGGTTATTTTTAGATATTACAACAGAGTAAAGCTAAAACTGTATCTTTGGGAAACAAAATGTGTTCGTAAAGGTGTTCCATTATTACTTAGCTTTGTTTGGAGATGTTAAACCAATAGTCAACTAGACTTCATCTCAATATCATTACTCTCCTTTGATTTGGCATCAAGATTATCATCGGGATGGAGGCCAAGGAGCGGTAAAGGTAATAAGGAGCTGAGATTGCAGAGAATTATCAGAATGGCCAAGTTGTCAAACCTGTCTTTAGTAATACCAAAGGCCCGGGTCGACCAAAGACCAAACAATCCCCCAAGGACGCTACCTCCATTAGATATGGACATGAGGGTTGCAAATAAAGTTGCTTCCATTCCCTCTGGACATAATCTTGCTGCCAAGACAAGAACAGGCATGAACGAGGCCTGCAATAGGATAGTGATTATACTTCATCAAATCGGACAAGGGATTGCTTTACCTTTGTAACATGAAAATACAGCTTTTCCTTTGTAAAGATAATGTATATATGGAAATAGATTACCTGACCAAGAACTGTTATAATCAAAGAATCCCCAATAGCGAACCACTCGTCACTAATACCAAACTGCCGATTTAGTCCAGTCACGAGAAAAACCTATGGTAAAAACATGGAACTCCACTCACAAGCCGCAACTTTTCTTCACACTATTAAGTAAGAAGAAACTTGGCGGAAAGGGAACATAAATGGTTCAAACCTGAGTCAGTCCAAGAGCTGTACCAAAGATAGTAGTGAAAAGAAAAACTTTCCGCAATGAAATAGTTTTTAAGAATCCATTATAAAGTCCAACACCAAGCAGAGATGCAACTGATGTTACAAGCTTAACCCTTCCTAGAAACTCTGGGGTGAAACCATGTTTATTCGTGCTGCAGAGAAAAGAACTTTTCCAATTGGTAACGAGTTAAAAAAAAAAGTCTTAGATAAATATCAAATCGAAAACAGGGCAAAAAGATATGCGCAAGGACCAACATACGTGAAGTAGAACATGGCAGACTCAGAATGCGGTGTTGCCTGCCAGAGGAAAATAAACAAGGTGGGAAGAAACACATTGGCTTGCCTAACAGCTTGCCACAGCTGAACAATGGTATCTTTCGAGCTGTCAAGAAAGCTAGAGGTGCTGGAAAGAACATTCTGCGTTCTTGATGGGCCTAGCGTAGGTTTCTCATTGACGAGCACAGCAACTACATATGTTAAAAGTTGAAGCATTGTTGTAACACCGAAAACAAACCTGCAGTTTTGAACATTTCACAAGGAAAAATTAGGAAGGATAAAGACCAGTGCTAATAGTACAACACAAATATGTTCACAAAACATACCTTACACCATAAACATCTACCAGGGACCCACTAAAGTAGGAACTCACAATGGCTCCAAAAGCCGATGATCCCCAGCATAATGACTGAAGAGATCCTGACATGCTTTGAGACTCACCACGAGCCCTATCTACAACCATGGAATCTACAACCTACAACGTGCTTCAGTTTTGACATGCTGATTAAGTATGCCAGAAAGATTTAAGAAAACGAAACAGAAAGTATTTATTATTCTTAAATTTACGAACAAAATCAACTGGGAATGGGGTAATGGTACTAGCACTTCCAAAGGCACAAAATTTCGCAGCTTAATATCACTGAGTTCGATAATGACATTGGAGGACAACATCCGTATATCTATTATGATACATTGTTTAGAAAACAAAAATACTCGTAGCATGAGGCGGCTTCCTAGATTGATTAATGTGTTTATAGCAAGATTCACTCTTTCATCATACTATTATACATATTATGGGACTCAGTCACAAGGGGTTTGACGCCTTCTCACCAAACAAGCTCTTGTAGTACCAATAGTCAATTTGAATTTTATTTGGATCCTTTAGTTAGCATCATCCATCACATGCCAAGATAAGCCGCATTAATATTAAAGTTGTACAAAGACAAATGGGCATGTACATATACAACATAGAATTTGCTTTAAAATGTCCATGAACAGTCTCGCAATCCCAAGAATTTTCAAATCTAATAGAGCCCTAACGAAATTTCAAATCAAAATCAAAATAAAATTCTAACCCTAATTGAGAAATCAACATAACAAAAGAAAAAATCGACAAAGATGGAGTTATTACCAGTGGCGGACGCAGGGAAGAATCAAAGAGCAATCAGTCGTCGTTTAGTGTAATAATAAAAAAAAAATTGAAAATCCAAGCAGGTGCAAGCGGCCCTGCTTGCACCGTAGTATGTCCGCCACTGCCTCTGCCCTGGATCCGCCCCTGAGAGAGAGAGAGAGAGAGCAAGAGAGAGAGAAAGCGAGAGAGAGAGAGTCACCTGATGGGAAGAACGCCGGAGCCGCAGGAAGAATCGCCCTAGAGGAATCGTCGTTGCCTGAGAGAGGGAAGAGGTAGAGGAAACGAGAGTGAGAGAGAAAAGAAAACAAAGGGTTTTTTAAAAAATCAGTCGTGGATTCGAAAGCTTTTTAATTGTGTAATTGAATTTTTCAATTTATTTTTTATATACGCGATTGCAAAAGCAGTCGCCTTTAAAAAAAAATTAAAAATTCAATTTTAAAATTATTTAATTTAATATTTTTATAAAACGCGATTGCTAAAGCCATCGCCTTTGATAAAAATTAGAATTTTTCATTCCCGCTCGAACTACGTTGTTGGCGCTAGAGGGAAAAACATATAATGTGATGGCATCCGTGACTGCTTAGCCATCACGCTAGCCTACTGTGACTGCACTAAATGCAGTCACAAAAGCCGTCTCCTTATATACTCAAACGTGACTGCTTTTTTTGCCATCGCCAAAAGCAATCGCGAAAGACCAGTTTTCTTGTAGTGGAAAAGGAATTTAGCTACTCATAATAAAAATTACAGAAATAAAATAAAACATAAAAATCATAAACCTGAATTGAAACGGGACGGAGGAAGTAATTATGTTTTTCTCTCTTTGTAAGTACATGGCATCAATCCCAAAAAAAACAAGTCCTCCCCTTTATTAAATAACCCTAGGCTGTTCTTGCAACAGGCGCAGGCCCATAACAACCAGGCCCAATTTGCCGAGTTGACTCGTGATCACGAGTCGTGCTACTCGATCCAACTCGTTCTGATCAGTTGCACTGTTTAAGGCATTTCCCTTTTCATTGGCCTATGTTTGTCCCAGCTTCAGAATCTGGCCAGCCCATCTTTGGCCCCTGCATTCCTCGGCCAAGCCATGTTGGCCGGCCACCCTTGGCCTAGAATTTGGCATTTTGGACCAATTTTTATACTCGTTTCGTCTCGCAATTTTGCAGTCGTACTTTGACCACTATAATGAATTCTTTTGCACTTCGCTCTTTGAGATTTTATTTTTAACATTAATCCACAAATTTTTATAAATCAAATTTCCTCCAAAATTTCCATATTTTCAGTTTGGTCCCTGAATTTCCAATAAATTACGACTTGGCCCTTGAACTTCCAAAGTGGGTACAAATCCTCCGTTTTCAGTATTGTTGCACTTCATTCCCTGAACTATCAAAACACAAACAAAATACATTAAATTTTCAAGGTTTCGAACAGAAAATAAGCTTAGGAACATATCTTTTGGATGGGTAAAACCACATCCATCAAATACCCCCAAACTTACCTTTTGCTCGTCCTCGAGTAAAACAAAGTTAAACAAAAATAAAACTACCCTAACAAATAAAAAAAACAATCAACAGAAAATATTTTTGATATGTTCTCAATATATACAAGGTTGTCGGCCAATCAAGTCTCAGATTCTCACAACATATGCGAAACAAGTGCCAATAAGAATATGCAATTACAATTACATTAATGCATCTAACCGACAATTTTCCACCTCGGCCTGAATGGTGAGTGAAATATGGGAGATCATGATCAACAAGATAAGATTGTTTATGGGTTCACTAAAACATGCCCTACATCACAGATAACAATACAATTTACAAGGATACTCATATGCACAATTACGCACTTGTCAACCCGATTACTCAATATTGAATACGAATTATGGCTTTAGGTTAAGTCCACAACAATTGTGGGGCTAGGTTCACGGGTACAAACGAAGGAATGGACATACAAACACAAGAATGTGAAACTAAAAGCCTTCCATTGCATATTACACATTCCGAAATTTCAGCTTTTCCGCTCACCTTTGTTTCCCCAATACTTCAACCCCCAAACTAGAACTTTGTTCATACTTTATACACTTGGGGTTGAAAGCATTCCCTCTCTCAAAATAGGTCACTAATCAAATATACTTCACAGAATTAGGGGGCAAGCTGTTTCTTTTCTTTTCTTTTCTTTTCTTTTTTTTTTTTTTGAACTTCATTTTTTTTTGAACTTCATTTTTTTTTCTTCATTCATTTTTTTTCTTACCACCTTTTATACAATATACATCATATTCCCAACTTTTGACCTTGATCTCACACATTCCCTTAAATTCTCAATGTAACCCCCAAATTGATCGTTTCTAATTCCACATTCTTGCAAAGGTAGGATAAACCTATTCTAAGTGACAAGGGTTAGGGAGTAGGCGTCAAATGAAGGCGAATGGTGGTCTAGATGTTCCATTCTTTATAAACAGGCTCAAAAATGAATCAAGTGACAATTCATATATAAATAGTGACGAGAAAGTCGAAGACTTACAAGAGGGTTAACAAAGAAATATAAGCCATAAATATCAAGTAATCTATTGATTTGTTATTAACAAGCGTGCAACCATGTTCTAGGACCCCCGAGAATGTCAAAGTGAACCCATAAAGGACACTTAAATTAATGAACATGATCAAGAAATATGATGGAAGTGAATGGTGGTGCAATTGTGTTTTACATGTATTAATGCAATTCTAATTAACATATTCAAATTGGCACAAACTAGCAAAACTCAATCAAAAACCCTCAAATCATCACGGACGTTGGCCAACTTCCAAACATATAATGAGAACAAAAATTTTTAAATTTTTCTATTTTTTTGGAGGGTGACACAATATACACTCCCCTATAAACCCACAAACTCAGAGAGATATCTACCCCCAAACTCAAAACACGCTATGTCCTCATAGCAAAGAGAACAAAAACATGCCTCGGGTTCAAAGGATGATATGACACAACAAAGCAAATAAATAAAGCAATAAAACATACCTACTTGGGTTGCCTCCCAATCAGAGCTTTGGTTAATGTCGTTAGCCCGACCATTGCCCCACTTACTTGGGGTTGAGATTGGCCTCAATGGATTTGGCCTTTGCTTTTCGGCCCTTTGACCACCTTTGATTTTCTCGGGCACAAACGCCCACTTCCTTCCATGCGTAGGTCCCTTTCTTAATTAATTCAGGTGGAGTCCACGGAACTTTGGGTGCTTTATGCTTCACCCTTTTTCTTTTCTTTTTGTTGGGGCTCTTGCCCCCAAACTTAGTTTGTTCCTTCACCTGCGGAACATCTTCCTCAACAAGATCGAAGAGGTTATCTTGAACAAAAACATTAGCAAAAATAGTCTCAGATAAATCAAGCAAATAACTCTCCTCTCTAGGCACCTGTGATTTTAACGGGACAAGAAGGTTGTGTGATGACCTCAACTCATTTTTGGAGTGATTTAGGGGGTGATATGGTCCATCACTCCTCGAGTGTTGATCGGCCTTAATGTTGTGAGCCATGTGACAAACGTCCACATTATCCCTAATTTTCTCACCGTCATCCACACAATAATTCTTAATCGCAAAATCCATAATGTACCCTACAAATTCCTTCTTAGGTGGAGGTTCTTTACAATTTTCAAACATGGAGAACCTAATCTCCTCCCCCATCACAGTCAATGCAATACTACCATATGGCACATCTATCACTGATTTGGTGTCAAACAGAAAAGGTCTCCCAAGTAATATGGGAGCCCCAAATTCATCACCCTCATGATTTTCCATACTTACCACCATAAACTCAACTGGAATTACAAATTTATCTACTTTAACCAACACACCCTCTACAACTCCTATTGGTCGTTTAACCGACTGATCAGCCAATTGCAAATTCCTTGTAGGAGGTTGCAAATTTTGTAATCCCAAATTCCTGAAAATATGGTACGGCATTACGTTGACACTAGCTCCTAGATCCATCAAACCATTAAACTTTTGACCCCCTAAAGTAATTGGAATAGTAAAACATCCGGGGTCTTTTCTTTCTTTTTCTTTATTCACCACATCCACTGTTGGGTTTTACGGGTCCATGCGCAGCGGAATTAAGCATTAAAAACATAAAACCCAAGAAGCCCTAGGATCCGTTCTATACAATTAATTTGAATACCTATGAGATAGAATTAAACCAACCTTGAAACGCTTTCCGGTCTTGAGCTATCGAACGATTTGATTATGTGATATCAAATCACAAACTTCGTTCTTCAACTTGCTTGAACTCTAGGCCTTGATCGATGAACGAGCGAAGACCCTCTTTCGGTATCCACACCTTTGAATGAATTCAAGAACAACTTCTTGATGATTGCTAGATCTAAAACCTTGAAGAATATTGAGAGTATTTTGTTGTGAATTTTGATTGAAAATTTCGGCTGACCTTTTAGGTCTGACAGAACCCTTGTATTTATACTACAATAGTAGGAATACCTCTCCTAATCGTATTAGGAGAGACAGGCTGTCAAACCGCGTATTGGCCTATTATGTCGCACGGTATATTAAGCCATTGGCTTAATATGTCGCGCGGTATATATAGCCAGATACAGAAACTCTCAACTATTCTTCCTCCGGTTTAACCAATTCATTCTAGTTGTGTGTGACCCAATAGGATTACATTATGTTGGCAATGAAGTTCGATCATATCGAACCTCATAAGACATAAGCGGACTCTAGCAAGCCATTATGTCTACCCAAATAATGCAACGTAAGAGTTCACGTTTCCAATGGTGTACTTCCATTTATCCCTTTGTCTCACGATGTTATATTTGAACACAAGTCATGGTCCTTGTCAACTTGTTATTGTTCAATGCTTTCTCGATTCTTGAGTATAATGATAATTCCAATCACATTGGGGTACGGCCATACACTTTCATCATTATCACTCATCGAGGGGCCCAAGCATAACATCTCTCTTTCGAGGGACAAATTCCTTCTTGACTTATCATCCTTCCCATCATGAATCCGATCATGCCAATGATAGTCTTTATAGATATCGTGTTAAGATATCGTTTGACTAAAATCAAACATGACTTTCATCATATGTAAGGTTACGATAATCTTAGGTCTAGGAAATAAATGAAGTAACCGTATGAGATTTAAGTATGACATTTGACCATGACATAAATCTCATGCGGGTCATGTCCAAATCACTTGTTCTCTAACAAGTACCCATAATTTCAATGTGCATCTCTTATGCATATAATCATCACATGATTATCCATTGACAATTATACTAATTTATTCTCTTAATAATTAGGGACAGAGATTATTATAAACAAATATACAAAACATATAATAATCAAATAATAAACATCTCATATAATAATAAATAATGTCAACACATAAGTCTATCAATCATAGGCCTAGGGCATAACACCAACAGTCTCCCACTTGCACTAGGCCCAATCTACCATGTATCGAATACCCATGGACCTAACATGACCATCATGTTTAGCTTGCGAGAGAGCCTTAGTTAATGGGTCCGCCACGTTGTCATCGTTGTCTACTCTGCATATCTTAACGTCTTCCCTTTCACATATCTCACGGATAATGTGGAAACGTCGAAGTATGTGTTTGGATCTCTGGTGTGATCTTGGTTCCTTTGCTTGTGCAATGGCACCATTGTTATCACAAGAAGTTCAATAGGATCTCTCGATGCTTGGAACGACTTCCAAATCACTAATGAACTTCTTGATCCAAACTGCTTCCTTAGATGCATCGGATGCCGCTATGTACTCGGCTTCGGTTGTAGAATCAGCGACGGTACTTTGCTTGGAACTTTTCCAACTCACAGTGCCTCCATTAAGTGTAAACAAAAATCCAGATCGCGATTCGAAATCATCTTTGTCGGTTTGGAAGCTAGCATCTGTGTAGCCTTTTACTACAAGATCTTCTTCCATTCCTCCAAAGACCAAGAATACATCCTTAGTTCTTCGTAAGTACTTAAGGATATTCTTGATCGCTATCCAATGTGGTTCGCCGGGATCCGATTGGTACCTACTCGTCATGCTTAGAGCACACGAGATGTCGGGTCTAGTACATAACATAGCATACATGATAGACCCAATTGCCGAAGCATATGGAATACCATTCATTCTCTTTCGCTCATCATTAGTCTTAGGACTTTGATTCTTGCTAAGAGATATACCATGCAACATTGGCAAGTTTCCTCTTTTAGAATTTTCCATTTGGAATCTTCTAAGGACTTTGTCAATGTAAGTATTTTGACTTAAACCAATCATCCTCTTAGATCTATCTCTATAAATCTTGATACCAAGGATATATGTGGCTTCGCCCATATCTTTCATTGAAAATCACTTTCCCAACCAAGACTTGACAGCCTCTCTAGTGCAAGAATGTCATTTCCAATGAGTAAGATATCGTCGACATACAACACTAAAAATAGTGCTACGCTCCCACTAATTTTCTTGTATACACAAGGTTCATCTTCGTTCTTGATAAAGCCAAATTCCTTGATTGCTTCATCAAAACGTAGATTCCAACTCCTTGAAGCTTGCTTCAATCCATAAATGGATTTCGCAACTTACACACCTTGTTAGAATTTTCTGATCGACAAAACCTTCAGTTGTATCATGTATACATCCTCAAGTAACTTCCCATTAAGGAAAGCTGTTTTGACATTCATTTGCCATATCTCATAGTCATAATATGCGGCTATGGCAAGTAAAATTCTAATAGACTTAAGCATAGCTACAAAGTGCGAAAAGGTTTCATCATAGTCAATGCCATGAGTTTGCCTATATCCCTTAGCTACTAGCCTAGCCTTATAGGTGTGCACCTTCCCATCCATGTCGGTCTTCTTCTTGAAAACCCATTTGCACCCTATGGTTTTTACACCTTCGGGTGGATCAATCAAGTTCCAAACTTGATTATCAGCCATGGATTGTAATTCGGACTTCATGGCTTCTTGCCATTTTTCCGAATCCGGAGCGGACATCGCTTCTTGATAGCAAGTGGGTTCATCATTTTCGATTAACTCCACTTCATCACTTTCCGTAACGAGAAATCCATATCTCTCGGGTTCGGATCGTGATCTACCACTTCGGCGAGGAACTTGTGCATCTTGAACCGGTTCCACAACGGTTTGTGAACTTGGTTCAGTTTCTACCATTGGTTCAATGTTGTTTTCGGGTTCTCGAACTTCTTCGAGATCTATTTTACTCCCACTGGTTCCTTTGCGAAGAAACTCCTTTTCTAAGAAAGTACCATTTCGAGCAACAAACACTTTGTTCTCGTTTCGGTTGTAGAAATAGTATCCTTTGGTTTCCTTAGGATATCCCACAAAAACACATTTATCAGATTTAGGTGCTAGCTTGTCGGAAGTTAACTTCTTGACATATGCATCACAACCCCAAATCTTCATGAAAGACAAACTAGGTTTTCTTCCATGCCACATCTCATATGGGGTCTTTTGAACCGATTTGGTAGGAACTCTGTTTATAGTGAAAGCAGCAGTTTCTAGTGCATGTCCCCAAAAGGACAAAGGAAGCTCAACTTGACTCATCATAGAACGAACCATGTCCAACAAAGTTCTATTCCTCCTTTCAGACACACCATTCCATTGTGGTGTTACGGGTGGAGAGAGTTCAAACGATTCCACAACTCTTAAGATGACTCACAAATTCTTGGCTCAAATATTCACCACCTCGATCGGATCGAAGTACCTTAATAGTTTTGCCAAGTTGATTTTGCACCTCATTTTGAAATATTCGAAATATCTCAAACGATTCACTCTTATGTTTCATTAGATAAACATATCCAAATCTACTATAATCATCAGTGAATGTTATGAAGTACCAAAATCCTCCCCTAGCATCGCTACTCATAGGCCCACATACATCGGTATGTATGAGTCCTAATAAGTCGCCCGCCCTTTCACCGGTTTTGGTAAATGGTTCCTTGGTCATCTTGCCAAGTAAACAAGATTCGCATGTCTCATATGATTCATAATCATGTGAGTCCAAAAATCCATCTTTGTGGAGTTTAGAAATGCGTTTCTCGTTTATATGGCCAAGACGACAATGCCATAAGTAAGTGTGGTTTACATCATTGGGTTTAGATTTCTTGTTAATGTTATAGACATCATTATCGCGATTTTCAACATCAAGAATATAAAGGCCATTGAATGAAACAAATACAATAATGCATATCACTCTTGTAAATAGAAAATTTCTTATCACATATAAGAAAATTAAAACCTTCATTATCCAAACATGAAATCGAAATAATATTCCTACTTAAAGCTGGAACGTAATAACAATTGTTCAAAACAAGTATTAGCCCACTAGGTAAAGTAACTTCATAAGTTCCTACGGCTAATGCGGCAACTCTTGCTCCATTCCCCACACGTAGGTCCACTTCACCTTCCTTAAGCATCCTTGTTCTTTAGACCCCGCACATTTAAACAAATGTGAGTTCCACATCCGGTATCCAATACCCAAGAACTAGAAGTAGATAGGAATATATCTATAACAAAGATACACGAAGTTGAAGCAACTCCTTTGCTCTTCTTGAGTGCTTCCTTGTATTTTGCGCAGTTTCTCCTCCAATGTCCAATCTCATTGCAATGGAAGCGGATTGCGTCCACTTGGGACTTAGGCTTAGCCTCTTTAGGCTTGGAAGCCTCTTTGGGCTTGGCAACCTTTGCCTTAGGATTAGCAACCTTTGCTTTTCCTTTACCCTTGAACCCTTTCCCCTTGTTAACCATTAGCACTTGATCGGTTTTCTTCTCGACAATCTTGGTTTCCTTGATAGTCAACATTTGAACTAACTCGGAAAGGTTTCTATTCATTCCACCCATGTTATAGTGCATTATGAAATGACTAAAACTTTTAGGTAATGAATTCAATATTATGTCGGTAGCCAACTCTTGGCTAATTGGAAAACCAAGCCTTTCAAGATGCTCAATGTGGCCCTTTAACTTGAGAGCATGGGGACCAACAAATTGTCCTTCACTCATCTTGCATGAGGTCAAGGATGCAAGCTTGTGTTGTACCTTTCTTGCCTAGCTTGAATTTGGAACATTTCCATCAGCCGATTGTTTAAGTCGATCTGTCCCCAAGTGCTCAAGATTCTTCGAAGACTCTTGCACATGGCGGAGAGCATAAGGCAACTAACATCGTAGAGTCACGCTTGTGCTTCGATATTGTTCCCTTATTGCCCTAGCAAAGCATTGGCAAGCAGTTCGGGTGGAATAGGTTCAAAGGAGAACGTACGCTTTCTCCTCTTGTTTGAGAACAATTCTCAAACTACGGATCCAATCCATATAGTTTGTACCATTCTCTTCCAACTTTTCCTTCTCAAGGACAGATCGCAGTGAAAAGTGATTATTGTTTGATGCCATTTATTCTACAAAAAGATATACATAAAATATGAACACATATAAGTAAACATATTATATGAGAAGTATAGTGCATATAAATAAATGCTCCCACTAAATTATACACCTTCAAATGCAAATAAGCATAATATACATTTAATGGGCTAAGATCCAACTTTAATTCAATTTCAAGTTTGCTATGGCAAACCGCTCAAAATTAAATTAATTAGGTAGAAAACATCAATCATATCACATATATGACTCTTAGATCTTTTATGAGATCAATTCAAGACATCATATGTCTAGGCATATTTTAATCTCATCTTATGCCTTGGGTCCAAAACCATTTTGATAACCCAATTAAGTTCATTCACTTTAAAACGTATAGGAACCACCATTTCCTCATCTTGCTCGCATTCGAATAGAATCAAAGCACCTTGCTATGGCAAGCCCACCCAAAACTATCCGAATGGTCTCAAGTGTTTTTAATCATGAATTGGCATAAATAACTTAAAAGTTAAATGAAGGTTCTTTAAAGGTAGATTATAAGCATGTCAGAAAGATAGTCAAAATCATGCACCGGGTAAGTTCCCGGAAGATAGGTGAGCCACAAGGACTTCTTAAGTACCAACTCTTCCTTTGACGAACTCTCCTAGACATGCATAATTAGAAATCAACTCTGATTAGGCAACATAATCCCTACCTTTTATAAACAATCAGCTTTCCTTTTAAATTTCGCGTATTTATGACTTGTTTCCATAAACAATCATAAGATCCAAAATTTACAATGTCTAAATCTAAACATATTAGGAAACTAAATATCATGTTTCAACTAAACATCTAATTTAAAAAAAAATATTCTTAACATGTAAGAACAAATAAAACATGCATCGCAATAATTATTAAAATCATATTTTAATCAATTAATCATGCATATCAATGAATCAATCTAGCATGGACTTATAAACTCAATTTTATAACATCCAGATTTTCATATATATTGCAATAATTATTAAAATCATATTTTAATCAATTAATCATGTATATCAATGAATCAATCTATCGCGGACTTATAAACTCAATTTTATAACATCCAGTTTTCATATCAACATATCGATTGTAAACACAATCACAAAATAGCGTAAAAATTGAACAAACCGATTCCGCCAGCTTTTGGCTTATTATGTTGCGTGACAACATCGGCCCGGAGGCTTGATATGTTGCGCGACGTAACGAGCCGCTTAACTCCGAATTCTACATGGCTCGATATGTCGCACGACATAGGCCAAATGGTTACAGATTTCAGTTCGAACCAATACAGATACATGCCAATTAAATCACATAAAACAAATTTTTTACAGATTTAATTCAAAGATAAATTGAAAACGATTTTCACATTGTTTCACATAAACAATTAAAAATTCTATCGCATACAAAACATGCAATAAGCATATAAACAATTTATATCTTAAATCTAGCATGTTAATTCAAACTTAATCATACGAACGGGGCTCTGATACCACTGTTGGGTTTTACGGGTCCATGCGCGGCGGAGATTAAGCATTAAAAAACATAAAACCCAAGAAGCCCTAGGATCCGTTCTATACAATTAATTTGAATACCTATGAGATAGAATTAAACCAACCTTGAAACGCTTTCCGGTCTTGAGCTATCGAACGATTTGATTATGTGATATCAAATCACAAACTTCGTTCTTCAACTTGCTTGAACTCTAGGCCTTGATCGATGAACGAGCGAAGACCCTCTTTCGGTATCCACACCTTTGAATGAATTCAAGAACAACTTCTTGATGATTGCTAGATCTAAAACCTTGAAGAATATTGAGAGTATTTTGTTGTGAATTTTGATTGAAAATTTCGTGACCTTTTAGGTCCGATGTAACCCTCAGATTTATACTACAATAGTAGGAATACCTCTCCTAATCGTATTAGGAGAGACAGGCTGTCAAACCGCGTACTGGCCTATTATGTCGCGCGGTATATTAAGCCATTGGCTTAATATGTCGCGCGGTATATATAGCCGTATACGTAAACTCTCAACTATTCTTCCTCCGGTTTAACCAATTCATTCTAGTTGTGTGTGACCCAATAGGATTACATTATGTTGGCAATGAGTTCGATCATATCGAACCTCATAAGACATAAGCGGACTCTAGCAAGCCATTATGTCTACCCAAATAATGCAACGTAAGAGTTCACGTTTCCAATGGTGTACTTCCATTTATCCCTTTGTCTCACGATGTTATATTTGAACACAAGTCATGGTCCTTGTCAACTTGTTATTGTTCAATGCTTTCTCGATTCTTGAGTATAATGATAATTCCAATCACATTGGGGTACGGCCATACACTTTCATCATTATCACTCATCGAGGGGCCCAAGCATAACATCTCTCTTTCGAGGGACAAATTCCTTCTTGACTTATCATCCTTCCCATCATGAATCCGATCATGCCAATGATAGTCTTTATAGATATCGTGTTAAGATATCGTTTGACTAAAATCAAACATGACTTTCATCATATGTAAGGTTACGATAATTTTAGGTCTAGGAAATAAATGAAGTAACCGTATGAGATTTAAGTATGACATTTGACCATGACATAAATCTCATGCGGGTCATGTCCAGTCACTTGTTCTCTAACAAGTACCCATAATTTCAATGTGCATCTCTTATGCATATAATCATCACATGATTATCCATTGACAATTATACTAATTTATTCCCTTAATAATTAGGGACAGAGATTATTATAAACAAATATACAAAACATATAATAATCAAATAATAAACATCTCATATAATAATAAATAATGTCAACACATAAGTCTATCAATCATAGGCCTAGGGCATAACACCAACATCCACACCACCAGAGGGTATGATTTTTTCAACATCACGACAAGTGGATTCATGATTACTAGCAGAAAAGACATCATGAATTACCCCCAAACTTATTTCTTCCTCACAAGCATAATTATCACTATCAACATCACAGAGAGAAGAGAGAAATACCTCCTCAATCTCATCGCTTTCATCCCAAATAGTCACAATAGACTTGGCTTGCTCTGGTGGGTTTTGAAAATTTTCTTGTCTTTGGCTTTGTATCGTTTCCACCAACTGTCCAATTTGGGTCTCAGAACTTCGCATGGCAAATTTCATGATTTCTGAAGGCTTGTTGTTGTTCCATCTTGTACTGTTGTTTCTCCATCTTTAACTGCATCATGGGCTCTTCCCAAGGCTCTCTGTTCCTCTCAAAGGGCCCCTAAGGTGGTGTTTGGGGATGGAGAGTTTTATTCGGTTGATTTCCACCCCATGACAGGTTGGGATGTCTCGGCCCTGCTTGCCCTCCTAGATTGTATGCATTCCCGTACTGATTGTTGCTTGGTGGGAATCTTTGCATATATGACTGCATCACCTACCCCTGCTCATGATCATATAAATGGGGACTAGTAGTGGGGCAAACTTCATAAGAATGAGTGTTAGAACCACAAGTTACACAACCATCATGAATCAAATTACCAACAGATGACACATTGGATGCAACATTAGAAGTACTACTCATGGCCAATCTATCAAATTTTTGATTAAGAAGTGCAATTTGTTTTGAAATCTCATCATTCATCCCTATTCCATTCACAGTATTTGTTTTACCCCTTGACCCCTTTTGTTGAGAATTAGATGCTAGCCTCTCAAATAAGGCTTGGGTCTCCTCAGCAGTTTTGGCTCCTAAAGAACCTCCAGCTGCGTTGTCAACCATGGCCTGATCAGCTTGTGTCAACCCACCATAGAAGGTCTGATGCAATGAAGGTAGAGAAAAATTGTGGTGGGGACACTGCACCAAGAGCATTTTAAATTTGTCCCATGCTTCATGAAATGCCTCAAAAGAGTCCTGTGTGAACCCTATAATTTTCTGTCTAAAAGTGGCTAACGTGGCATGTGGGAAATACTTTCTCAAAAATATATCATGTAATTCATCCCAAGTATTAATGCTCCTAGGCGGGAGCAACATAAGCCACATCTTAGCATTATCACTCAAAGCAAAAGGAAAACATTTCAGTCTTAGATGCACATCAGTCACACCTTCTCTCAATGGAAAACTCGACACAATCATCATATATTCCCTCAAGAAATTCAAAGAATCCTCAGAGGGGAGGCCATGAAACTGAGGGATCATGTTAAACAGATGGCCTTTTACCTCATAACTTTTTGTTGCATCAGTCAACACAATGCATGACACAGACGTGTCAACCCGAGGCCTAGAAAAGGCATCCATGGTAGGGGCTTGCAAAGCCATATCAACTGCAAATTCTTCTCCCTCGGTGGAAGAAGTTTATAAGTCACTCAAAAGTTACCTCTGTCTCGGTGACAGAAGTTTCAGAATCAGTTTCACACACTTGAGTAGAGGGAATGCCTCTCTCAACTTTGTCTATATCGTCGTTCAAAGGAACCAACTTAGGATCCAATGACCGGCGACCAAACATGCACCGATTAAATAAACTTGTTAAAAATCACAACAAGTCCCCGGCAACGGCGCCAAAAACTTGATGGAGAAAAATTCCACTGTGTAATAAAAATACCTTGCAAGTGTACAAGTCACCGAAGTAGCAATGTACAATAGTAAGGGTCGAACCACAGAGACTCGTGTGCTTAACAAGTTAATTCAATAGGCGCAGAAAGTAACAGAAAGGGGTTTTTGATTTTTGATTTATTAAAATTAAATTACTAAAGCGAGGAATTAAACTATTGAATTGAAGAAAACAAGAAAGCAAGAAACAAGGGTTTAATCGGATCAAAGGAATTCACGAATTGGATTTCATAATTGTATCCCCTCTATGCTATGATTTTGATAACAAAAATAACAATCTCATTCAAAGATTCTTTCACGTGATTAAGGGTTGGGACGTTTGGTGTTCGGATTGCAACCCTAATATTTCTATCTTATTGTAAATTCCGCTAGGTCAAAACAACATTCAAGAAACTCATTAAGTCCACAAGAAATAAATGAATCTAGGTTGTCTTGTATTTCGGTAGGTCAACAATCCAACCTAATTTATGAATCAGTGTACTTTAAATAAACCGTCCACGGTAGTGCAACAGTCTAAAACATATTAAAGAATGATAATTAATTCATCAAATAAGAATGAGAGAGTTTGGAAGAATTAAAAACTTAAATTAGCATAGAGGTTCAACAATTACTACATTCAATCCATGAAAAGGAATTTAGCTACTCATAATAAAAATTACAGAAATAAAATAAAACATATAAATCATAAACCTGAATTGAAACGGGACGGAGGAAGTAATTATGTTTTTCTCTCTTTGTAAGTACATGGCATCAATCCCAAAAAAACAAGTCCTCCCCTTTATAAAATAACCCTAGGCTGTTCTTGCAACAGGCGCAGGCCCATAACAACCAGGCCCAATTTGCCGAGTTGACTCGTGATCACGAGTCGTGCTACTCGATCCAACTCGTTCTGATCAGTTGCACTGTTTAAGGCATTTCCCTTTTCATTGGCCTATGTTTGTCCCAGCTTCAGAATCCGGCCAGCCCATCTTTGGCCCCTACATTCCTCGGCCAAGCCATGTTGGCCGGCCACCCTTGGCCTAGAATTTGGCATTTTGGACCAATTTTTAAACTCGTTTCGTCTCGCAATTTTGCAGTCGCACTTTGACCACTATAATGAATTCTTTTGCACTTCGCTCTTTGAGATTTTATTTTTAACTTTAACCCACAAATTTTTATAAATCAAATTTCCTCCAAAATTTCCATATTTTCAGTTTGGTCCCTGAATTTACAATAAATTACAACTTGGCCCTTGAACTTCCAAAGTGGGTACAAATCCTCCGTTTTTAGCATTATTGCACTTCAATCCCGGAACTAACAAAACACAAATAAAATACATTAAATTCTCAAGGTTTCGAACAGAAAATAAGCTTAGGAACATATCTTTTGGATGGGTAAAACCACATTCATCAAATACCTCCAAACTTACCTTTTGCTCGTCCTCGAGTAAAACAAAGTTAAACAAAAATAAAACTACCCTAACAAATAAAAAAAAACAATCAACAGAAAATATTTTTGATATGTTCTCAATATATACAAGGTTGTTGGCCAATCAAGTCTCAGATTCTCACAACATATGCGAAACAAGTGCCAATAAGAATATGCAATTACAATTACATTAATGCATCTAACCCACAATTTTCCACCTCGGCTTGAATGGTGAGTGAAATATGGGAGATCATGATCAACAAGATAAGATTGTTTATGGGTTCACTAAAACATGCCCTACATCACAGATAACAATACAATTTACAAGGATACTCATATGCACAATTACGCACTTGTCAACCCGATTACTCAATATTGAATACGAATTATGGCTTTAGGTTAAGTCCACAACAATTGTGGGGCTAGGTTCACGGGTACAAACGAAGGAATGGACATACAAACACAAGAATGTAAAACTAAAAGCCTTCCATTGCATATTACACATTCCGAAATTTCAGCTTTTCCGCTCACCTTTGTTTCCCCAATACTTCAACCCCCAAACTAGAACTTTGTTCATACTTTATACACTTGGGGTTGAAAGCATTCCCTCTCTCAAAATAGGTCACTAATCAAATATACTTCACAGAATTAGGGCGCAAGTGTAAGTACCCCAATCTGGATCACCCCCTTTCAAACACACGGGAAACACCGCAGACTCATCCACGCAGTCTCAGAGACCTCTCTCACTCAAAACCCTCTCAAAACCCTCTCAAGCCCCCAACCAAACCAAGGGAGGAGCCTCTCTGGGATAAAAAAGGACAAAAGGACCTTTTGGGAATTTTCAGGAAATCAGAAAAGCAATTAAGGTCCGTACGGACCTCTTTGTCTCAATGATTACTGAATCCCCTTAAAGTCCACAATATTCCCTCAAATCCCGGGGAAAATGATTACTTCCCTGCAGAGTTGGTCCGTACGGACCTCTTTGCATGCAAGATGGTCCGTACGGACCTTATTGCTCGGGAACACCATCATTCTGAATATTCTCCATCATTGCAGATTCCCTCAAATCGAGGAAATCCAAAATTCTGGATAACCAAGAAAGTCCGTACGGACCTCTTTGCTCCGAAATTTTTACTATAAATAGAGGGCTCCCCCTCCCTCATTTTACACACCTCCCTCTTCTCTCTTCCTCCCTTAGCCTTCTGGCTCCCCTCTAAGTCCTCTTGAGGCACTCCCGGCCCCTTTCGGATCCTTCCCAGGGGCCTTCCGAGCTCCCTTGTGGAGCCCGAAGCCTCCCCAGCGCTCCCGAGACGCTCCGCGCTGCCCCGAGGCACTCTCGAGGTACTCGAGGCCCCTCGTGGTACTCCGAGGCCTTGCACGGTCTTTCCACGGTGTCCGGCTCTTTCAGGAGTCAAACCGACGATCCCAAACCACGCCGAAACTCGCCCGAGTGACTCCTGCCACCACAACGCACGCCGAACCTCTGCCCGAGTGAACCCGACGATCCCCACGCACGCCGAACCTGCGCCCGAACGCAGCCTACAACCTCAACTCACGCCGAAACTCTGTCCGCAGACAACCGGTCCCTCCCGAAGCAATCCCGATCCATACCGGAACGCTACTCCGACCTCAAACACCATTCCCCAGCGGAAGATAGACACGAACCAACATTGGTAAGGCTTCCTTCCTATACTATTTCAATACATTTCCATACATAGCATACAATGTAGACATCCGATACAGCATGCATTTTTAAAAGCACACACACACACACACAACATTTAAAGGATATTAGGGGTATCCGAAAGACTCGTTTTACGAGGCTACTCGGGTGAGCTCTAATATTCTAATATTCTCTTCCCGGGGAGTCATCTGACCTCCGAACTCAAAATCTCATCACACAAAAACAGTTTAAAATTATCTTTAAACTGATGCCTTTTTTCAATGTTTTGGGCTTAATAAAAACGGCGTGGCGACTCTACAAATGCGAAAACAAACGGCGAGACACGCTCCAACGCGAAAGATGCCAGATGCCGGGGCGCGAGCGCGTTGCCTCTCGGATCCGGGTAATTTCAGTTGGCGACTCTGCTGCGGAATGTTTTGTTTTAAAAACTTTTAAACAAAACAAAAGATTTTTAAAACGATGATGAGGGTCAAACTTTCATTTTACCCCTTCCTTTAACTGTTGTGTGTGTGTGCACGTGCTTAGTTTTTATTTTACAAAAAAATAAAAATACAAAAAAAAAATGCATCAATATACATACTGCGCATACATTTAAAATTCTTCAAAAACTTCGTTTACTCGGAAAAAGAATTTTAGAGACCGCACACTACGCGCACTTCTTGCCTCGGTTACACCGCACCCTACTCCTGCTCTTGCCTCGGTTACACCGCACACTACGCGCCTTCTTTGCCTCGGATACACTGCACACTACAACCCTCGGCCGTGAGTGGTCTCGGTTGCGATCCGTTAGGTCTTCCTAGGCCTCTTGGACGCGCACGGGATCATTCCAAACATCCTATCCTAGCCAAGCGTCAACCCCGCACGTTTGAGTCTTGAGTCACACTCTGTCCGGACTCGGTTGGTTTTACCCGGTCCGTGTCATACGGCTGGATACATATACCATGCCGGCCATTTTTTTCGAGTCAAGGCTCGGAACTCAAGATCCCTTGCGCAAGCAAAGCGATGAAAGGTCATGCTAAAATCTTGACCTGATCTTGATTTCCGCTACACCTGCACGATGTTCCGTCCCGGATATACATCCATGCTCGCATGACACCATGTCATCACGCCTTTGATACGTCGCCCATGACGATATGACCCGACCAACGCCTAACGTCACAGATCCCTTGCGCAAGCAAGGTAAAGAGAGGTCATGCCGAACTCTTGACCTGATCTTGACTTAGTGGCCGGCTCGGTTCACTATTCACATGGCTAACGCATCAAAACGAACATGACAGGCTCGGTCCTTAGGTTCGATTTTTCTTTTAGGCCGGTGGAAACCGCTTGCACTATAGGACCCTCGCACAGGCTGTCCACCCTGGGATGTCGAAATACGGGTGCAAAACGAGGGGCTTATAGCCGCACGGATGGTCTCCATCGACCCAGGATCTAGCATAGTTGCGAAAAACAAGAGCAATCTTTTCCAACCTACCTAGGATTCTGAGAAAACATGTTTTAAGTAAATTAAAACAACAACAAAAAAAATCAAAAATAAAAGAAACGGAAACCGCATGCCACGTGAGCTTTCCCCTTTTATCCCGTTAGGCCATTCCTGTGTCTAAACCTTGCCCATCACCCCCTCCAGCTAACAGAGAGTGGTCAAGAGTACCCGGAACCCGTCTCCCTGTCAAAACAGCAAGGTCCTACCCACCTCTGTCACCAGGACACCCGTCAATTCCCATGGCCAAGTCGGTGGATAACAACGATGAGAACGGGACCTTACCCCAAGAAATTTCCCAACACTCGGAAGAAGTTTGGCAGGTCCTCATGGCTATTGAGAAACGTCAAGGTGAGCAACAAGCTGGATCGAAGGTGCCATGCACCACTTCTCGGAACCTTAGCCACCCAACTACCCGGGGCTTCCCAAGCCATGATCGCTCCTACGCCTCTAACATCTCTCATTGTCTCCCGTAAGTCAACCTCGTTACCCTCGTACGAGCCATGCGCTTATGACGTAAGACCACAAGACCTTCCAGAGGAAAGCTTGCCCATCCAGCCTCCCGAGGTCTCGGTACCACCGCCGAACAACGAACACATCTCGCGGGACGTCCGCGACAGAAGTGCTTGTCCTGGAAATGGAATTCCAGGATGCAAAGAACGAGGGCCGTCCTCGACGAAAGAAGAAGCTATCTTCTCAACAAAAACTGAAAAAGAGGTATGAATCTGGTGATCCCACAAATCGGAACCCTTCGAGAACCCTCAGAAAGTTTGACTACTACGTCATCTACTCCAAGAAGCCTAGCTCGCACAAGGCCATGGCAATGTACGCTCCATGATCACTGGGACGAGCCGCATCGCCACCGAAGGCCCGAAGGTCCGTATAATCCAACCCCGTCTTGGGAAGATCTCAAAGCCACTATTGATGCTTCGCAAAGCCATGACAAAGGAACGAATTGAAATGCGCGGCCGGCCTTACGCCAATCGTGCTCCTCCCACTCCGAAACGGGAGAGACAAGCAAAACCATAAGTCCAGAGGTGAATGTTCGACACGTTCGGTCAAATCCCAGTGAATCCTCCACGGACAGACAAAAGGCCAGCCATACCCGAGCCACGAATTGAAAAGGGGCCCTACGCCAAAGAAGCCGAAACCTTGGACCCAAAGGTCAAGATCCTGTCTTGACACGCCTCAAGCGCACTCAGCTAACATCTCACTCGGTCCTTACTCACTTCATCTTACCCGCACAAGCTCAAGTTGGAAGAAAGCCCGGCCTGCACTATGGTTCCCATCACAGTGACACCCGATGAAGCAGCCGGATGATTGGCAACGTCAATTACGGCAATATCATCACCTTAACGAGCTCGATCTACCAAAATTTGGGGCCGACCATAATGAGCCTCTACATAACAGCTCAACTGACGAGCGTCGTCTCCCACGGGTCTTGGTAGATGGGGATCATCCATGAACGTCCTTCCACCAAAATGATGGATTTGCTAGGGATCAAAGCAATCGATCTAAAACCCTCGACTCGTGCAATCAAGGCATACGACTCGACATCCCGCCCCGAGTCTTGGGAATAGCCACCTTGAACTGTGGTTTGGAAAACAAAGGTCCCGACGTATTTCCAAGTCATCGACATCCCAATCACATTCACTTTGCCATTTTGGGACGCCCTTCGCTACACCCGCATCAATGGGGTGGCATCCACTCTTCATCGCTGCGTAAAGTTCGTCCAAGGAACGGATCTTACCATCATCTACGGAGATAGCGTGGTCAACGAAAGGACCGAAACAAACGGCATCCCGGTCTTAGAAATCAAACCCGACGATGATGGCATGATGCTAACAGGGTTCACCATCGAAGCCCAAAGGCCCAAGTGTGCCACATAGACTCGCTTTGATTTGGGACAAGATCCCTCCCCCGATGAAAATGATGAAGCACATGAACTACATCCCTGGCTCGGTTTGGGAAACGCCATCGTGGCACTCAACGTATCATCAATATCAAAGAACGTAATACCCCGCACGGCCCGGGATACTCTCCTACTCCCGAACACATTGCGGAGGACAAGCGAGCCGCACGAACGCTCCACGTATAACAAAAGAGGCTTGCACGCAATCTCCGATCTTCGTCCCACAGCCTTCGACATGACCAAGTACTTCACAAGGAAGGCCGCAACTTGGAAGAAGATCCGAAAAGGAACAGAGCCGATCGCCAAACAAAGCCGGCCGACAAACATGGACAAGCTCCAGCAGAACTCCGGCAAGATTCAGAGGCCTCAAGCCAAATCCCGTCCGAAGAGCATTCCTCGACACACCGCCCCGCCGGGATCCACAACCACCACTATTCACAAATAATTTTGGTTCGGGAAAACCCCCTCTTTGGCGGAAGAATTCAAAAAACACTCTGTCAACACTCCTGCCTTCAACAAGCGGGACGAGCCTGCATTCGAGTTAGTAATGCCCAAGACAAAAGCAAGAGACTCCGCAGACGATGCTTGGGACGAACCACTGCTCCACCTGCTCTTCAAAGAAGAAATCGAGATGCCGGATCTAATCGATTTTGTTTCGATAACTCGTGATAGCAATGATCGGGAACGGTGACATAAAGCCTTTCAAGCCCCATCTCCTATCAAGCTCATTGCCACTCAATAACCGGGCCACATTCTCCGACCTACCGCCAAAGAAAAGGACATGATCGAACAACTTGGTCTGACCCCTCGAGTCCTAGAGCCTAGTGTCAAAACTCATCCTGAGTCCATGAGCTTTGAATTTAAGTCTCTTGAGTCATCCGATGGCCTCACGCCCAGGAAGATTACGAACTCATTGCCAATAATGTATTCCCGTATGCTCTTAATGAATGCTTCGATCTTTCCGAGTATCCTCTCATTGCATCTTTAACAACTGATAAATTAACTAACACACAAACAGTTAATAACGATTCACCTTATAAAGAAGCAGACACATTAAACGAACAATACATTAAGCAAACATTTAAGCATGTTGTCAAACGAGAGAAAAACCGGGCCCAAGCTGCCGAGAAGGTTTTAATCACAACGATTTGCAAGATTGCTGAAGAGCCAAAGAGACGCAAGTCCGACGCCATTTCCAGCACAAACCAGATCTTCCAATACCTCAAGAGCGGGGAAACCACCTTCATGAACAAGGAAGACCCACACACAGGAGGGGTCAAAACCAAGAGCATCATGGCCCTAAAATGCCTAGCCTCTCACTTCGTCATCCTCGGGGACATGTTATACAAGAAACGCTACCATGGGCCACTCCTACGCTGCGTCAGCCAAGAAGAAGCAAGCAAGTTCATGAACGAAGTCCACAATGGGGCTTGCGGTCCCCACATGAATGCAGAGCCCCGATGCAAATCATTCTCGGGATGGGCTACTCTTGGATCTCCATGGAGGCGGATTGCATCCACTTTGTCCGAAGAGCTGCGACAAGTGCCAACGGTTCTCCAACCTCAATCATCTACCACCCCACGATCTCTCTTGCATGACTACACCTTGGCCCTTTGCCACTTGGGAATTGACGTCATCGGGAAAATCGCTCCGCCCGGCGGCAGCGGTCACGAGTTCATCTTAGTAGCCATCGACTACTTCACCAAATGGGTCGAAGCCAAGTCCTACAAGGTACTCACCTCCAAGAAGGTCGCGCATTTCCTCAAGGAAAACATCATCTGCCGATACGGCATCCCAAATGAGGTCATATCAGACAACGGCTCACACTTCGAAGGGGAATTCGACAGGCTAGCTGGCTGAATTCAAGATCACACGTCACAAATCTTCTCCCTACGGCCACAAACAAACGGCGCCGTGGAAGCGGCAAACAAAACCCGCGAACGGATCATCCGAAAAATGACCACCCGAGGACGAGATTGGCCCGAGAAGCTGCACCTGGCACTTTGGGGCTACCGCACATCGGTCGGAAACGACCACGGGAGAAACCCCATTTGCCACGACATACGGGATGGAAGCAGTCCTTCCCATCGAGCTAGAAATTCCCTCACTCCGAGTGCTGTGGAAAACGACATCAACGAAGTCGAATGGCTCCGAAGCCGACATGACGAATTGGCTCGCTAGACGAGCGACGACTAAAGGCCATGGAACACGTCCGAGCCTATCAAAGCGGGATGGCTAGAGCTTTCGACAAGAAAGTCAAATCCCGAGACATCGGGGAAGGTGACCTTGTACTCAAAGAAAAGCCTCCCACTCGAACCAACCCACTTTGGGAAAATGGGAACCCACATGGATCGGCCCTTTCGTGGTTCAAAAGATCTTCTCCGGAGGCGCCATGAAGGCTGACGGACCTAGACGGCAATCCCTTCATGAATCCGGTCAACGGAAGCAAACTTCGCGAGATACTTCGCCTAAAGAAGAACAAGCTGTGCATCTCTTGGCACTCCATGTAGTGTCGAACTACGCAGACTGAGCCCTCTAGTCCGGAGACGTAGGCAACCTTAATTGGTCCGGTCTAAAAATACACAAAAAGTCAAAAGTTTGAATGTCAATCAAGACCTCCATCAAGCTCCGCACTTTTCAAGAACACGCCCGGCGATCACCTTGACCAAGTCAAACGACGGCGGCAACATCAAAGGACATCCGAGGGTCACTCGGCACATCAAACGACCGACTCGTGGCTTTGTTTCCAAGCCGGGGGCTTGTCTTCGCCCTCACGCGCTTCAAAAAAAAAAAAAAAAAAAAAAAAAAGAGCTCGAGCAAGGGCTCACAAAAAAAAAATATATAAAAAAAGAGAGAGCTCGAGCAAGGGCTCACAAAAAAAAGAGCTCGAGCAAGGGCTCACAAAAGAAAAAACAAAAGAAGCTCAAGCAGAAGCTGCGAAATTGAGATCAAGAGCCCGACGCCAACAAGAGGCAAGGAAGCTGCGAAAAAGACCGTCAGAACGACTTGTCAAGGGAGCATTCAACCTCTCAGCCAAGCACAAAGCCTCGGCAAAGGGATTGCCGTCGGGGCCCAGGCCTTCGGTCGCAAATGCAACGAAAAGTCCAAAGATGGACGCCGACAAAGTGCACAACAGAAGCAAAGGCAAACAAGAGATCTTGCGTCTCGATAAAGCTTTAAAAGTAAATCACAAATCACTAACGGTTACAACATTTCTTGATGAGTTCAAGCACGGTCTACTCTCAAGTTCACAACATGCTAAAAGACAACTTAATACATTTAACTAATAATGTGTTTGCAATGCAATGAATGGATACCTAGGAGGTCATTCCGCGCCATCTGCGCTTGTCCCCTCGCCATTCTTTCCTTTCTTCCCTCGTCCCCGGCGAGTCTTCTTTCGCTCCACGTGAACCAACTCTGCGTCTCTCGGTCAGAGATCGGGGTCCTCCCGTAGAGTCAAACAATCCGGTAGCTCTCGGGGCTTCATTCGCTCGTGCTTCGGCTCGGATCTCCTCCTGCCCAGTCGCAGCAAGAGGACCTCTCCCTGTCGGTCGGTCAACTCTAGTCTCGTAGTCAAACAAAGTGTCTCCCGTCACATCCGAAGGGTCGGACCGAGGCTTCGGAACTCCTAAGGCAATAGCTACTACGACAGCCGGGTCCCAGAGAATTGCTGCACGCTTTCTTCAAGACCACTTGGGGCACTCTGACATGCTTTGCTCATACCGTGCCGGATGTGCGAGTCGTGATACAACGCTCCCCGACGTCTAAGGAGTACCACGGGAGGGAAAGCGGAATACTTCCATACCCTCGGACAATACAAGAAGGCACCTGGAGCTGCCATACAAAGAGGAACTACTTCCGCGATAGCAAGGTCATCCCGGCCCAACAAAGGCTCCTGCTTCATCCCAAGCTGCCGGAAACAAGCGACGGAATATAGAAGGAGGACCAAGACAAACTGGAACTCGACAACGTAGGACCCTTCTGCAAGATCCTCCTGGTCTCAATCCTCCGGTGCGGAACCCACTGGCGGATCTGATGCGTACCAAGGCGTGCCATCCATCTCTCCCGGGCGGATGATCCATATCCAACACAAGAGGTCGCCGAGCAAATGACCACGGGCTAAACGACGTCGGAGCCTCGGACATGGCTGAAGTCTCTCTCGCAGCCACAAGGTGAGCAAAGCGGGGCTTCCCCCTCTCATAAAACGATCCCCAGTCGCCAGACGGTCGATACCATGAAGAGTCTCCCCCAGCACCAACGGGACAATATCCTCTCCGGCTCTGCAGTGCCCTACCACATCTAGCAAAGCGCCATCACAAATGCCAAGGGAGCTGACCAGAAAAAGCGTCGCCATCACGCACAAGGCAAATACATCCCAAGAGACGTCACTCTCATCATCAACCATGAACCGCTCCGGCAGCTCAGAAATGTCGATATGACCCGAATCAAGGATCATGCCCTGCACTTCTTCCAACGAAGTACGAAGAAAGTCTGCAAGCTTCACGCTCACAGGCACCACCAATCAAAGGAAGCGAGATGGCCTCCACCTCCGGTCCTCCAATCAAAGCCCGAAAATCCTCAAAAGTGGGCACCATTTCATTGTAGGAGAAACAGTACACGTGCCTCCTAACATCCCAGAACTTCGCGGCAGCCCGCAACAAATCCCAATCAGGAACCAACTCCTTAAAAGACCAAATCGAGCAAAGACGAAACCTTACCTCGAAAGCCCGTCTCTGATGCCTCATACGGCGCCGCATCCACGTTTTCAACTGCTCAAGGAAGTGTGCTTGCCTCTCCTGCGAAAGCCTCGGCAAAATTCTAGGGACGTACGAAGAATCCATGGCAAAAATGGAGGTTCCTAGAGAAAATGGGGAAGAAAGCTCGAAAATGGCTGCAAATGGGGAAATGAGGAAGAACCAGACACTGGAAAGCATTTATGTCCTTCCCAAAAGCAAGGTTGGTCCGTACGGACCTCTTTGCATGCTAAGTATGTCCGTACGGACCTCCTTGCAAACAGAGCCCATTTCCTCAGCAAACAGTACAAAAACCACTGTCCTCAGCAAAACCTTGCTCCAAACTGCCCAAACACTGGCCAAAGCCATTCCCGGCAAACCAACACTACCCACAAATGCACTCTCAGCTCACGTGGCATGCACAAAATAAAAAAAATAATAATAGCAACAATTTCTAGGACAATTCCCGGGAATCACAAAAATGACATTACATCTTAAAATAAAATGCTGTTTGCCATGCAAATACATGTGTTTTATTACAGGTACCCATAAAATGTCTGTTGCTAAACAAAAAAAAAAGAGGGATATGAAAAGAGGGAAAGCAAATGAATACTAATCAGACTCCTCAGCATCATCATCCTCTCCGAGATCCTCCAAAGAAAAGTCGGGCATCCCAGCGAACTCGCCCGTCACATCCTCATCATCAGAATACCGAGCACCCGCCGGAGGCTCCCACGAAAAGTACTCAGAAGGATCAAATCCGGCGAAAGGATCAAAGAAGGAAGGCTCTGAGGAACCCTCA